>OU026151.1:519989-1119989 GCA_907269125.1 Eristalis pertinax
ATGCGCCCTGGTGCACGTGTCCGTACTGTTACGGACATAGTTAAGTTAACTTATAATTTTATATATTAGGTTAAGTTAGTTTAAGATAAGTTAAGATAGGTAAATAAAGCCAAGGTTTTTTTACCAGTTTTCTTGGCCAAAGAAATCAAAAACTCCATTCAGACAAAATAAAAAAAAAAATGTCTAAGCCGAAAGGCACGAATAAATTTAGATTAGAATAGCTTAGAGTACCCGTATAGGGTCAGTAGGTTAGATGTAAGAACGATTGTTAAGGCAGTTAAGCTAGTTTTAGTTATTTTTGTCTAGCATGTAAGAAAAATGAATTTTAAAATAAAACAAAAACAAATGAAAAAGAAACAAATATTTCGCATATCATGCCTTTACATACATTGACACATTGATCTCTCCACTGGATCGTTCGTCGCGCTCTCTCGTATACGTATGTTTGTATTATTCCACATTTATATATGGTTGGTTATGGGATTTGTTCGGTTCATTATGTTGTCTTCTATGGTATTCTGTGATAGTTTCGTTATTTTTATGGTTTTGGTTTATGTTATGTTTTTTTGATGAATGAATATAATGAATGAATATAATGATGATGAATTATGTTTTTATTTTTTCTTTCTGCCGCGGTTTAGTGGTATTCTTCGCTTTCATTTTCGGTGGTCCACGTTTAGGAGTTGGACGGCGACCTTAACCAAATGTGTATCCCACGTCCGGTGGTTCCCCGACACGTACGCGCGTAGTGTTGTTTTAATTATTTGGTTAATTCGCTCAGCCGGATTGTCTTGCGGGTGGCAATACGCGGTATATCCAGGGTGCCATACCCCTGGCACCCCGCCTACCTAGCTAACCTTCCACAAGTGTCCTTCAGATTACTCAACTATACCAGGGAATAGCGATCCGTCGCGACCGTAAATCAAACACCGTCCATATGCGGTCGCAGCTTCTCTACTACTCTAATACGGCCAAGCACTCCTTCTCCGTTCCTTGCACACCTATTTAACACTGTTCGTCCAACTAGTTTTAAGCATTTTTGTCTAGTATATAAGTCTGTTATGAATTGTGGAAATAAAAATGAATACTACAAAGGCCGCTCAAATTCCGGGCTGTTGATAATCGGGGCAGTTACCAGGCACTCTTTTGCAATACAGAAACTCGCGTCGCACTCGTCATTCCAAGAGAATTTGCTGCCCTTTTTGAGTAAAATTGGAATAAAGCGGTTTGACCAGGGTCGCAAAATTGGGTATAAATCTCCTATACCACGATACCGTACCTAAAAAGCTCCTAACCTCCCTAACATTTTTCGGTGCAGGAATCCTAACTATACTTTGAACTTTTTCCTTAATTGGGACATACAGAAGTTACACTTCTACAAAGAAAACATCGTGAGATGTTTTTCGAAGTTGTTCGCAACCACTATGATATCATCGAGGTATAAGAACACATGTGGTTCTAGGTCGGGACCTAGTACCGTGTCGATGAATCGCTGCCACGTTGCATGTGCATTGTGCAAACCAAAAGGCATTCACTTGAACTGGAAGAGGCCTCTATTTGGGACCGTAAAGGCCGTGTACTGCCGCGATTTCTCCTCCATCGGTATCTGCCAAAAAGGGGATATTATGTACGGAGGGGGGGATAAGCATCCCTCTCCGTAACTTTATTTAATTTCCGGTAGTCCACGCAGAACCGGAACGAACTTCCTAACTCCATTTTTTGCATGTTTCTAGCTCGCTATCTATATGTCGCTAAACCGCAGGAAATACCAGATAGTACCTCTGTTTTACTGATTCATACCAAGTGAGTGCACCCAATGCCTTCCGGCATATTCCGAAATGCACCCTCAACCTTCAGCCCTCGGCACACGACCTCATAGGCCAACTCCTCCAGGAAGAAACCATTAATTTCCATTATTCGCGGTAAGCCGAAACCAAGGAAACGACCCGAAGACTCCTAATCTCGGAAGAAAAACAAAGAAAACAGCCAAGCCAAAAGTGTATTTATCAAAAACAAAAAAGCCAAAGTAACCCAAGCACAATGCCTACAAAGAAATTAAAACGAAAGCCCAAAATAAATAAAGAAATACAAATATCAACCACCAAAGATCAATGAAATCCAAACACTATTAAGAAAAGTATAAAACACTCCAAGAAGACTTCGAAATTAATTTCCAAAGAAGAAAACTTTGGCAAACCCCAACCCAAAGTATCAAATATATTTTCGAAATAAAATAAAAAAATTTCCTCAAAATTCCTCAAAAAATCCTTATAAAAATTCCAAAACATAAAATACAAGACCCCAAAAACCTAACCACAAACACTTTTCGACGAACGGGACCTTACACGATCAACTCTGTCGCTTTCTGGGCGCAACGCACTGACTTTACATATATATATCTTATTGGGCCTCCCTCGGCGTCTCACCAATCACCAATTTTATTTCACAAAAAAATCAAATTACCTCGGGGATTCACTGCGCCACGCGCATATATATTGCGCCACGCGCATATATATGTATATATCTCACGATATATATATATAATTGCACCGCACTATGCACTATCCAAAAACCAAAAATTCCTAAAAATCCACATGCCATGCATTCCACACATTTGACGATTTACAACATTCCACGCATGCAACAAATATTTCGTCAGGTCGTTCACAGTTCTCCAATGTGTAAAGACGCACCCACGAGGATCTTCTTCGGTTCAGGAGAGCGATCCCCGCTCGTGAAAGGAAAGAGTCTGGTCTGGTCTGGTGATTACACCAAAACCAGTCTCCGCCACCGCTGGCTTTTCTAAATGACCAGATAGTTGACCATGGTGGCCAACTTACATAGGTTTAAGTTAGTTATAAGGAAAAAAAAATATCCAAACAAAAAATCCAAAAAAAAAATTAAAAAACAAAACATGCAAACAAAAATTAAACAAAAAATCCAAAAAAATTAAAAAACTGTAATATAATAAGGAAAAAAAAAAGTTGCACCACGGCATATAAAGGAACAAACATAAAATATACGCCCTGGTGCACGTGTCCGTACTGTTACGGACATAGTTAAGATAGTCTTAAGTTTTATGTTAGGGTAAGTTAGTATAAGGTAGTTTAAGTAGTTAAGTAAGTCAAGTTTAGCCAAGTTTTTTAAAAATTGTCTTGGCAAATGAAAAAATTAATAAAAGATTGTCGTAAAGACTAAAAAAAACACATAGATTAAGCCGAAAGGAACATTTACAGCGTAGATTAGATTACCTTAGAGTACCCGCATAGGGTCAGTAGGTTAGTATTCAGAACATTTCTAAATTCTTAAGTTAGTTAAGCTAGTTTTAAGTCCTTTTGTCTAGCCAGTCAGTCCACATAATTTAAAGGAAATAAAATCACATGGATAACCAAAAAAATCGGCCGTGGACTCACCGTGCCCGGTTCGAGTCCTGAGGAAACACACAAAACTTCTTTTTTCTTCATCCGTAAGGTTTTAATAGACACAGAGTGTGAGTGAGGGAAGCCGACGAACAGTCAAGAGAGAGACGCGGCAGAAGAGATGGAGGAGGCTACAACAAAAGGCAACTGCAGTAAAACGCCGCTCCACTGTAGCCTCAGGCGTCGTTACAGCTGTAGCACCAGCAGCAGCAACAATAAGAATAGAAACTCCAGCAGCTTGCGAAACGCAACTGCAACAACTACACGCAATAAAAAAGCGTGGAAAAGCCCTTGTTGATGTCGAGTACGTGTCAGCGGAGGGCGATGGGAGATTCTCCTACGGCGGTAGTGAGAATCCCTTTATAACTTTAACGTCATCCGATTGGGATGACGAAGCAGAAAATGAAAGGGAAGAGCTAACGAAAAGCCAGACAGAGAGGAAGGAGCTTGACGACGCTCACATAAAATCCCTCCAAAATAAACTGATGGCTAGCAAAGCGGCTAAAGAAGCTGAACAACAGCAGCAGCAGCAACGAATGCAGCATAAGAGCAACCAACAACGTCAGCAAAACAAATGCAGCAACAACAAGAACTGCTACCAAAAGAGAAAACAACAACAACAGCAACAACAACAACAACAACAACAACAACAACAACAACAACAACAACAACAACAACAACAACAACAACAACAACAACACCAACAACAACAACAACAATAACAATAGCAACAACAACAACACAAACAACAAGAACAACAACAACAATAATAACAACAACAATAATAACAAAAACAACAAAAACAACAACAACTTCGAAAGCTGCCACAGAAGCAGCAGCAGCAACAGCGGTCTCAACAACACCAGCAACCAGCAGCAGACAAAAAAGGGAGATGCCCTCCGATCAATGTCTTCGGACTGGAGACAAAGGAGGTGGACAAATTATGTAAGTTGGCCACACGAAATTCCTTCTATTTAAAATATAAATGGCCCTTTCGGTTCAGTGCCTATCAGTGACAGACTACCACGTCATCAAAGAAAAGCTAGCGGCGGCTGGGACCGAGTTTTTCTCATACACCCCAAAAGGAGAAAACGTGCAGACCATGCTCCTTAAGAGCGTGGCTTCCGCTACTGATCCCGAAGTGATCCTCGCTGTGCTGCGCCAGGCGCAGAGCGACGATGTCACGTTCGTTGGGGTTAAGCCCTTCATCACTACGGTAGCTTGGTGAAGTAATCCACTATTGTCATTATATAGGAGAATCCACTTGAGGACCGTGGGATCGATCCTACCAGATCTACGCTGATCATCTGCCACGGGTCTACTACCCCAATCCTCTGAACCATCCAACCAGCCGGTTTGGTATTCACCGGTTTCACTGCCTGACATACCCTACAATTCCTAACATACCGGGTAATATCGGCCAATAATACTGGGTTCCTACACTAACGAAAGTCTTACTCACCCCCATATGCCCTGCCAGAGGATTGTTGTGACGTGTATTCATCACCTCTACGGCTCTAGAGAGCACGTCTGGAACAACGTGTTCCTTCCCCTTCCTATTAGCAATTTCAAAGTATAATTGTTGCAGCTTCACCGCCTACCTAGCCAACCTTCCACAAGTATCCTTCAGATTACTCAACCATACCAGGGAATAGCGATCCGTCACGACCGTAAATCAAACACCGTCGATATACGGTCGCAGCTTCTCTACTACTTTAGTACGGCCACGCACTCCTTCTCCATTCCTTGCACACCTATTTAACATTGTTCGTCCAACTAGTTTTAAGCGTTTTTGTCTAGTATATAAGTCTGTTATGAATTGTAGAAAAAAAAATTAATACTACAAAAGGCCGCTCAAATTCAGGGCTGTTGATAATCGGGGCAGTTACCAGGCACTCTTTTGCAATACAGAAACTCGCTTCGCACTCGTCATTCCAAGAGAATTTGGTGCTCTTTTTGAGTAAAATTGGAATAAAGCGGTTTCACCAGGATCGCAAAATTGGGTATAAATCACCTATACCACGATACCGTACCTAAAAAGCTCCTAACCTCCCTAACATTTTTCGGTGCAGGAATCCTAACCATACATTGAACTTTTTCCGGGTCAACGTTTAAAATTTGACGGTCCACCACGTATCCTAAATACCTTAATGAGGACATACAGAAGTTACAATTTTCTTCGCCTAGTCTTTTGAAGACTTCCGCCAACATCGTGAGATGTTTTACGAAGTTGTTCGCAACCACTATGATATCATCGATGTATACCAACACATGTGGTTCTAGGACATTGCATGTACATTGTGCAAACCAAAAGGCATTCACTTGAACTGGAAGAGGCCTCTATTTGGGACCGTAAAGGCCGTGTACTGCCGCGATTTCTCCTCCATCGGTATCTGCCAAAAAGCGGATATTATGTACGGGAGGGGATAAGCATCCCTCTCCGTAACTTTATTTAATTTCCGGTAGTCCACGCAGAACCGGAACGAACTTCCTGATCATGACGATAAGAGAAGCCCAGTCCTTGGACTGTTCGACTTCTCCACGACTCCATTTCTTGCATGTCTTCTAGCTCGCTATCTATATGTGAAATTGAAATTAAAACGAAAGCCCAAAATAAATAAAGAAATAAAAATATCAACCACCAAAAATCCATGAAATCCAAACATTATTAAGCAAAGTATAAAACACTCCAAGAAGACTTCGAAATTAATTTCCAAAGAAGAAAACTTTGGCAAACCCCAACCCAAAGTATCAAATATATTTTCGAAATATCTCAACAAACAAAATAAAAAAATTCAGAAAAAATCCTTATAAAAATTCCAAAACATAAAATACAAGACCCCAAAAACCTAACCACAAACACTTTTCGACGAACGGGACCTTACACGATCAACTCTGTCGCTTTCTGGGCGCAACGCACTGACTTTACATATATATATATTATTGGGTCTCACCAATCACCAATTTTATTTCACAAAAAAATCAAACTACCCCGGGGGTTCACTGCGCCACGCGCATATATATGTATATATCTCCCGATATATATATATATAATTGCACCGCGCTATGCACTACCCAAAAACCAAAAATTCCTAAAAATCCTTCTTCCTTTTTTTTTATTCCACTCTTATCCAGTCACACACATTCCATGCATTCCATACCTTTGACAATTTACATCATTCCACGTATGCAACCAATATTTCGTCAGCTCGTTCAAATTCTCCAATGTGTAAGGACTTGTCGCGGCTTTAGCGAAAAAAAAAATATAAATCGTGAAAGTGTCACAAAAAACTATAAGAACCAGTAACCTGGTGGTTGTATAATCGGCCGTGGACTCGCCGTGCCCCGTTCGAATCCTGAGGAAACACACAAAACTTCTTTTTTCTTCACCCGTAAGTTTTTAATAAACACAAAGTGTGAGTGAGGGACGTCGACGAGATGAAGGAAATAGAGGGGACCGCGCTCTCAAAAGCGGACGAAAACGTTGAACCGGTGGCTAGAACATCAGGCCACCAACCAACATAGACAGGAGAGAGACGCGGCAGAAGAGACGGAGGAGGCTACAACAATAGGCAACTGCAGTAAAACGCCGCTCCACTGTAGCCTCAGGCGATGTTACAGCTGTAGCACCAGCAGCAGCAACAACAAGAATAGAAACTCCAGCAGCTTGCGCAACGCAACTGCAACAACTACACGCAATAAAATAGCGTGGAAAAGCCCTTGTTGATGTCGAGTACGTGTCAGCGGAGGGCGATGGGAGATTCTCCTACGGCGGTAGTGGGAATCCCTTCATAGCTTTAGCGTCAATAAAAAGAAAGAAAATAAAAGGGAAGAGCTAACGAAAAGCCAGACAGAGAGGAAGGAGCTTGACGACGCTCACATAAAAGCCCTCCAAAATAAACTGATGGCTAGCAAAGCGGCTAAAGAAGCTGAACAACAGCAGCAGCAGCAACAAATGCAGCATAAGAGCAGCAACATCAGCAAAAACAAATGCAGCAGCAACAACAAGAACTGCTACCAAAAGAACATCGTTCATGCCAAGCTGCAGATAAAACAATAACAACAACAATAACAACAACAATAACAACAACCATAACAACAACAATAACAACAACAACAATAATAACAAAAACAACAAAAACGACAACAACAACTTCGAAAGCTGCCACAGAAGCAGCAGCAGCAACAGCGGTCTCAACAACACCAGCAACCAGCAGCAGACAAAAAAGAGAGATGCCCTCCGATCAATGTCTTTTTTCTATATACCGAGTTTTTCTCATACTCCCCAAAAGGGGAAAAAGTGCTGACCATGCTCCTTAAGAGCGTAGATCCCGCAACTGATCCTCGCTGTGCTGCGCCAGGCGCAGAGCGACGATTTCACGTTCGTTGCGGTTAAGCCCTTCATCACTGCGGTAGCGAGAAGGTAGAACAGGAAACTTCCGTTCTTCCTTGTTCAGGTCACCCCAGACAGTAGCATAGAGAGCCTAAAGCGAATGACTCGTTTAGGCTCCATTTCCGTTAATTGGGAAACATGTATAAAGACGAAGCTAATACTCCAATGGGCAGACACAACAGACAGTGCCGAAGGTTGCCCCGGTCGCAGTGGCCAAGCAACCTGAAGCGAATCTGAATCTGATGACGGTACTGCTCTCTATCCAGGGGCAGATCGCTCAGCTCGAAAACGGTTCCCAGAGCAAGCAGCGCGAGTAGACTTATTCTACTCGACGGTGTTTGCCGTGCCAAACGCATCATCGGATTGATGGCTGCGCATCCAGCTAGTAATCTTAAGATCTTAGCAGTGAATGTGAATTCACTGATTATGACCGAACGGAAATTAACGCTAACTAACTAATCTTTTACAACCCCAATCCAGACGTGCTGATGGGCAGTGAAACTAAGCTGAATCAGATGCGCAAACTCTGGTACAAGCATTACCACGTAATACGAAGAGACCGGCCCCAATCTTTGCGAGGGAGCGAGGTTACTCTCTTAATCCAAAAAAGGCCTGTCATAAGGTCATGTATAGTAGTGAAGTGCGAAAATTTCAAGTGCTAGAAACGAGTATTGGGCGCATTCCTCTCCAGGGAGGAAAGCGGTTGTATGTGATCATGATCTGCGCAGCTGACAATCCTGCCCTCAATCACAACTTCATTTCAGAGCTCGATACTCTTTTCACTAGCATTCGACTGAGCTCGGAGGAAAATTAAAGGGTGATTTTTTAGCTATTATCTTTTTGGCAACAGTGGTTTAAACAGCTGACGCACGTATCGTGTTTTGTTTCACTGTCAAACATCTTCCATTTGGTCTATAATTTAACAATGAATCGTCTTACAACCGAACAACGCTTGCAAATTATTGAATTTTATTATCAAAATGCGTGCTCTGTTAAGAAAGTTCATCGCACGCTTCTTCCATTTTATGGTCAGTGTCAAGCCAATGGTCAATGTCAGTCAATGGGTACGTAAATAAGCAGAATTGTCGATTTTGGAGTAAATATCAGCCAGAAAAAATACATCCAGAAAAAGTCACAGTTTGGTGCGGTTTATGGGCTGGTGGCATCATTGGACCGTACTTCTTCAAAGATGATGCGGATCGTAACGTAACTGTGAATGGTGAGCGCTACCGTGAGATGATATCCAACTTTTTTTAGCCCAAAATGCAAGAGCTTGACTTGCATGACATGTAGTTTCAACAAGACGATGCCACTTGCCACACTCAGCACTCGCACAGTGCTTATTGAGAGCGAGTTCGGTGAACATTTTATTTCACGTTCGGGACCGGTCAATTGGCCGCCAAGATCTTGCGATTTAACGCCTTTAGACTATTTTTGCGGGGCTATGTTAAAGCTCATGTCTATACAGACAAGCCCGCTTCAATTGACGCATTGGAACGACAACATTGAAGCATTTATTCGTGATATACCGGCCGAAATGTTGGAAAGAGTATGCCAAAATTCGACTAAGCGGATGGACCATTTGAGGCGCAGTCAAGGTCAACATTTGCATGAAATAATCTTCAAACATTAATTTATATGGGCCGTACTATCGATTCAAATAAAGATTTCATGCATTTTTCTGAATTTTATGTGTTTTTTTTTTTGAAAAACTTTCCTATAGCTTTCAAAAAATCACCCTTTATTATATAATTGCTGGGCATTTTGAACTCCAAGCATAGAAAATGGGGCAATAGAGCGCATAACGACAGGGGGACCCACTGTATACCTGGTTGGCAGAGCACAATATTGAGTTCAAGCTAGATTTGCTTGCAAATGATAGACCATCGTATCCCAGATGCGGGTCCTATCTGGATCTGTTGCTCATCGACAGACGACTGACGGTACTTAACGTGGAAAGACGCACGCGGAACTGTTTAACTGCGGTTGAGTACGAGAGTGATTACTGCGGACTCTTCGCGGCTATTCAGCTCCCGAACGAGGTGGAAGAACTGGCAGAGTATGTCCAGAGGAACCATGCTTCTCCAGGACATTGTCCACAGCACTACGTTCGAGTGGAATCAATCCTCCAACAAACAGAAACCTTACGAACGAAGAGGTTGACAGGTACCTCATACAAATGGACGACGTAATTAAAAGTACCATGGATAAGACCATTCCGAACGTAATTCAAATTGATGACAGCGATATATATCGAAATCCCACCATCGATGCACTTGCACAAAAGTAGGCTGCTGTGAAGACTCAGACTCTTACACCGGTGGCTTACAAATCCACAAAACGCGGCAGTCAGGGCATTGAAATCGGAGATCAAGAACCTCCAACAGTTAATCCGTATAAATTATAGTTTGGCCATAAGCTTGCACTGGGGCAATAAGGTCCGGGCTGTACGATCTAACAACCCGGGTATGTTCCCACAAGTAAATAAAATATTTCGGAGGAAAGATCAAAACGACATTCAGACCGTTTGACTTCCCCGTACGACAAATAGCCTACAACTACTGACTTCAGTTGGCATCGACCTGGCATCGATCTCCAGGAGAAAGTGAAAGCAATTGGTGCTGTGTTCTAGCAAGTGTGTACGGTCAACGAGATTCGTAGGCCGAATCACGACCTGGAGCATAGAAACTCGCTAAACCACTTCGATCTCCGAAACGAGACAAGTCAATGGCGATCCGAGAATCCTGGTTTCACCAGGTTCAGTGACGAGAACATGGCAAATAATGCCCTCGCAAATGATGGAATCGTGATTTCTCAAGAAGAACTTCAGGGTATTTTTAACTTGCTGAAGAAGAAAAAGTCAGTGGGTATCGATGGTATACCAAATATTGTGCTTCGCTATCTTCCCTCAGAAGCAGTGCAGATTTACACAACACTGTTCAACAATGCTCTGAGTAATGCTTATTACCCGGCACACTGAAAAACAGCTGTGGTGCAACCAATCCCTAAACGGGACAAAGACAAAACTATCCCGACAAATCTTCGGTCGGTCAGTCTTCTTTCTTGCATAAGCAAGGTTTTTAAAAAGATAGTCATTCGAGTTCTGAAACAATGTGTTGAGGAAAATAAAACCATACAGTTCGGATTCAGGGCAAGGCATGAAACCATACATGCGGCGTCAAAACTGGTATCCGACATTCAAAGACAAAAAAACAATGTACATGTCTGATTGACTTGGAGAAAGTGTTCGACAGCGTTTGGTTAGAGGGCCTCTTTCACAAGCTGGTCTGGCTTGACATAAGTAAACCATTGTTATACACGATCTATGACATGATAATAGGCAGAAAGTTCGTCGTGAAAAGTGGCGACGTAACTTCTACCACGGTCTTTGACACCAAAAATGGTCTGCAACAGGGAGCTGTTGGTTCGTCGATCATGTTCTCAATATTCAGTGCAGATCTTATAGGTTCCAGGCGCACTTAATTGCGTACGCCGATAATCTAATAGCGTACAGATCAGGTCCGAAGGTCGAAGTAATAAATTACTTGTTGCAATGTGATTGCGAACAAATTCAGCGATTTTGCGACGACTGGAAATTGATTATCAACTTCCTGAAGTGTGAAACTATCCTTTTCACCCCGCTGTACATAGCATCATGGGATATGCGCACAAACTGGCGTAAGTTCGACATAGTTGATCCGCAGGGAAGGCCGTTAGATGTGAATAGTGTAGTAAGGTATCTTGCCATTTGGTTGGATCAATATCTGTATTTTGACAAGGGGGTTGTTTACAGCATCTTGATTCCAAGGTGAATGTAATCTGCTATATGGCCCTCATCCGGCCTGTTATGACCTACGGTTGTCCACTGTGTTTCAATGTGAGTCCTTCCCAGATGGAAAAGACGAGGTTGTTCGAGAGACAGTGCGTTCACACTTTTCTCCGGTTGTATCGTACATCCGAGTCTGAGTACAAGAAGTTCTATCCTAACGAGGTCCTGTACAACTAGGCAAACTTGAACAGGATAGATAATATTATTATTAAGCTGATCAGAAGGCTTACTACCCCAATGTTATGTACCATGAGAGAGTGCGCCTCACCGGCTATATTCCTCCTGAAGCTTTCCTCTATCTCGACACAATTGGCCTAATACAGGACCTACAAGCATGTCTTGTCATCTTCCATGTCGTGCGCCGAACAGTGGACTCCAATACGAACGGAATGTCGCTCGCAGTCACGAGGATCTCCTCCGGTTCAGTAAAGCTAGCACGAGACAGGAGTGAGTCTGCCAAAGAACGGCAATTTTACTGGTGGTTACACCAAAACCAGCTCCCGCCGCCGCTGGATTTTCAAAATAACGCGGTAGATGACCATAGCCCATACTGGCCAGCTTACATAAATTTCAGGCAGTTTAGGAAGAAAAAAAAAATTTGATATATCAAATAAAAAAGTGTACCCTGGCGTATACATATTATATGTTAGCCATATACATAACATATGCGCCCTGGTGCACGTGTCCGTACTGTTACGGACATAGTTCAGTTAGCTTATAATTTTATATATTAGGTTAAGTTAGTTTAAGGTAGATTAAGATAGATAAATAAAGCCAAGGTTTTTTTTACCAGTTTTCTTGGCCAAACAAATCAGAAGGTCCATTCAAATATATAAAATAAACAAAAATTGTCTAAGCCGAAAGGCACGAATAAATTTAGATTCGAATAGCTTAGAGTACCCGTATAGGGTCAGTAGGTTAGATGTAAGAACGATTGTTAAGGCAGTTAAGCTAGTTTTAGTTATTATTGTCAAGCTTGTAAGAAAAATGAATTTTAAAATAAAACAAAAACAAATGAAAAAGAAACAAATATTTCGCATATCATGCCTTTACATACATTGACACATTGATCTCTCCACTGGATCGTGCGTCCCGCTCTCTCTTATACGAATGTTTGTATTATTCCATATTTATATATGGTTGGTTATGGGATTTGTTCGGTTCATTATGTTGTGTTCTATGGTATTGTGTTTTAGTTTTGTTATTTTTATGGTTTTGGTTTATGTTATGTTTTTTTGATGAATGAATTATGTTTTTGTTTTTTCTTTGTGCCGCGGTTTAGTGGTATTCTTTGCTTTCATTTTCGGTGGTCTACGTTTAGGAGTTGGACGGGATTGTCTTTTTATATTTCTTTTTGCACTCCCGGATAAGTAACACTTGCTTCCGCGAACACTATCATCGTGTAAGCTCCCGGGCATGTATTCACAACAGGGGTAGTGTAGATGTGGGGGGGTGTTCGGGGTTTCCCCTTACCTTCTGTGGGAATTGTGGATCGGGGGAACACGAAACGTGCATTTAATCGCGCTACTATCTCTCGCGACATCAGCCCACAGCTCTTGGAATCTTCTGCCCATTTCCGCCATTTCCGCTTGGCACTCGCCAGTCACATTATTCTCCCCGGAGGGTAAATCGCACGATCCGTTCACGCTGTCTTCATCGTGGTCGTCATCTTCCGCACCCGTAGTATTTTTCCCGTTTCCTAAACTCGTTCCCGACGTTGCTATACCCATAACCCCCAATACATTATGTTGTACTGTGCGGATACAACACGCGATCTTAGCCAAATGTGTATCCTACGTCCGGTGGTTCCCCGACACGTACGCTTACTGTTTTTTGGCAATACGCGGTATACCTTATGCGGGTACCATACCCCTGGCACAATTTCTTCAGGTCCTTGGGCTGTTGTCGCATAGTATAACCGACGGTACTCCGAATAAGAGGAATATGATAACTGACTTTGTCGTCACGTTCCTTAACGCAAACAGTAGTGGAAACTTGGTGAAGTAATCCACTATTGTCATTATATAGGAGAATCAACTGGAGGACCGTGGGAGCGATCCTACTAGATCTACGCTGATCATCTGCCACGGGTCTACTACCCCATTCCTCTGAACCATCCAACCAGCCGGTATGGTATTCACCGGTTTCACTGCCTGACATACCCTACAGTTCCTAACATACCGGGTATTATCGGCCCCAATTTTCGGCCAATAATACTGGGTTCCTACACTAACAAAAGTCTTACTCACTCCCATATGCCCTGCCAGAGGATTGTTGTGACATTATTTTAGTATTTTGGCCCTATCTGACTTCCTTACAACTTCCTTTCATTCTAACTCCTGGTCACGCACATCGCATGTTTTGCCCTAACAAATTTAAATAACTTCTCTAGCTGCAACTTTCTCTATCATTTTCTTGACCCATGGGTCTGAAACTCCTGGCTCTTGGATCCGAGCCGCCACCTCTACGGCTGTGGACAGCAAGTCTGGAACAACGTGTTCCTTCCCCTTCACACCGTCGATATACGGGCCAAGCACTCCTTCTCCGTTCCTTGCACACCTATTTAACATTGTTCGTCCAACTAGTTTTTGTCTAGTATATAAGTCTGTTATGAATTGTAGAAATAAAAATGAATACTACAAACGGCGCTCAAATTCAGGGCTGTTGAGAATCGGGGCAGTTACCAGGCACTCCTTTGCAATACGGCAACTGCCTTCGCACTCGTCATTAAAAGAGAATTCGGTGCTCTTTTTGAGTAAAATTTGAGTGAAGCGGTTTGACCAGGGATATACGAAGATATACGAACACATGTGGTTCTAGGTCGGGACCTAGAACCGTGTCGATGAATCACCGTTGAAGACCGTTGAATTGTCCACAAGTGTTTCGGCTTATTAAAAATATTCAGAAAAACGAAAAGAAAGTGAAGTAGTGCAGTTGATACTGGGATCTGCAGCAAGAGCGCAGCCGGGTGTATAGAGTGTTGAAAACCTGGTGAAGCGCCGTTCCAGCCTTGGATCAGCCGATGCGAAAATTGCGACGACAGCCGCAAATACAACAGCAGCAGCAACAACAACAACAACTGTAGCCACAACTACAGCAGCAGCAGCCAGAATGCAGCAAACATTGGTCAACGACGTGGAATACGAGTCGACAGAAGGCGGGGGGAGATTCTCCTACAGCGGCAGAGGGAACCCCTTCAATGCTCTAACGTCGTCCGAATCCGAGGACGAAGAGGAAGAGGACCGGGAGCAACTAATAAAGAGCCAGAGGGAGAGGGAGGAGCTGGATGCCCATATCCAGGCCCTCCAAATCAAACTAAGGGCCAGGAGAGCGGCCAAAGAGGCTGCTCAACACAAACAGCAGCCAAAAGAGCAGCAACAACAAGAACAGTCCCATCAGTTGCCAAAGGGGCAACGGTCAACAGCCGCCAAGATACAACAGCAGCCAAAACAACATCAGTCAAAGCAGCAGCAACAACAACAACAACAACAACGGAAACAGCAGCAGCAGAAGAAGCAGCCGCAGCAGCAGAAGCAGCAACAACAACAACAGCGGAAGCAACAACAGCAGCAGCCAGCCAAAAAGGAGAGATGCCCTCCAATCAACGTCTTCGGACTGGAGACGAAGGACGTCGACACCTTATGTAAGTTGGCCACCAAAGAGTCTTATTATATTAAGTATAAGGGTCCATTGCGTGTATCTGTCCATTGCTTATCAATGGCAGACTATCATGTAGTTAAAGACAGGCTAGCGGTGTCGGAGGCCGAGTTTTTTTCTTACACCCCAAAAGGGGAAAAAGTGCAGACCATGCTCCTTAAGGACGTGGATGCTGACACTGATCCGGAGGAGATCCTAGCTAAGCTGCGCCAAGCGCAGAGCGGCGATGTCCAGGTCGTTGGAGTTAAGCCTTTCATCACTGCGGTTTCAAAAAGGGAGAACAGGAAACTTCCGTTCTTCCTAGTCCAGGTCACCCCAGACAGCAAATTAGATAGTCTAAAACGAATACATCGTCTAGGCTCTATTGATGTCAAATGGGGTACATTAAACAAGACAAAGCACACACTCCAGTGTGCTCGTTGTCAGAGGTTTGGGCATGCCGCGGCGAATTGCAACATGCAGTCTCGCTGCGTCAAATGCGCAGGAACCCACAATCGAAGGGAATGTCCCTTAGGGACGGAGAAAGTCGAGAATAGGAGCAAACTGAAGTGTGTACTCTGTAAGACCAGCGGGCACCCTGCCAACTATCCGGGATGCCCTAAGGTCCAAGAGATCAGGAAAATAATAGAGGCCAAAAGGAAAGGAAAAATGGTAGAAGCGAGGCCAGTGCCTCGTGCTCCAGCTACCACTGTTACTCCGGCAGTCTCCTATGCCCAAATGGCATCGGGTAGGCGACCGGTTCAACAGACAGTGCCGAAGGTGGCCCCGGTCTCAGTGGCCAGGCAACCTGAAGCCGATCTGGATCTGAAGACGGTCCTGCTCTCCATCCAGGGGCAGATCGCTCAGCTTCAAAAGCAGTTCCTTGAGCAAGCAGCGCGAGTAGACCTCATCTACTCGACGCTGTTCGGAGAGCCAAACGCAACATCGGTTTAATGGCTGCGCAGGCAGCCCGTAACCTTAAAATGTTGATGGTTAGCGAAACTAGGCTTAACCAGACGCATACCCTAAGGTACAAGAACTATCATATCATTCGAAGAGACCGAGCCTACCTAGCTGGTGGGGTCGCTCTCTTAATCAAAAAAGGCCTTTGTCATAAGATCGTGTATAGCGGTGAAGTGCGAAAATTCCAGGCGATAGAAGCGTGTATCGCACGCATCCCCCTTCGGGGTGGTAAGCGGTTATATGTGATCGCGATCCATGCGTCTGACAAGGCACGTATCAATCCCCATTTCATTTCAGAGCTCGATACTCTATTTACTAGCCTTCGACTGAGCTCGGAAGAGAACTACTATGTCATAGCCGGGGATTTGAACTCGAGGCATATGGATTGGGGCAACGTGGTGCATAACGCCAGGGGGACCTCATTGTATAACTGGTTGGTAGAGCACAATAGTGAGTTCAAGCTAGATTTGCTTGCAACCGATAGACCATCCTTTCCCAGAAGCGGGTCCTATCTGGATCTGATGCTGATAGACAAACGACTGACTATACTGGACGTGGAAAGACGCACACGGAACTGTTTAACTGCGGTTGAGTACGAGAGTGACCACTGCGGGCTCTTCGAGGCTATTCAGCTCCCGAACAAGGTGGAAGAACTGGAGGAATATGTCCAGAGGCAGCCTTATAATTACAATAAGGTCCGCTGGCCACGTTTCTCCAGGGCTTTATCCACAGAACTACGTTCGAGTGGGATCAATCCTCCGACAAACAGATACCTGACGAACGAAGAGGTTGACAGGTACCTCATACAAATGGACGACGTAATAAAACGAACCATGGAGAAAACCATTCCGAAGGTAGTACAAATCGATGACAGCGATGTTTATCGAAATGCTACCATCGATGCACTTCACGTGCACAAAAGTAGACTGCTGTCAAGACTCAAACTATTGCACAGACGGTTTACAGATCCACAAAACGCGGAAGTCAGGCCACTGAAGTCTGAGATCAAGAACCTCCAACAGTTAATTCGAATAAACTACAGCTTGGCTATAAGCTTGCACTGGGGCAATAAAATCCGGGCTGTACGATCCAACAACCCGGGTATGTTTATATAGTAAATAAAATATTTCGGAGGAAAGATCAAAATGACATTCAGGTCGTTAAACTTCCCAGGACGACACACAACAAACAATTACTGACTTCAATTGGCATCGATCCAGGTGAGGCAGTGCTAGACAATGACTTCTTCGTGGTTGAAGATCCCCAGGAGAAGGTTAAAGCTATTGGTGCTGTGTTCCAGCGAGTGTATACGGTCAACGAGGTTAGTAGGCCGAATCACGATCTGGAGAACAGAGCCTTACTAAACCGCTTCTATCTCCGCAACGAGATAAGTCAATGGCGATCCGAGAATCCAGGTTTCACCAGGTTCAGTGACGATAATATGACACATAGTGCCGTCGCCAATGATGACAATCTCATCTTGATTTCCCAAGAAGATCTTCAGGGTATCTTCAACTCGCTGAAAAAGAAAAAGTCAGTGGGAATCGATGGAATACCGAATATTGTGCTTCGCCATCTTCCCCCCGATGCGGTCCAAATTTACACAACATTGTTCAACAACGCGCTGAGTAATGCACATTACCCGGCGCATTGGAAAACAGCTGTAGTGCAACCGAACCCTAAACGGGACAAAGACAAATCCATCCCGACAAATATCCGGTCGATCAGTCTTCTTCCCTGCATAAGCAAGGTTTTTGAAAAGATAATCATAGGAGTTCTGAAACAATGGGCTGATGAAAATAAAATCATACCGGACAACCAGTTCGGATTTAGGGCGGGGCATGACACCATACATGCCGCGTCAAAGCTGGTATCCGACATACAATGGAATAAAAGCAAAAATCAGTGCACGGGTGCCTCTCTGATTGACTTGGAGAAGGCGTTCGACACCGTTTGGTTGGAGGGTCTCTTCCTCAAGCTGGTCAGACTCGGCATAAGTAAACCATTGCTATATACGATCTATGCCATGATAACAGGCAGAAAGTTCGTCGTGAAAAGTAACGGCGTAACTTCTACCACGGTCTTTGACATTAACAATGGTCTACAACAGGGGGCGGTTGGTTCGCCGATCTTGTTCTCAATATTCACTGCGGATCTTATAGGTTCCATGCCGCACTTAATTGCGTACGCCGACGATCTAGTAGCGTACAGATCAGGTCCGAAGGTCGAAGTAATAAATATCTTGTTGCAGCGTGACTTCGAAAAAATTCAGCGATTTTGCGACGACTGGAAGTTGATTATCAACTTCCTGAAGTGTGAAACTACCCTTTTCAGGACCCCGTTGTACACCGCACCGCGGGATACGCGCCAAAACTGGCGCAAGTTCGGCATAGTTGACCCGCAAGGACGGCCGTTAGCTGTGAAAAGTGTAGTTAGATATCTTGGCATTTGGCTGGATCAATATCTGTATTTTGACAAACATATAAATATTGCTCTGACGAAAGCCAGAAAAGCCTTTGCTGCGGCAAGGAGGTTGTTTTACAGCAGCCAACTTGATACCAGGGTGAAGGTAATCTGCTACATGGCCCTAGTACGGCCAATTATGGCGTACGGTTGTCCCCTGTGGTTCAACGTGAGTCCTTCCCAGATGGAAAAGATGAGGTTGTTCGAGGAGCTGTCTCCATTTGTATCGTACACCCGAGTCCGAGTACAAGAGGTACTATCCTAACGAGGTCCTGTACAACGAGGCAAACCTGAACAGGATAGATAATTTTATTATTAAGCTGATCAGAAGGCACATTGCACGGGCTATGACTTCTTCCAACAGTCTGATCTTTGGGGCTTATTACCCCAATATCATGTACCATGAAAGAGTGCGCCTTAACGGCTTTATTCCTCCCGAAGCATTCCTTTATTTAGACACGATTGGCCTAATACAGGATACAGACGGATGCCCTGTTATCTTCCATGTCGTACGCCGAACAGTGGACAGGCGACTCAAATACGAACCGGATGTCGCTCGCACCCACGAGGATCTTCTTCGGTTCAGTAGAGCGATCCCCGCTCGTGACAGGAAAGAGTCTGCCAAAGAACGGCTATTTTACTGGTGGTTACACCAAAACCAGTCTCCGCCACCGCTGGCCTTTCTAGATGACCAGATAGTTGACCATGGTGGCCAACTTACATAGGTTTAAGGTAGCCATTAAGAAAGAAAAAAAAAAATTTAAAAATTTGAAAACAAAAAATCCCATCCAAAAAATTAAAAAACTAATAAGAAAAGAAAAAAAAAGGTGCACCACGGCGTATAAAATATATATATTAGGCATATACTTAAAATATACGCCCTGGTGCACGTGTCGGTACTGTTACGGACATAGTTAAGATAGTTTTAAGTTTTATGTTAGGGTAAGTTAGTATAAGGTAGTTTAAGTAGTTAAGTAAGTAAGTTTAGTTTAGCCAAGTTTTTTCAAAATTTTCTTGGCAAATGAAACATTTTATTAAAAGATTGTCTTGAAGACTAAAAAAAATAATATAGATTAAGCCGAAAGGCACATTTATTACGTAGATTAGATTAGCTTAGAGTACCCGCATAGGGTCAGTAGGTTAGTATTAAGAACATTTGTAAATTCTTAAGTTAGTTAAGCTAGTTTTAAGTACTTTTGTCTAGCAAGTAAGCATATTTCATTAAATAAAAACAAAATTACAAAGAGAAAAAAAAAAAGAAAAAGAGTGGTCAATCGCGAGCCAGCAGGTGCTGGGTTCGAAACCCAGTTAGGGAATACATTCTTCTTTTTTCTCGTTGTATCAACTGAGAAGTGAGTGCAAAGTATGGAGGAGAACGGGCAGGCCGCTCGCCTAGAAGCGGTCGGCGAAAAACGTATACCACGTATGCCACACCAACACCCAACGGTGCCTAATGAAGGCACAACGAAGAGGAGGAGGAAGAGGCAGACCCACAAAACACAAGAGGAAGGGAGTGCAGCTACGTCTACGTCATCGACCGAGCCATCTCACGAGGACGATGCAGAAGACGATGCATACTCGTATGTGTCTGACGGGAGGAAGGGGCGATTCGCAGTAAGCAGCAACAGCTTCGACTCGATGCCCTCCGACACCGAAGAAGAAGTGGAAGACATTATCCGCTCGAAGCAGACGAAAGTCTCCAATCTGAAGGAGGAGACTGGCAATTCCTCCGAGAGATTAGAGAGCTCCGCAGAAGAACTCTCGAAAGAAGAAGAAAGGAGGAGGAGCAAGCAGACCTACAACTCGCTCAACAACAACAACAGTTGTCTGAACCGAGTCAACATCTGCATCCAAACAAAAGAAGCTGCAACAACAGCCAGCAAGTCACCAACAGAAGAAAGCAGCTCAGCAACATCAGCAGAAGCAGCCACCAAGGAAAGCAGCCCTGCAACAACAGCAAGCAGCAACGAAACAGCAGAAGCAGCAGCAACATGCATCAAGTGAGCAACAACAGCATCCAGCAGTACACCAGCAACAACAACAAACGAAGAAGGAAAAAGTGCCACCGATCAACCTGTACAGGCCGGACATAATACAAACTACAGAGGTATGTAGGCCGGCCAAGGTACTGGTCATTTTAAAATTAAAAAAAATAAGAGTTTAGAAAAATATTCAACCAGCTGCAAGACAGTTGATAATCACGCTACTCTGAAAAGATGTCTAAAGCGTTCGATGATTGAGTCTTTCTCCTTCACACCGAAAGGAGAAAAAATCCTATCTAAATTATTAAAGATCGCCACACCGCTCGCAGCGGAGGAGATCTTCCAACTCCGTCAAACCCTTCCCCACAGCTAAGGCAAAACGAGAGGGCGGAAATTACCGTTCTTCATTGTACAGATGTCACCCAACAGAGACAAGACAAGAGCACACAAAGCATACGATCCAACGCCCGATTGGAAATCCTCCATTGAAAAACGAGTGGATCGGTTAGAGGAGCAGGTAAGCCAAATTCTGGCGCTCCTGCAGAACCAAGCACGTCACCAGTCTTGATGGCTGCGCAGACGGAGACCACCTATAAGATCCTTGCAGTGAATGCAAACTCATTGATAGGTATCCCGCGAAAAAACGAGCTCTATAGATTGTTGGACGATCAAAGCCCAGAGTTATTTCTGATTAGCGAAACCAAGCTAACCCAGAGAGGCACATTGGAGCACAGTAATTATAATGTTATTAGAAGAGACCGGCCCAACTCCAGTGGTGGAGGCGGCGTTGCGATATTCATTAAAAATAACATTAAACACAGTAGTGTATAATAGTAGCCTGCATCGTGTGCATGTCTCTCCGCAGTGGAAAGAAGCTGTACGCGGTGTCGGTCTACTCCTCCGGCTCCCCTAGTTCCAGAACGACTATATCAGAGCTCGACTCACTCTTTCGATGTCTAAGATTGGACTCGGAGGAGAACTATTTCATTTTAGCCGCTGACTTAAATGCCCGACATGGATATTGGGGAAACGCAGTTTCCAATGGTGGAGGGGACCAGCTTTACAGCTAGACTCGATTTGAAAACAACAGAGATCTCGTCATACCCCAGAAGCGGTTCATATCTGGATCTCCTGCTATTTGACGCAAGACTGCAGCTGACAGACACAAACGGTAAACTGTTTGAATACTTTCGTGTATCTTAGTGACCATTGCGGACTCAGTGCCGAAATCAAGAGCCCCAATGATATCGCGGAATTAGGAGAGTTTGTTCAAACGTATTCCTACAATTACTGTAGGACACCTTGGATACGCTTCTCCAGACAAATGACGAGAGCAGTCTCCTCGAATGGGCTTCACATACCGTCCAATAGAAACTTGTCAAACGAGGAGATTGACAAGTATCTTATACAATTGGACGATACAATAAAACGAACGATGGACAGTACGATACCACGGTATACACGAACAAATAACGAAAACTTTTACCGCAATGCGACAATTGACGCACTAAATCAACGGAAAAGTAGACCTTGTACAGGCGGCTTACTGACAGACGAGATGAGGAAATTAGGACACTGAAATCGCTCATCAATCGTAAAATCGCATCAACATACAAGCTTTAATTGTCCAGAATTACAGAATTTCTGTTAACAATAAGATTCGGGCTGTAAGATCCAACAACACGAGCATGTTTCCGCAAATAAATAAAATCTTTCGCAGTAAGCATAGCGATCTTCCGTGTCTTGCTCCACAGAACGGCGGACAACGAACAAATACTGACTACAGCAGGTATTGATCCGGATAACGCGGAACTCGACGACAACTTCTTTGTGGTCGAAGACCCTCAAGAAAAAATTGGGGTACTAGGCGCGGTCTTTCAGGAAGTGTATAAGGTGAATGAGAGTGTTCGCCCAAATCACGACCTGGAGAATCGCGTACAATCTAGGAACTCGCAACTTCGAGAAGACATGCAACAATGGCGACCTGAGATCATCGGCTTTGTCGTGTTCAATGACGATAACATGGCAGATAATGTCATCGCCGACGAGGGGGTTCATCTCCGTTCATAGCGAAGACAGGGCTCCAAACGGTCTTCCAATCACTAAAGAAGAAAAAGTCAGTTGGAATCGACGGGATCTCGAACATTGTGCTAAGACATCTCCCCCTAGATGTGGGTAATATGTACATTAGAGAAGGTGATAAATAGAGCTCTGACCAACTGGACAGAGGACAAACATATAATTCCGGATAACCAGCTCGGTTTCAAAGCGGGGCATGACACTATTCTTGCCGCGTCGAAACTGGTGTCGGAGATCCAATGGAACAAGAGCCAGAAACAATGTACGGGTGCCTGCCTGATTGACCTGGAGAAGGCCTTCGACACCGTATGGTTAGAAGCACTTTACTATCTCAATGGGCTAGGCATTAGTAAACCACTGCTGTACCTACTGTGTAACATGCTTACTTGTAGAAGGTTCGTCGTCAAGAATGGCAATGTGACCTCTGCAGATATATTTGAAGTAAAAAATGGTCTCCAACAGGGTGCCGTTATAAGTTCTCTTCCTCAAGTAATTGTGTACGCCGACGACTTGATTGTGTACAGATCAGGTAAAAAGATCGAGGACATCACTACTCTCGCACAGTGTGACTTAAACTCATTCATGAGAAGTTGCGATGACTGGAAGTTGAATATCAACTTTCAGAAGTCGGAAACCATACTGTTCAGGACCCCGTTGTATAAGGCTTCGGCGGATACTAAAAAAGAATTGGTGAAAGTTCTCAATTGTTGGGCGTCACGGGCAACCATTGGCGCAAGGGACTGTAGTCAGATACGTGGGGATCTGGCTAGATCACTATCTATATTTTAACAGACATGTAGATGCTGCTCTAGCCCGAGCCCGAGGCGCTTTCGCTCTTACAAAGAGACTGTTTTACAACAGCCAACTCGATGCGAGGGTGAAGGTAATCTGCTACGTGGCTCTCATACGGCCAATGCTCACCTATGACTGTCCCGTGTGGTTCAACGTGAATGCAAGCTTGATGGAAAAGATTCGGGGGTTTGAGAGGGCTTGTCTTAAGGCTCGCCTTCGCCTTTGCAGAACGCCAGATTCCCAGTACTTGATCTCAGGGGCTCACTACCCCAATCCTCAATATCACGAGAGGGTACGTTATAACGGCTTCGTCCCCCAGAAGCTTTCCTCCATTTCGATAAGCACGGTCTGATACAAATTGAAAATGCGGTACCGCTCCTCTTCCACATCGCCCGTTTACCTGTGGATAGTAGCCCATCCACAGGTGAACGGGCGATGTGGAAGAGGACCACGACCGTTCCGTCGCACAACGAGCTAAGGAGGATCACCTCCGGTTCAGTACGGCGGTATCAAGGGACCGTGTACTGCCGCGATTTCTCCTCCATCGGTATCTGCCAATAAGCGGATTTTATATCCAGGGATGATAGGAACTTTGCATCCATGAGCTTATATAGCGTCAATATTATACGCGATAAGCAGCGATACGGGGTAAGCATCCCTCTCCGTAACTTTATTTAATTTCCGGTAGTCCACGCAGAACCGGAACGAACCGTCCTTCTTCCTGAGCCCAGTCATTGGACTGTTCGATTTCTCTATAACTCCACTTTTTGCATGTCTTCTGGTTCGCTATATATATGCGATACCAGATAGTACCTCTTATGCTCTACCAAGTGAGTGCACCCAATGCCTTGCGGCATATTCCGAAATGCACCCTCTATCTTCAGCAAAATAAAAAAAAATTCAGAAAAAATCCTTACAAGAATTCTAAAACATAAAATACAAGACCCCAAAAAGATTCAAGCATTAAAAAACATGATAAGATTTCAACAAAATTTCAAAAGATATAAAAATTTACAAAAATATGTATATAGTATAAATGAAAAGTATAAAAATAAAAATACATATATATATATATTTATAAAAAGAATAAACAAATATAAAAGATATATAATAAGAAATAAAAAAGATTTAAAAATTTGTGATACCCGTCACAAGGAAAAAAATAATGTAATATAGAAATATATAAAAAAAATAAAACAGGAAAAAAATAATGTTTTAAAAAAAGAACCCGAAAAGTTGGCCGTACAATTAAAAAAAAACTTCCTCCACGTACAACTTGAGTACTTGACGACAAAAGGTTGTTCCAAAATACATCCCTGCCGGCCGACTCAGCTGGTGTGGGTTCCACAACAAAATTCAAAAAAATTATCCCAACAAACCAAAATAATCTTCCCGAAGGAAGTGGGCGCCACGTCGTCTTTCCTCAGAAACGACGAAACCAAAATACGAGTATATGTATATTTTTTTTCCAGTATTTATGTATATATATATATATATTTAAAAAAAATTATAAAGGTATAAAATAAATCGCGTGGTACCGAAACAAACGGGCCAAGCAAACGCGAAGCGAACTTTGTGTCGCGAACCGATGGGTGGTTCTACCCACAAATACTTTTCGACGAACGGGACCTTACGCGATCAACTCTGTCCCTTTCTGGGCGCAACGCACTCACTCCCCAATCACCACTTTTATTACACCAAAAAATCAAACTGCTCCGGAGTGCACTGCACCACGCGCATATATACAAGTTAACACGCCAGTTTACCATTCCCTTTCCACTACCTGCCCCATAGGTTACACTCGAGTTTCCATTCCCTTTCCACCACCTCTCACATTTAAAATTCACATTGCTTCTTTTTCACAATGTAGTCAAATATGCATTATCGATCAAATGTCGAATGTAGTTGTAAGAAATATGTCTGGGTTATTTTGTAATTCCTAAGAACCAAAATATTGCAATGTAACTAGTTTATAAGTATAAAAGAAATGGAAACGAATAAAGTACTGTTCAGTTGTTGCAAATCAGTGCGACGAGTCTTTTTCTTCCTCTACCGCGACTCCGTCGCGATAACTGGCGCCCGAGCAGCTAGAAGTACAGAGTGTTTCAACTAAGAAATCTTATTGAAAAAGTCTAATAATTCTTAATCTGAATAAAGCGAGTGATTCCCCAAGTTGAACAACGCTCTGATAAACCCGAGTAGCAGTCTATACGCAAAAAATAGTGTGACCGCGTCGTGATTACAGATGTTCCATAAAAACACGACTTAACAGTGCCGTCACTCAGTGCGTACAAATCGTTAACATAAGAACACGGTAAGACTGATTTAAAAATAAAGTCAAATTGAAAGCGGTGAAAAGTGTACGTTTTAATAAGAGCCATCACCCGGTTCACAAGTTCAAAACAACCGTACACATAAGAACACGGACTAAACCCAAAAGGAAATAAGACAGTGCGTGCTTTCGGTGTCTAAGCAATATAACCGTTCACATAACACGGTTAAAACGATAAGCTGAATACAGTGCATGAAATCACCGTTCACATAAGAACACGGCGAAACTGATCAACTGTACCAACCGAGTCAACTGTGGTGGAACCCATACCAAGTAAGCCGAAAAGGAGCCAAAAGGGAGAACTACGGACCACCCGATCAACTCAGAGATGCTCAATCTCTCTATCATGCTGTAAGCAATATTTTTTGTATAATTTTTATTGTAACCTTATATACTAAAACTAAAATTGCTATCGATATATTAAAATCAATTGTAGCTACAACATTGTAAATTTTAGTATTCCATTAATTATAACGAATAATTATATGTCATTAATTTCAATTTTATCTACAACAACCAAACTCCAGGGCAATCCCAAACCTCCTTTCAGCAAAACTGGATTAATAACGGACCACCAGCAAGGCCCACCCAACCCAAACCAGCTCAGCCAATAGAAACTGAAGAGTCAGTTCAAACCAGAATTCGACAAATTTGCCACGTAAACAACAGCGTCTTATTGCTACAAATACCGTGCAGGAAACGGAAGACTACGATGAATTCCAACCATACGAAGAAAACTACGAGCACGAGCAAAAAGAAGAAGAACAACGTGAGACAGCTGAAATAAATTTTATGACTGAAGCCTCTTAGCGTACGATACCAAGAGTATGCTACTAGAGACGGTAAGACACTCAAGTTCCTTATTGACACTGGAGCCAATAAGAACTTTGTGTCGCATGAAGTTGCAGCCAACTGTAAGCTCATCGAAAAACCATTTAAGATACAATCAGCGGCAGGACAACTTCAAATTACCCACAAAATAAGCGGACAATTTTTTAAGAGTTTAGGAAACGATAGTTTAATAGATTTCTTCGTTCTGCCTGAATTAAAGTCGTTCGACGGAATAATTGGAGACGACACACTCAGGAAATTGGAAGCTGTAATAGACAGGCGGAACAGCATATTACACATAGCTTCCAACATTAAAATAGAACTAAAAGCGAAGCATTCTAAGCAGGTCAATAAGGTTCAAACAAACGTTGGCTTTGATAAAGAACTCGAAAACACACTGGCCAAATACTCAAACCTCTTTGGACCCATATCGGATAGTGGAACGATCGATACAAGCGTGAGTACAGAAATAAAAACAACAACAGCGGAACCAATTTATACGAAAACCTACCCATATCCGGCTAATTTACGATCGGAAGTAGAAAAATAAATCGAGAAAATGCTTGCAGACCATCAAAAAGCCCTTAAAATTCTCCCCTTTGGATTGTTGCCAAGAAGGTTAATTCGGCGGAAGAATTCGGCGGCTTGTGATAGTTACTGTTGCAGACGCGTATCCCATACCGGATATTACGAATACATTAGCCAGTCTTGGTCAGTGTAAATACTTCACAACTCTCGATTTAACGTCCGGTTTTCACCAAATTAAAATGAAGATGGCCGGTGCCTTAAAAACGCACCGGCCATCTTTCAAGGCATGATTAATGATGTCCTCAAGCCACTCATAGGAAAAACGTGTTATGTGTATATTGATGACATCATCGTCCTAGGAAAAGACAAGGAAGATCATCTGAAAAACCTTGATGAAGTCCTTTCCTTACTCGAAAAGGCCAATCTCAGAGTAAATCTAGACAAATCTAGGCTCCTTACAACACGCGTAGACTTTCTTGGTTATATAATCACCCAAGATGGAATCCGCCAGGATCCCAAAAGAATTGAAGCAATTAAACATATTCCGCCACAAAAACTCAAAGAACTAAAAAGCCTTTTGGGACTTGCTTCATATTACAGGAAGTTTATTATAGACTTCGCAGAAATTGCAAAGCCCTTAACGAACTTAACCCTAAATAAAAGCTAATCAATCTAAAAAACTGAAATAAAACTCGGAAAAAAAACGCACTTAAATCCTTTAATGATCTAAAAGAAATGCTTACATCCTCAGATATATTGACGTTTCCAAACTTTGATGAACCATTTCTACTAACAACAGATGCTTCCAACTTTGCAATTGGAGCCGTCCTCTCACAAGGTGAAATAAACAAGGATAGACCAATAACATTCATTTTCAGATCCTTGAACAAGGTTGAAGAGAACTATTCCGTCATCGAGAAGGAACTTTTAGCAATAGTTTGGGCACTTGATAAACTAAGAACATATCTTTATGGTGCCAAAAGCATTAAAATTCTAACGGACCATCAGCCCCTTACCTTCGCCTTGAGTAACCGAAATAACAATGCAAAACTCAAAAGGTGGAAGGCAAAGATCCATGAAATCAACTATTCGTTAATATACAAGCCAGGCAAAACCAAACGCGTGGCAGATGCTCTTTCGAGACTTCCAACCGAACTTAATGTTCTGACTTCATCTTCTGGAAAACAGCATAGTGCCGCAGAAGATAGGTCCGATCTAATATCACACTGTGAGGCCCCAATCAATGTATTTCGAAACCAACTTATATTTTCAGAGGGAAAACAAATGTTTTGTAATGAGAATCCACATCCAAAATTTAACAGATATTATATTAAATTATATTAAACTACCATCATTTACTAATTCAAATTCTTAGAGAAAAACTCAATCCTAATATACTTAATGGCATTAAAATTCCAGAAAAATATATTTCATTACTACAAGAGGTCTATAAAAATTTCTTCTCAAAATACAAAATAAGAATTACACAGGGAGTGGTCACCGACATTTCAAACGAAGAAAATAAATTAATAATCATACAGGCGAGCTCATCGCAATCACAAGGAAAACAAGGAACAAATTCTCGAGAAATATTATTTTCCGCAATTGAATAAATTAATACAAAAATACACAGATTCATGCGAAATATGTCTTACTGCCAAATATGATCGCCACCCCCAAAAACCCGAACTTCAACCCACCCCAATACCCTCATATCCAACAGAAATTCTGCATATGGATATAATAGAAATCAAAAGAGAAAAGTTTATTACTTGTGTGGACAAATTTTCAAAATTCACTAAATTTTTCCACAAAATAATTAAATTACTACATTTCTTTACCGTTCCTAAAATCTTGGTCACGGACAATGAAGGTAGTTTTATAAGCCCAATAGTCCTCAACAATATACAAGGACTAGGTATAACAATCTATCTAGCCCCACCCAAAAGAGCGAGGTTAATGGAACCGTGGAAAGAGTCCATTCCACTAAAATTGAAATGATTAGATGTCTTCAGCGAATATCCGGACTATACGAAAAGGGGGAGCTAACACGCCAGTTCACCATTCCCTTTCCACTACCTGTCCCATAGGTTACACTCCAGTTCACCATTCCCTTTCCACCACCTGCCCCATATAAAATTCACATTGCTTACCTCATCTCTTTTCTTTTTCACAATGTAGTCAAATATGCATTATCGGTCAGATGTCGAATGTAGTTGTAAGAAATATGTCTCGGTTATTTTGTAATTCCTAAGATCCAAAATATGGCAATGTAACTAGTTTTTAAGTATTAAAGAAATGGAAACGAATAAAGTACTGTTCAGTTGTTGAAAATCAGTGACACGAGTCTTTTTTTTCCTCTACCGCGACCCCATCGCGATAACTTACATATATCAATTGCACTGCACTATGCACTAGCCAAAAAACAGAAATACAAAAAAAAGGTCACAACGGGGTACTTATCCGTTTTCTTTTCCTGTTGTTGTTCCCATTTTCTTCGCGCGGTATCTTCTCTGTTCTCCGTGTTCGTCCTTTCCCCGTTCGTCTCGTGTATTCGTTTCATCCTTTTTGTTCCTTTATAGTTCAGCGTGCTTCTTCCTTTTTTCAATTTTTTTTTTGATTGTTTCTTTTACCAAATTGATATTAAATTTCCCGCGGACTAACTACGGAACGTGGTGCTGTCGAAGAATGAAGCTTCCACCACTCTTATCTACTCACACACATTCCATGCACTCCAGACCTTTGACAACTTACAACATTCCACGCTTACCACAATGTTCAATTACCAGCAACAACCGGTGGCAGAACCAGGCCACCAGTGGCACGGTGCCCACAGTGAAAAGGATGAGGAAGAAAACTTCACTCAAAATCGCAAAACGCCGCAATACCAATACCTCACCCGATGCGCTGCAGGGAGAAGCAGAGTAAGGCGGCGTCGTCAAGTACATCAGCAGCCGAGTCAGGGGAAGAAGGAGAAGGGATGGTGCAGTACGTCTCCGATGAAGAGGAAGGCCTGTTCGCTGTTAGCAGCAACAGCTTTGACTCTCAGCCCTCCGACACCGAAGATGAATTGGAGCGAATAGTTCGCTTCAAAGAAAACAAAATGGAGGATATGAAAGAGAAATCTCAACAAGTTGTCCATGAAATAAGAGAACTGATATCTCGGACTCTTGCGAGAAGAAAGTTGGAGCAAGAGACAATGTCTCAATAGCAGCTAGCGTTAATAAAACTAAAAGCAAGCCCACAGCGCAGCAACGGAAAATGCTGATCTGATTGCCTATTCTCAAAGTTTAAAGACAAGTTTATATAAAACAACAGAGTACATATTCGTCCTTTATAGTATATTTGTTTTTATTTAATTTAAATCAGTCATTTTTGAGTTTTAATTCCCCTGTGACCATGAATGTGTGCGGTTATTGCAGTAAAGACCTCCCCCTGAAAGCGATTTTGCTGTATGTTCGTCGTGCATACATGTATACATGACTTTGATTGCACCACGGTCACCGAGAAGTCGTGGAGAGAAGAGACGCTTGGAAGTGCCAAGTATGCCGGAACTGTGGAGATGTCCAATCTACAGCTGCAGCCAACAATGTTTCCCAGCCAGCAATGTTCCCTCAACTGACAACAGCTCAGCTGTTCTAGCGGAAATCCGTTTTCTGAGAGGGGAAGTTAAATAAATTGCGGCAAGTTGTGATTTCCTAGCCGTTAAATAGGAATAACTCAACTCCAACATGAGAAAAAACAATGACCTTATGGACAACATAATAAAATAACTAAACGATGTGATGTTTGAAATCATTGAAAATTTACAAACACAGATCAACACACTTGAGCAACAAATGATCAACAACAGTATTGACATCAAAAACACTTCCCCTAATCCACAAGAAAACCTGATAGAGGTAGTAAAGGGAATAGGAAAAACTGTCAACTATGAAATCAACAACAACGACATCACTGACATATATCGAACAAAAACAAAAAACCCCGAAAAATCAATGATAATTGCTACATTTGCGTCTAGCATAAAGAAAATGCAATTCATGAAAAAAAAGCGCGACACTCGCTCCATCAGACAACAACTCAAGCGCTGGTGCAGCTTTTCCTGATGCTACGGTTTATGTTAACAACCAGCTGACAAACACAAACAAAGCACAATAAACACTTGATGTGCAAGAGAGCGAGAAAGGAAAACTGGAGATTTGTGTGGGAGAGTGCGTTGAGAATACTTGCTAGACTGAATGAGAGTACGCAGCCGATTCTGAGAGTACGGATGCCGATGTGAGCAAACTTTCTCGCACTCAATAACTGCATTGTGCGTAAGCAAAAAGAAAAACAAAACTCTTTATACCAAAATGGTTTCGAATGAAGTAATAGTTGATTTAAATTGTAAACAAACAAATTAAATGAAAATAAATGTTGCTGCCTTAGTTTTAATATAAGATTATTACGAAAGAATTGGAATGATTGATATTGCTACTTCATCAATATGTTAAAAATAATAATACTAGTTGATACTAATATGGATGAAGATGAAAAAGGACTTTACAGTATAGATGGTTTCCAAGTGGAGTTTCTGCATCGAGGTAAACGTAGAGGAGGTGGAATTCTAATATTGTATGTAAAGACTTACCATATGTAGGATTAACATCTGAAAGTGTGTCATATGAAAGTATCCTAATCCAAACTAAAGAAGACAACAAGTACAAGTATGTAATAGGGATATATAGACCACCAGGTTACAGCCGAAAAGCTTTTGTTGCAGAATTCGGAAACAACGTTCGGCAACTAGGAAAAAAGGACGAGATTATGGTAATGGGTGATATGAATATCAATGTGAATGATCTGGAATTGTATGGCGTGAAAGAAAATCTGGAGATGCTGGCGTCACTTCGGTTGACTAATGTGATAACGGAGTATACCAGAGTAGACCCAAACACAGGATCAAAAACAACGATTGACCACATCTTAACGAACGCTATGCAAAACCAAATCAATTCAGCTGTAATTGAAAGTTGTATCACAGATCATTACCCAATAATATATTTTCCACCAATGAAAAAATCTGCTGTTAAGGAGAGTACAGTCAGCTTGTCCTATATATCAGTTAAGGAACAACACATGTCCAGACTCATTAGCATAAACATCCGATCAGCACTCAATCCTCCAGCCATCATCATTATTTCACAACAAGCACAGGACGGCAATCCACCAGCGGTCATCACAATTTTTCGCAGAGTATTAGATGGATGTTTATTTCTTAGAACAATCCGATCGCCGCCGAATATTCTTGGAAATCCCCCATCCACATTTCTTCAAGAGCAGCAGCAGCAGATCACAGCTTAGAATATGTTTTCCCTTTTTGTAGTAGTTAGTTCAGTTTTCGCAACTAATAAAGGAAGAGGCTTCTCCTCAAAATTAAAAATATGTTTTTTAATAAAACTCAACAAATAGAGTTTTAACTGGCGCCCGAGCAGGGAGCCGGTAAATAAAGTTGCACGTTGAGAGTGTAAGCTACATGAGCATAAGACGACCTGAAGTAGCTCGCCGCGAGTGTACGCCTAGCGAAAGTAATTTTTAAAAAAAATGCCTAAGACGACCTAAGTTCGCCGCGTTACAATATTCGTGAAAATCGGTTGGCGAAGAAACCGCTTAAGTTAACATTAGGCAACTCTCTCCATGTGACACTTGTGCCGGGTCCATTTTACCCCAGAGAACAAATAAAAAAAAAAAAAGCCAACTGTTTACCGCAGAACCAGAAATCAATCACTATCCAAAAGTTAAAATTGTTAGTGGAAAACGAACTGAGAAACTGATCCTATAAGGGACAACGACGCTAGAAGGTCCTAAGAACGCCTCTAGTGTACCACGCGATTAAGTGTGCAACGTGGGATCCTTAGTAATCCAGCAGATAAACAGGAATTCATCCCCTTCACCGGCGCGGGAAGATGTTGCCGTAAATTAGTCTAAGTCTATCAAATAGTTTGAAACGATCTTCAAGAATAGTAGTGATTTATTTTCCCTACATGTTTAAAAGATAATATATGAATTAAGATTAAAAGAAGATAATTATTTCAAGAGAAATTAAATTAAAAAAGAAAATAATTTACAAAATAGATAATTATATTTTATTCTTAAAATAAAAAATTTAATAGATAATAAGATAAAAAATGCATATCTAACGAAAGAGGAAAAAAGATTATCAAAAAGAATGATTAGGGACCAATAGTGCAAGTGCGGGAAACAAATATATAAAAACAAGTGTAGTGATCACGCCAGTCGCCTCATGTAGCCGCCGGGCTCTACACCCGTTACGCCAGTCGCCTCAAGCATATAAAGCCTTGTAACTGAGGCAAACCTTAAAAAAACCCAGTGACTTGTGTGAGAAAAAAAGAAAGGGCCCCTTAGTAGACATTGTCAGCTAATAACCCGATAACGAAGAGATAGGTGAATCTATCAGCCGCTCACCACCGCACAAAGTAAAAGAACAAAAATAAGTAGAAGGAGACAATAATATAAGTTAAGATGCAACCATATTGTATAAAAAAAAATGCAAATAAATTCATAAAATAGTAAATGAAAAAAATAAATAAATGAGAATAAGATCAGAGAAAAACCAATAAAGAGTGAAAAGAAAAACAAAAAATAATATATAAAAATAAAAACAATGTAATAGATATAAGTAATAGTTTATGTATTCCTAACCCCTTGAAAATCCGTATTGCCAATTGTCCTAAAACCAATAGTCAAAATATTCGTCAGATCAAACAGCTTTTCCCAGACATACTACTCCTAAATCAGTTCAATGTGAACCTTTGCAAGAAGGTTATCCAACATTTCAAATCACAACAAAAACACGACCTACATCAAGAGTTACAAGATTCTAATAAGTAGGTCAACGTCAAACGAGGACGTTTGAACTTAAGCGGGGAGGAGTTAAGGAACAACACATTTCCAGACTCATTAGCATAAATATCCGATCAGCACTCAATCCTCCAGCCATCATCATTATTTCACAACAAGCACAGGACGGCAATCCACCAGCGGTCATCACAATTTTTCGCAGAGTATTAGATGGATGTTTATTTCTTAGAACAATCCGATCGCCGCCGAATATTCTTGGAATTCGCCCATCCACATTTCTTCAACAGAATCATCTCCATAACGCAGCAGCAGATCACAGCTTAGAATATGTTTTCCCTTTTTGTAGTAGTTAGTTCAGTTTTCGCAACCAATAAAGAAAGAGGCTTCTCCTCAAAATAAAAAATATTTTTTTTAATAAAACTCAACAAATAGAGTTTTAACTTATCTAACGCAAAGGTTAACGAATTAATTACAGAAACAAATTGGAAGGAAGTGGTGAATGAAAGTGATGCTGGTTCACTTTATCAGAAACTTCTCCATAAAATGACATATATTTATGATCGAGCGACATCTAGCAAGCAAATAAAATACAGAAGAAAGTTTAACCCATAGATGTCTACTGAAATAATCGATAAATGTAGAAAAAGGGATGAACTTTACAGAAGGCGAAAAAGCAATCGCCTGAATAAATCTTATGAAATGGAGTATCAGTCTTTCAGATATATCAATATTGCCGATAATTGAAAAGTGCCTTGAAGAGGTCGTAACAAAGAGGCTTCAAGATTTCATAGATAAAAATTCATACATACAGGCCAGTACGGCTTTCAGAAAAATAGGAACGGGTAAGCTTTTAGGGGAATTTACCAATTGTGTTAACGAAGGCCTAAACAAAAGCTACCATATACTTGTGCTGCTCGTGGATTTCAGCAAGGCTTTTGACACACTGAACCATGATGAACTAATAGAAGCAATTGAAAACATTGGAATAAGATGTCTGATGGCAGTCTGGCTTAGAAAATACTTAAACAATGGCCAATTCTGTGTCAAAATCAACCAGACATATAGCCGAAAAGGAAAGCGTGCAATATGGAGTCCCTCAAGGTTCAAAATTGGGTCCGCTCCTCTTCATTGTATACACCAACGAGTAGTTAAAAGTATTCGAAAAGGCCATCCCATTCGCGTATGCAGATGACACGGCGATAGTAGTGCGACACAGATATTTGCATACGGCAACATCAATTCTGCAGGAGGAGTTTGATGATGCAGTGAAATGGTGTCATGATCACGGTCTAACGATCAACGCTTTAAAAACGAAAATGACGCATATACGAAATCCGCAGTTCAAGGCCACTCATCAACAAATTCTCTTTAGAAATGATTCCTGCGGTAGCTCAGTTAGTTGCCCGATTGAGATAGTGGAGAGATACAAATATCTTGCAGTCATTATTGACAGCAATTTTCTGTGGGACACGCATACCGATGATTTGCGCATGAGCCTTAAAAAAGCCTTATTCGCCCTTACCCATCTAAAGTTCCATGCCACGACGTCTGCGTTAAGACAAGTATACTATGCGTTAGTAGAATCGAAATTGTGGTATCGAATACTTGCATGCGGAAACTTATATTTTTTTTATATTATTCTAATTTAATCTCAACTAAATCTCATTATATTCTTTATTTTTTTCTTCATAAATATTAATTAATTTTTCCTTGAATTGTTTTCAATTAATGAAATGTAGAGATTCATTTAACCTAAGCTTTCTACATAAAGTTAATTATAAAATTTTGAAACTCAATCTTCTGCAGAAAAGCCTTTATAAGGCTTCGCGGAAACGCATATCCATTGTAAAATATTCTCTGAAAATAAAAATGAATTGAATTGAATTGAATTGTATAACTATAAACGCGGGGCACACCGCTAACTATCGGTGTTGCCCTAAGTTCCAAGAGCAGAAAACAAAGATGGTTCTGCAGAAGTGAAAAATCTACTCGGGGCAGCCATAACCGTCACCCCTCAAGTGACCTACGCCCAAATGGCGTCTAGTCAGAGGAGCACGGGAGAGCTGCAGCTTCCTAAGGTAGTGGAGCAGCTGGCAGTGCCAAGAGCACACGATCCAACGCACGATTGGAAATCCTCCATTGACAGGCGTATGGAGCGGTTAAAGGAGCAGCTAGCACAAATTCTGGCGCTCCTGCAAAACAAAGCACGTCACCAGTCTGCTGCGCAGATGGAGAGCACCTATAAGATCATTGCAGTTAGTGCAAATTCATTATTAGGGATCGCACGAAAAAACGAGCTCTACAGATTGTTGGATGATCAAAGCCCAGAGCTGTTTCTGATCTCCAAAAAAAAAAATATTGGAGCACAGAAATTATAATGTTATTCGAAGAGACCGGCCCAACTCCACTGGTGGTGGCGGTGTTGCGATCTTAATTAAAAATAGTACTAAACACAAAGTATTGTATAGTGGTGAAGTTCGACGGTTTCAGGAGTTGGAGGCCTGTATCGTGTGCATTTCTCTCCACAGTGGGAATAAGCTGTATGCATCCAGTGTTCCAGAACGACTGGAAGGTTAAAAACCAAAAACCTTGTATAGACGGTTTACTGACAGACGAGATGAGGAAATTAGGACACAGAAATCGCTCATCAAAAACATACAAACATGAATTGTCCAGAATTACAGAATTTCTGTTAACTTGCATTGAACAATGAGATTCGAACTGTAAGATCCAATAACCCGAGCATGTTTCCGCAAATAAATAAAATTGTTAGTAGTAAGCGGAAAGTTCTTCCGTGTCTTAAGCTCCCAAGAAAAAAAATACTGACTACATCAGGTATTGATCCGGATAACGCCGTATCCAACGATAACTTTTTGATGGTCGAAGACGCGCAAGAAAATTTGGAGGTGCTAGGCGCGGTCTTTTAGGAAGTGTTTAAGGTGACTGAGAGTGTTCGCCCAAACCACTAACTGGAGAATAAGTCAGTTGGAATCGACGGGATCTCGAACATTGTGCTAAGACATCTCCCCCTAGATTTGGTTAATATGTTCACTATCCTGTTTAACAATGCTCTGTTTAATGCGCATTTTCCGGAGCATTGGAAAACTGCGATTGTGAAACCCATATCCAAGCTAAGTAAAGATTCTTCGAATCCGTGCAACCTCCGGTTAATTAGTCTCTTTCCGAACATCGGAAAGGTATTTGAGAATGTGATAAATAGAGCTCTGATCACCTGGGCAGAAGACAAACATATTATTCCGGATAACCAATTCGGTTTCAAAGCGGGGCATGACACTATTCATGCCGCGTCGAAACTGGTGTCGGATATCCAATGGAACAAGAGCCAGAAACAATGTACGGGTGACTGCCTGATTGACCTGGAGGAGGCCTTCGACACCGTAGAAGGACTTTTTTACAAGCTCCATGGGCTAGCTCACTTGAAGAAGGTTCTCCGTCAAGAATGGCAATGTTACCTCTGCAGGTATACTTGAAGTAAAAAATGGTGCCGTTAATTCGCCGATCCTGTTCAACATTTTCTTGAGCGATCTGATAAGTTCCCTTCCTCACTTAATTGCGGAAACCATACTGTTTAGGACCCCGTTGTATAAGGCTTCGGTGGATACAAAAAAGAATTGGCGAATGTTCTCAATTGTTGGGCGTCACAGGCAACCATTGGCGTCGTATCTGTAGTAAAAATCTGTAGTCAGATACCTGTGGATCTGGCTAGATTAATATCTACGAGTATATCTTAACGATCATGTAGATGCTGCTCTAGCCCGAGCCGCTCTCGCTCTTACAAAGTGACTGTTTTACAACAGCCAACTCGATGCGAGAGTGAAAGTATTTTGCTACATGGCCCTCATTGCTCATCTATGGCTGTCCCGTGTGGTTCAACGTCAGTGATGTGTAGTGAACTAGAGTAGACGCGTTTTTTCTGTAGCTCGGCCTAAGTAAACGAATCTGTGCGTTATCTAAATAAAAAAAAGGAGGAAAAACTCTTTTCAGTACAGTACCTACACATATTAGGAGGAACACCTCCTGAATCTCTCCGCCGGAGCTTCGCAAGTGAGATTGCCAAGTTGCAGAATGATTCCTCCCAAAAAATGGAAGAAATTAAGACAAGTTGAAGTCTGCGATTCGAAGATCTGCTCAGTAAAGTTACCAGCATAACCGAACGCATCGATGATCTTGATGTGAGAACATCAACAACCCAGGCACACTACGCTGAAATGACAGACCTTCAACGACGATGTGACGCTCTCGAAAAGAAAGAGGTAACTAGCGTTGCTATCGTCTTTGGAGTACCAGCACTCCCTGATGAGAATCTTAAGAGCTTGTTCAATCGGCTCTGCCACACCATCGAATGCAAACCGCCAATCTTATCAAACATCTTTCGAACAAAAAAACTCAGAACCAGCAACAACACCACTTCTCTTCTCATTGTGCTGAAATTCAGTAACATGCAAGACAGGAACGCTGTTTTGATGTCTGCAGCGAGTTTTCGACATCAGCAAATTCCGTCTTATTGACCTTGGTCTGGAGTCCAACAACAGCTGTTATTTAAATGAGAGCCTAACGAGGCGAACGCGACTTCTCCTTAACACTACTCTCGGTCTACGTCGGAAAAAAACAGCTACTAGCTGTGTACACAAAACACGGATCTGTGTATGTAAATAGGACGGTGAATGAAAAGCTTTCTCGTTGAAAGCTCTAATGATCTGCTTGCCGCGGCTGCGGCTCAACAATGAATTTAGTTTTATCATTTCTTTTTTTTTTCTCTCTCTCTCTCTCTTTTTTGTTGCAATGTTTGTTTTCTATACACTGTACTCCTTTCTAATCAACTAACAATTTCTCTTTCCTGGTGTGATTGCTCTTTTTGCATCTAAAGTGTCTATAGCTTTCCCTCTTTCAAATGGGTGGCATAAGATACAGTATGAATGAAAAATCAACGTCGACCATGATAAATGTACTTTGTAAACGCTATGACGGTCTTAAAGTGTGCTATCTTAATGCACGTAGCTTAAACGATTGTAAATTAGATTATTGGAAGTATTTGTTCTCAAATTCATCTGTTGATGTTATATGTGTTAGTGAAACGTAGTTCAAGCCATGCGTCTATGATTCGCAATATAGTATACCAATGGAGTAGCAGTTTATTGCAAATCTGGACTAAATTGCAAGATAATCTCAAAATCCAGTGGCAGTGGAATTCAGTATCTTATGGTTCAGGTATTCGACTGCAATACGAAATGTTTGTTAGTATGTGCACATAAAAATAATATTAGAAGCTCATCAACCTCTTACTTTACATCCCTATCTGATTATTATGCACTGTACCAACATATAATCGTCTGTGGAGACTTTAATACAGACCTGAAAAAATCTGATTGCCTGGCTTTTCAAATGAAGGATTTAGTTTCTTCCGTTGGAATGGAAATAATTAACACCAACTATCCTACACGATTTGCACGTGTAGTGCACTCCGAGCCTTCTAGATATTATATATTTGTCTCTTCTCCGTTACTTGTAGAACTGTTCGACCAATTATCGTCTGGTTTTTACGACCATGATTTACTCTTCTGCACTTATAATATTAACCTGTCAATGGGATCAACACAAGAAGACGGGCACAAGGCATGCTTCAAGAACCTCGATTCTACAATAACCACGGATGAAGACAGCTGAAATGTAGTATACCAGAAGTTCTCAATACACTTCCATAAGAGTTAAAAAATATCACAAATTTAAAACATAGGAAAAAAAAACATAAAACACTTTTTCTAAACAAGAATTCAAATATGTTCTAATTTAATCTCAACTAAATCTCATTCTATTCTTTATTTTTTTCTTCATAAATATTAATTAATTTTTCCTTGAATTGTTTTCAATTAATGAAATGTAGAGATTCATTTAACCTAAGCTTTTTGCCCAAAGTTAATTATAAAATTTTTAAACTCAATCTTCTGCAGAAAAGCCTTTATAAGGCTTCGCGGGAACGGATATCCATTGTAAAATATTCTCTGAAAATAAAAATTAATAGAATTGAATGGAATTGGATAACTATAAACGCGGGGCACACCACTTACTATCGGTGTTGCCCTAAGTTCCAAGAGCAGAAAACAAAGATGGTTCTGCAGAAGTGAAAAATCTACTCGGGGCAGCCATAATAGTCACCCCTCAAGTGACCTACGCCCAAATGGCGTCTAGTCAGAGGAGCACGGGAGAGCTACAGCTTCCTAAGGTAGTGGAGCACCTGGCAGTGCCAAGAGCACACGATCCAACGCTACTGGAAATCCTCCATTGAAAGGCGTATGGAGCGGTTAAAGGAGCAGCTAGCACAAATTCTGGCGCTAATGCAAAACCAAGCACGTCACCAGTCCGCTGAGCAGACGGATATCCTTGCAGTTAGTGCAAATTCATTGGTAGGGATCCCACGAAAAAACGAGCTCTACAGATTGTTGCTACAAAGCCCAGAGTTGTTTCTGATTTCCAAAAAAAAAATATTGGTGCACAGAAATTATAATGTTATTCGAAGAGATTTCATTCAAAGCTTTTAATTCTATTGATTTTAATTACCTCCAAAGTGCCACTATTTCTGCCCCTTGAATGCAATGCCGAAATAAGACTGACGCCAATGACAAAAACGATGCTTTCCAGCAAATACTGATGCAATTATTCGATCAGTGTGTACCCACAAAGTCGATCAAGATCCAAAATCGAGCATGCCCTTGGTATACGGCTGAAGTGGTCAATGCCATCAAAAAAAGAAATAGGCTTTACAGTGAATGGAAGCAAAACCAATCTCAATCACGTAACAACGCTACAGCAATAGTACGTACTTTAAAGCAAAACTTAATGCATCTCTGCCGCCGAAGAAACTCTGGAACAACCTTCGAAAAATTGGTTTATCCACAACTCAAAATGTGACTTTAGCGCTGATGAACTAAACAATGCCTTTCTGCGGGAGAAACCTTGTTCAACAAACTTTAATTTTATTTTTTTCAATTGACAATGCCAGCTCAATTCCCAGATTGGATGATTTTGTAGTTGTTTCTGAAGATGAAATCGTCCGTTGTGTAAATAGTATTCAATCAAATTCAATTGGCGAAGACAGAATACCAATCCGGTTCGTCAAACTTGTTTTGCCACAAATTGTCTCCCATCTCATTCATGTGATCAATTTGTGTATTGTAACATCGACTTTTCCGAAGTCATGGAAAATCGGTAGAATTATCCCTATCGCAAAGAAAACTAACCCTGCGTCTACAGCTGACTTTAGACCAATTAGTATCTTGCACTGCTTATCCAAAATCTTTGAGAAAATTATAGCGAATCAGATCACAAAACACCTGTCTATTAATAATCTCCCTTACAGTAAGCAATCTGGTTTCAGAGCAAATCACAGCTGCTGCACAGCTATGATTAATATTCTCGAAGAGATAAGGTCTTTTTATGACAAAAAATACATAGCGTATTTGTGTCTGCTGGATTTCTCTAAGGCTTTTGACAAAGTAAACCATAATATTTTGTGCTGGAAGCTTCAGAATTACTTTGGTTTCACTGATAGCGCGTTTAGATTAGTGAGGAGTTTTCTCTCAGGGAGAACACAAAAAGTAGTAATGAGTCAAAGTCATTCCTGTCTTTTGGAAGTAGAACATGGTGTTCCGCAGGGTTCAATACTAGGTCCGATTCTCTTCTGCATGTTCATCAATGATTTACCATCCGTGTGTAGGCATTGCTCAGTACATTTGTATGCTGACGATGTTCAATTGCATCTGGCCAAACCTTTTCACATCTTGATGAACTCGCGACTCTTATGAACAACGACTTAAAAGATATTTTCAATTGGTCAAGTGTAAACGGGCTACAACTAAATCCAATTAAGTCACTGCTAGTAACTATTTCCAAACTGAAGCTTGATCTAGATCATATCCCCGAACTCTATCTTGGTTCCTATAAAATTAAAACCGGAACTCTTTAAATCGATATCAAATCAGAAAGATTTTAAAAGTGCAATAATCCCCTATTTTGCCACACTCCCATGAATTCATCCCCCAAATCCTATAGTTTTTAAGAAAAATCTGTAAAAATTCTAAATTTTAAATACTAAGTACTAAAAAAGATGTAAATCTTAATGTACATACCTTTTATTTAAATAAATAATAATAACATGAGTGCAAGCTTGATGGAAAAGATTCGAGTGTTTGAGAGGGCCCTAGACTACCCCGATCCTCAATACCACGAGAGGGTACGTTATAACGTCCCCAGAAGCTTTCCTCCATTTCGATAAGCACGGTCTGATACAAAATGAAAATGCAGTACCGCTCCTCTTCCACATCGCCCGTTCAACTGTGGATGGACGATTCAACCACGACCGTTCCATCGCACAACGAGCTGAGGAAGGTCTCCTCCAATTCAGTACGGCGGTAAATAGGCGAGATTTGCGAAATGTTGCAATGCAACATCGAAAATTCTGCTGGCTGGGGACTGAGGGAACTCAATCGTCGAACCCCTTAGACCCGGGTTAGAGAAAGGGTAGTACAGATCCCCCCCCCCCCCCCCCCCGCAATCGGTCTCTGTCTTGCAGCGGATTAGATCAGCTGCAACAGATGGCCGACCAACGTATTTTAGGTAATTTTTTAAGGTAGTTCTGTAAGCTATATACAAGTAAGAAAAATAAAAATATAAAAAAGTAAGTATATACATTTGTACAACTGTGTGTACTTTTGTGTATACTCTTGTAAGTAGTTTAAGTACAGATGTATATATATATATATATTCGTATAGAATTATATATACATGTATATATCTACATATATATGTTTAGATTAAAGTAGTTTAAGTTATTTTAAGGTAGTATGTAAGTTAGCATATGGGTTTTGAAATAACATCAGTTGCATTAATAAGTTTTTTGAAAGTTTTCTTAATTTTATGTTGCAAAGTCAAAGTCATATCATTTTAAACATGTACATATGGATTTTTAGGTTAAGTCGAAAGACATAGCTTAAGATTAAGTTTAGCTTAGGGTGCTCGCCTAGGGCCAGTAAGTTAGTAGTAGTAACTAGTTTCGTTCAACTAGTTTTAAGCATTTTTGTCTAGTATTTAAGTTATGTTATGAATTTCTGTTAATAAAAATGAATTTAAAATAAAAAAATAAAAACATATCAGGCAAAAGATCGAGGACATCACTACTCCGAGCAGGCTGACTTCGACTCATTCATGGAAAGTTGCGATGACTGGAAATTAAATATCAACTTTCAGAAGTCGGAAACCATACTGTTCAGGACCCCGTTGTATAAGGCTTCGGCGGTTACGAACAAGAATTGGCGAAAGTTCTCAATTGTTGGGTGACACGGGCAACCACTGGCGCAAAGGACGGTAGTCAGATACCTGAGAATCTGGCTGGATCAATATCTATATTTTAACAAACATATCCAAATATATACCCCGAGCACGAGGCGCTCTTATAAAGAGACTGTTTTACAACAGCCAACTCGATGCGAGGGTGGAGGTAATCTGCTACATGGCCCTCATTCGGAGTCCCAGTAAAGAAGACAATTCTACTTCAATGAGGCATTATACAAAAGGGCGAACCTGATACGAGTGGACAATTTCCTGGTGAAGATGATTCGAGACCATACTGCCAGAGCGATGAACTCAGTCTATAACCTGATCTCGGGGGCTTACGACCCCAATCCACAATCCCACGAGAGTGTACATCACAGTGGCTTCGTCCCCCCAGGAGCATTTCTCCATCTAGACAGGTACGGACTGATATAAGACGTAAACGCGGTACCGCTCATCTACCACATAACCCGTTCAACTGTGGATGGACGACTCAACCGCGACCGGTCCGTCGCACAACGAGCTCCGCTTCAGTACGGCGGTATCAAGGCGGAATATTATTGATGTTGCTAAGCAACACCAAATGTTCTGGTGGTTGGGAAGCGAACAAACTCCATAGTCGAATCCGTTAGAACTCGGATAGAAAGGGTAGTTCAGATCTCCTCATGGGGAGTAGTCGGCCCTGTATTGCAGCGGATTGGATGCATATCTATCAGCTGTAACCTATGGCCGACTTACATAGCTTAGGGTAGAGTATAGCCTCCCTATTACGGCTGGCGAGTCAAACGAATAAATGTGTGAGTGAGAGGAGTTGGTATTACTGTTGGCGAATCGAGAACTTTTCATTCGACTTAAGTGTCAAACATTTTTCGCAGTTTGATCTCATCCTATTGCGGTTGTCGAATGTTCGGTAAATTTAACGTCACTCGTGTTGTTATTTGGCGAACGGCAAGGGCTGTGTGAGAAACGGTCGAATATTGTGCAAAGAAATATGTCAGAAACTAGAACAAGGTATTCATATTCAATTTTGTTATGAAATAATACATTTATTATTATTATTTTATTCAGCTGCAAGAGCACGAATAAAAATCAGTTCGAAAATTTAGTAGAACTGATGGTATCAAATTCCAATTTGGCGAGAGGTGTTGGAGAGTTTGGTTCTTCAAAAAAGAACCAAAAGTTTTTCTTATTGTTATCAATGAATTACTTTATTTAATAATAATATAATAATATGGGTGACGCTACGGCCAGTAAAGGGCCAGGGCTTAGCTTCTCAGCAACCACTCGTGTTGTGCCTGCAATTGTTCTATCATGAGTGGAAGGGACCTACAGTTTAATGCCGACTCCGAACGGCCAAGTTTAAGAAGCTTTTTCTAGACAGTTATACTCTTTGAGCATTGTCAGTGACTCGAAAGAGGTGGGGCTGTGAAAAGTATTTCTTGTCGTACCAGGAATTACTTATTTTACTTATTTTTTTTTCTACTGAAGAGCCAAGACTTATGTTTTTTAAATGAAATATATTATTTATTTTTCCTATGTACATATTTGAAAGCTGAATAAACATAAAATTGAATTCAATGTTGTTTTTATAATCTACAGCGATTCCATGACTTCATTCCTTCTGCGTTCGGCTTCTGTACTGCTTGGTGCTTCGAGTCTAATTCCTTCTGTTGGCAATGTTATTTCTACTTCTACAAACTCCGGATCTGCAAATCGGTAATTCAGGCAAATGTTGTTCAAGGCACAGCACGCATTCACAATTTGTTTTGTATTTGAAGGAGTTTAATGCATTTTCCTTTCATTTAAAAGACAGCGAAATCTACTTTTAAGCAATAGTCCTCTCTATTATGTGATGATGAAAATGATTAAAAAAGCAAAATATCTATCAATGAACACAATTCAAAATAAAATTCAAATGTTCATGATTTGACGTTTATTTATTCCTTTTTTTTATTGTTTTCATGGCAACACTGATTTTCGAACTCACATTGTTAAGTTCGCCAACCGTAGTATGTCGAAAGCGTTAGTTCGCCAATGAGAACAAATCACATCGAACGTTCGACTCGCCAATCGTAATAGGGGGGTAAGTTAGAATGAGCTGTAAAAAAAATATTTGTCCGTATACCAGACGTACATCAAATGTACATATATAGTTACATATATGTACATACTCATTTGTATATGGCTATATACATTTACGTATGTGCTATATACATTTACGTTGTTTGTTAGTGTAGTTTGGTCTTTGTTTATAGTCGAATAGAAGTAAGTATATAAGTTTTACACAAAACCGTTCAGATAATAAGTTTTTTTTCTTACACTTTTTCTTATACAAGTTAATAATCTAGAATTAAAATTTTCGTTGTTAGGTTAGGAAAGACATATTTTAAAATCTAGAATTAAAATATTAATTGTTAGGTAGAGTCAGAAGACATATTTTAAGATTAAGTTTAGCTTAGAGTGCCCGCCGAGGGCCAGTAAGTTAGATATAGTAATATTGTTCGTCCAACTAGTTTTAAATATTTTTGTCTAGTATGCAAGCTGCCTGCTCCTCTCAATCGCGATACCACTTCCCTTTGGCTAGTGCGTTTGTCAACTGGTGCGTGTGCCGGCCCTGTAAATCAGCTGTTCCGTTGATCGGCTACCAGTGCGAAGGGAATCACGTCCAATGAGGTGTTGAGGTGAGGCCGGATCCTTACCAGAAGTTGTCGACAGGAAAGAAGGAAAGAAAGAGCCAAAAAGAAATAACAGTGCTAACAATGAAACAAAGCAACTGAAGGAACGACCACCGCCTCCAATTAACGTACTGGGAATGGCGGAGTACAAAGGGTTAAACACTATCTTATTGGTGATGAACTCACCTTCGTGACCACCAATAGGCAAGAAGTTGTATATATTGTAAATATCAAATCCAACACTCTATCAGTTAACCACTGGAAAGTGTCAGGATCCCCATCGTTCTCGGATCACAGAATCATAACCTTTACGGTGAACACTGTAAGACCAAAGCCCAGCAAATTTAAAAACCCCAAAAAGACTGGGGTAGATTTGAGTGTGAACTCAGGAAACTTACGAAATACCTATCACAGAGATTAATAAGGAACGTTGAAGACCTAGAGCTCATGGCAAACGATCTCACCTCATCCTTTCGAGAATCCTATGAGAAAGCTTGACTTCTAAGGACTTCAACAAATAAGAAATCTCCCTCACGGTGGTGTAAAGACATCCTAGCTTTAAGGAGGAAATCAAGAACTTTATTCAACGCAGCTAAAGCCTCCAGGTCAGCTAGTGCTTGGTTTGCTTATAAGGATAGCCTCAGGAATTTCAAAAAAGCTGTAGCTATAGCCTAAAGAGTCTCCTGGCGATCCTTCTGCAGTGATATTGCAAAAACCTCAGAAACGGCCAGACTAAGGAAGCTCCTTTCGACAAGCCATTGCGACTTCTTATGGAAACTCATTTCCCGAGTAGTTCGCAAAGTGGACTCTCGACAGCTGTAGAGATCCCAGTTAGTGATAACAACGTTCCGAGCAATATTTTCAGCGTAAGCAGAATCAGATGGGCCATCGATTCCTTCGATTCGTATAAATCACCGGCAGTCGATGGAATTATTCCCATCATGCTGCAAACTACAAAAGACATTATTACTAATATACTGGAAAAAATATTCCACAGCAGTCTGGTCTATGGTTATATTCCGGCTGCATGGAGAGAAGTTAAAGTAGTTTTCATACCCAAAGCCGGCAAGACCAGCCACTACACAGCGAAGGACTACAGACCTATAAGCCTCACTTTCTTCGTCTTGCAGACGTTTGAAAAGATCCTCAATATCTACATCCGCAGAAGCTTCCCGCAAAACACCATCTGTAGGGCACAGCATGCGTATATGAAGGGCAAAGGCGTAGAAACCACACTACACGAGGTGGTTAGTGTGATTGAAAAGTCCCTGTATGTCAAGGAATATGCACTTGCTGCTTTCCTAGACATAGAGGGGGCCTTCAATAATGTAGAGACCACGGCAATTAAGTCCGCCCTTGAAAAAGCCAAAGTTGAGCAGACACTTACTACAGAGTTAGTAAGTCTGCTCAGCAAGAGAATTATTAATGCTACCTTCGGAGACTCCACAATTAAAGTTAAAGCTGCAAGAGAAACTTCTCAAGGGGAAGTTATATCCCATTATTACAGGCGCTATCTCCACTACCCCGACCGCGAGCCTAGATGTACTAACAAACCTTCTCCCACTTGACCTTTACATGCAAGCTGACGCTGCTAAAAGTGCCATTAGAAGCATTCAATCTAAATGCTGGCTGTCAAGTCCCATTGGACATGCTAGTATACTGAATAGACTACAAATAGAACAATCGGAAAGTGACTATACACTCCCTTTCCTCGACTTTGAAATACCCTTCAGATGCTATTTCCCGACGAGGGAAGTGTGGACCACAAACGAACCCATCAATAATTCGAGCATCCAAGTATACACTGATGGATCGAAGATGCAAACAGGCACAGGTGCGGGCATTTTCTCAGAATTGTTAAACATGCACTGCTCTATCAGAATCCCTGAATATGGCAGTGCTTTTCAAGCGGAGGTCCTGGCAGTCAAAGAAGCGGCCAGAATGATAACAATGTTGGAAATACCACCGGCTGATATTACCATTCTAATTGACAGTGGAGCGGCCATTAAAGCAATTTCGGCGAAGGAAATCAAGTCCAAGCTAGTCGCGAGCTGCCGCGAGGAACTCAAAACTCTAAGCGTGCAACACTCGATAACTCTATGCTGGGTCCCAGGACACAGGGACATAGCCGGCAACGAGGCAGCTGATGTACTTACCAGAAAAGGGGCCGTAATAGACCCATCCCAGGCAATCGAATGGATTCAACCACCACTGGCAGATGTCAGGAAGAAGGTGGATGATAAAATTCTAGAATTAGCAAGAAAAAGGTGGTTCAACCTGTAAGACTACTAAAATACTATGGCCCGATATTAATAGAACTAAAACCGACAAACTCCTCCAGTGTGGCGAAAGCCTAGTGAGGATGGTGGTCGGAGGTCTAACGGGACATAATCATCTGAAATATCATGGAACAAAAATGGGAAAATACCATGACTACATATGTAGAGGATTCGGCGATGTGGAAGAAAGTGAGGACGCTCCTCACTATCTCTGCTACTGCCCAAGCCTCAGCTAACTGCGATACAGGACCATGGGAGAATTCTTCTTCCATGATTTGCAAGAAATCCATAACATCCGACTATCTAACTTTTTCAGGTTCATTAGGATGACGGGCTGGCTAGACGAAGAGACGTCAACAATGAATACAACATCTCGATGAGTGCGATAAGGGTACAAGGAGGAACTTTTCCCCTCTGGGAAACAAAATGGGTCCACACGGACCAAAGTGAGACGTGCTTCCGCACGTCTACCCACATTCCTATCCTATCCTATACTAAAAGCAACGTTACGATCCGATTATAGATTATCATCGTGTAACAGAAGTACATGAAAGACAACCCTAAGGGACTCTGATGGCTACAGAGCACCTTCACAAAAATTAAGCGCGGAAAAGATTCAGTAGTATACTTATAAAAATAAATAAGAAAAACTTACTCGAGTCGTAGCTTGGAGACTTCACTCGTCTACCCCACAAGAGAACCTTGTTGATGACTTAAAAAATAAAACCGTCATAATGGTTGAAACATACTCTCGAGAAAGGTAATCTAACGTTCGCATCAACGACAAGAGTGAAAGAATAGACAAAATATATAGTATAAAAACAAGAGATTGAAGCCTTGCGCAGGAATCCAAAGTTAATAAATAAATAAATCGCTTGTTAAATCCAATGCAACCGATGCCAGGGTATTAGTCGTCCAAGAAAATACTGCGAAAAAACTCTTGCTGTGTTAAATGCGCAGGAGAGCACCTATACGAAGAATGCAATGCAAGCAAGGGTACATTTACAACTTGCATTACTTGCAAAGGGAAGTATTACCGTGGCTGTGACGTAGTTAAAGAGCTTAAAAAAGGCGTAACAAAATCAAAGCAAATCTGTCGTAACCATCTAAACCAGTAAAAAAAGACATAACTGTGAACGCTGAAAATAAAACAAATACAAAACAACGGAAGAGTGTAGTTGCAAAACCGAAGGCTCAGCAAACGCTGATAAGTCATCACACATTGGAGTGAAAACATTTACCGAAACCGTAGCAGATCCGACTGAGAGTAGTAAGCCACTAGATCCAGTTTCTCATACTCATACTCACTCTCTCTATTATACTGCAAAAACTTGAGGACCAGAATCAGACGAACAAAATTATTTTGAAGAGATTTTTAATTCTCGAAACTAATATTCACAACAACAATAACCAAACATGAATAAGTCAGTTAGAAATTTGAACTGCAAATATCAATTTCGACTGTGGATGGACGACTAGTTACATCCTCATTTCATGTATTAGTCATCAAACCAAGCCATAAGCATGGGAGACAATTTTTAACAGTAATATCAAATTACATTCATTCATTCCCGACAGACATAAACATCTATCGAATGCAATTTTGCACGATAAGCATTTTATCGTCATATCGAATGTGATTCTGAGTATCGATGAGATACACTTTTGCACAATAACCATTTTATGATCATATCGAATGTGACTTTGAGTATCGATGAGATACACTACCATGTTCACTCTTAGACGGAAATGATTTTAATAAAGTTTTTTAAAATATAAACCGGCGAGTCAATCCGTTAATTCGACTCAACCACGACCGTTCCGTCGCACAACGAGCTGAGGAAGGTCTCCCCCAATTCAGTACGGCGGTATCAAGGCGAAATTTTCGAGATGTTACAATGCAACATGACTTTCCAATAAGTTGAAGACAAAGAGAAACGCTTCCTTATTCAGTCGGAAATATGACCTGAAACTTAAAAAATTAAGCTTTGAAATAATTTTCGGAACAACTTATTGTTTCTACTTACAGATGATCAGGGAGTTCCAAGACATTTGAGTTGTCTCGAATACATTTCCGCAGTCGAAGCATTCTTACCTTTTTGCTGAAGTTTTCATTTTCTTAAAAAAACAAATCTATGTTGCTTAACATTTGTGTCGATTTTATGACTTTATTAAAAAAGCAAAATATCTATCAATGAACACAATTCAAAATAAAATTCAAATGTTCATGATTTGACGTTTATTTATTCCTTTTTTTATTGTTTTCATGGCAACACTGATTTTCGAACTCACATTGTTAAGTTCGCCAACCGTAGTATGTCGAAAGCGTTAGTTCGCCAATGAGAACAAATCACATCGAACGTTCGACTCGCCAATCGTAATAGGGAGGTAAGTTAGAATAAGCTGTAAAAAAAATATTTGTCCGTATACAAAACGTACATCAAATGTACATATATAGTTACATATATGTACATACTCATTTGTATATGGCTATATACATTTACGTGTGTGCTATATACATTTACGTTGTTTGTTAGTGTAGTTTGGTCTTTGTTTATAGTTGAATAGAAGTAAGTATATAAGTTTTACACAAAACCGTTCAGATAATAAGTTTTTTTTCTTACACTTTTTCTTATACAAGTTAATAATCTAGAATTAAAATATTCGTTGTTAGGTTAGGAAAGACATATTTTAAAATCCAGAATTAAAATATTAATTGTTAGGTAGAGTCGGAAGACATATTTTAAGATTAAGTTTAGCTTAGAGTGCCCGCCGAGGGCCAGTAAGTTAGATATAGTAATATTGTTCGTCCAACTATTTTAAATATTTTTGTCTAGTATGCAAGCTGCCTGCTCCCCTCAATCGCGATACCACTTCCCTTTAGCTAGTGTTTTTGTCAACTGGTGCGTGTGCCGGCCCTGTAAATCAGCCGTTCCGTTGATCGGCTACCAGTGCGAAGGGAATCACGTCCAATGAGGTGTTGAGGTGAGGCCGGATCCTTACCAGAAGTTGTCGACAGGAAAGAAGGAAAGAAAGAGCCAAAAAGAAATAACAGTGCTAACAATGAAACAAAGCAACTGAAGGAACGACCACCGCCTCCAATTAACGTACTGGGAATGGCGGAGTACAAAGGGTTAAACACTATCTTATTGGTGATGAACTCACCTTCGTGACCACCAATAGGCAAGAAGTTATATATTGTATATATCAAATCCAACACTCTATCAGTTAACCACTGGAAAGTGTCAGGATCTCCATCTTTCTCGGATCACAGAATCATAACCTTTACGGTGAACACTGTAAGACCAAAGCCCAGCAAATTTAGAAACCCCAAAAAGACTGGGGTAGATTTGAGTGTGAACTCAGGAAACTTACTAAATACCTATCACAGAGATTAATAAGGAACGTTGATGACCTAGAGCTCATGGCAAACGATCTCACCTCATCCTTTCGAGAATCCTATGAGAAAGCTTGACTTCTAAGGACTTCAACAAATAAGAAATCTCCCTCACGGTGGTGTAAAGACATCCTAGCTTTAAGGAGGAAATCAAGAACTTTATTCAGCGCAGCTAAAGCCTCCAGGTCAGCTAGTGCTTGGTTTGCTTATAAGGATAGCCTCAGGAATTTCAAAAAAGCTGTAGCTATAGCCAGAAGAGACTCCTGGCGATCCTTATGCAGTGATATTGCAAAAACCTCAGAAACGGCTAGGACTAAGGAAGCTCCTTTCGAAAAGCCATTGCGACTTCTTATGGAAACTCATTTCCCGAGTAGTTCGCAAAGTGGGCCATCGATTCCTTCGATTCGTATAAATCGCCGGCAGTCGATGGAATTATTCCCATCATGCTGCAAACGACAAAAGACATTATTACTATTATACTGGAAAAATATTCCACAGCAGTCTGGTCTATGGTTATATTCCGGCTGCATGGAGAGAAGTTAAAGTAGTTTTCATACCCAAAGCCGGCAAGACCAGCCACTACACAGCGAAGGACTACAGACCTATAAGCCTCACATTCTTCGTCTTGAAGACGTTTGAAAAGATCCTCAATATCTACATCCGCAGTAGCTTCCCGCGAAACACCATCTCTAGGGCACAGCATGCGTATATGAAGGGCAAAGGCGTAGAAACCACACTACACGAGGTGGTTAGTGTGATTGAAAAGTCCCTGTATGTCAAGGAATATGCACTTGCTGCTTTCCTAGACATAGAGGGGGCCTTCAATAATGTAGAGACTACGGCAATTAAGTCCGCCCTTGAAAAAGCCAAAGTTGAGCAGACACTTACTACAGTGATAGTAAGTCTGCTCAGAAATTATTAATGCTACCTTAAGTAAGTAAGGTCTGATGCAAACTGAAAATGCGGTACCGCTCCTCTTCCACATCGCCCGTTCAACTGTGGATGGATGACTCAACCACGACTGTTTCGCACAACGAGCTGAGGAAGGTCTCCTCCAATTCAGTACGGCGGTATAAAGGCGAGATTTGCGAGATGTTGTAATGCAACATCGAAAATTCTGCTGGCTGGGCCCCTTAGACCCGGGTTAGAGAAAGGGTAGTACAGATCCCCCCCCCCCCCCCCCCCGCAATCGGTCTCTGTCTTGCAGATGGTCGACCAACGTATTTTAGGTAATTTTTTAAGGTAGTTCTGTAAGCTATATACAAGTAAGAAAAATAAAAAAAAAAAGAAGTAAGTATATACATTTGCACAAGTGTGTGTACTTTTGTGTACTCTTGTAAGTAGTTTAAGTACATATGTATATATATGTGCGTATAGAATTAAAGAAACATGTATATATCTATGTATGTTTAGATCAAAGTAGTTTAAGTTATTTTAAGGTAGTATGTAAGTTAGCATATAGGTTTTGAAATAACAGTAGCATTAGAAAGTTTTCTTAATTTTAAGTTGTAAAGTCAAAGTCATATCATTTTAAACATGGGCGTATGCATTTTTAGTTTAAGTCGAAAGACATAGTTTAGCTTAGAGTGCCAGCCTAGGGCCAGTAAGTTAGTAGTAGTAACACTGTTCGTTCAACTAGTTTTGAATAATGTTATGAATATCTGTTAATAAAAATGAATTTAAAATAAAAAAATAAAAACATATGAGGCAAAAGATTGAGGACGTCACTACTCCGAGCAGGCTGACTTCGATTCATTCATGAGAAGTTGCGATGACGGGAAATTAAATATCAACTTTTAGAAGTCGGAAACCATACTGTTGAGGACCCCGTTGTATAAGGCTTCGGCGGATACGACCAATAATTGTCGAAAGTTCTCAACTGTTGGGTGACACGGGCAACTACTGGCGCAAAGGACTGTAGTCAGATACCTGAGAATCTGGCTGGATCAATATCTATATTTTAACGAACATATAGATGCTGCTTTGGGGGGTTGGGTCTGTGCACACAAGGTAAAGTTTCTGATCGCTCCCAACTTGGCGGGACGCCAGCAACGAGCCTTGTCGATGCACAGATCAAGTTGACATACAGCCTCCTAGCGGCGACCCCTGGATAGCCTCCACAACACCCGTTGTGAGGTGAACCAATGTATGCAACGAATCCTTTGTGGTTCTGCGGAGGGTTAACAACCCGCCCACACAAAAAAAAACAACGTTACGAGAGAGCAAACTGCTTCGGATCAACGGACGAAATCACAACAACGACGGCACGGCGTGAAAAAGGACAACGATTTGCGAGTGTGCTCCTGGAACGTAAGAACACTCTACACTCCAGGGGCCGCTCATAAATTAGAAAAGATCCACAAGGCGGATATTACTGCGATCCAGGAAATACACAAAAAGTTGCACATATTTGGATGCGGATTCGTTGTGGTTAAACGGTTAAGGTCGAAGGTCATCGACTTTAAACCGATAATCGATCGCCTGACTGTGATCCGTATCCAAGGCAGATTCTACAACATCAGCCTTATATGTGCACACGCCACTACCGATGAGGCTGAAGACTCCGTCAAAGAGGACTACTACGACCTCTTGGACGGTGTCTACGGAGCCTGTCCGGATTACAATGTCAAAATCGTGCTCGGAGACTTCAATGCCAAAATCGGTAAGGAAAACATCTTTGGCGGAGTGATCGGAAAGCACAGACTCCACGACACGACAACAAACAGCGGCTTCCGACTCACTGACTTTGCGACAGGACGTAATATGGTCATAAGCAGCACAAGATTCCCTCGCAAAAGAATCCACACAGCAACTTGGCGATCTCCGGACGGTCGAACCGCCAACCAAATTGACCATGTGCTCATTGACGCAAGACATGCGTCAAATATCCTGGATGTGCGAACATTCAGAGGGGCAAACGTCGACTCTGACCATTTCCTCGTAGCAGCACGATTAAGAGCCCGACTGTCCAATGTCAGAAAGCTGCACCAGCCAACAAAGAGGAGTTTTGACATTGGATGCCTGAGATTGAGAGAGCCTACGAAGAGCAATTAAGCGAGAGAGACTCCGGTATGCCTACGTCAAACACCAACGCCAACGAGATGTGGTTGCATTGCCGCTCGGCCATCTAAGAGGTAGCGGAAAACACCTCAGGCTACCTACCGCCCCCGACAAGAAACCCGTGGTATGATGGCGAGTGTGAGCAGAAGAAACGTGCAACCGACGAGGCATACCAAAAAGCGCTGCAACGGAAAACTAGAGCAGCGCAAGAGGAGTACCGGGCTAGAAGACGGAAGGAAAAGAAGCTTCTACGCCTGAAGAAAAGGTCTCTCGAAACCTCCCAGCTCAAGGACATCGAAGAGTCTAGGGAAAAACAAAAAATACGGGCCTTTTATAAAAAAGCCAAAAGCCTGGCTTCAGGCTTTAGGAAAGGCACCCAGGCTCTTCGAAATCGTGAGGGTAACCTTGTTACTGACCCGCAGGGAATAGCGGATGTGTTTAAGCAGCACTCCCAACAACTGCTTAATGGGCCTGACTAGGAGAGAGTGATAGGGAATCAAGAAATCCCAACTCCAGGCGATGAAGTAGTCCTCCCACCTAGCTTTGAAGAAGTCGGAACAGCCATTAAAAGGCTGCAGAACAACAAAGCCGCAGACTCCAGATCATCTGTAAAATTTGGGAAGACGAAAGCATGCTCGACATATCAGCTCCATATGCCCCATCCACAAAAAAAGGCGATCTTGCCTCTTACAACAACTATAGAGGTATATCCCTGCTCAACGTCGCCTACAAGATCCTGTCCAACGTACTGTGTGAACGTCTAAAGCCATTTTGCACCGCACTAATCGGCACGGACCAAATCTTCACACTAAGATAAATACTGGAGAAGACCAGTGAGTTTCAAATCGATACGCACCACCTGTTCATTGATTTCAAAGCCGCATACGACAGCATTCATCGCAAGGAGCTATCCGATGTGATGGCCGAATTCGGGATCCCGGGAAAACTGATCGGTTGTGTCGCACCACAGTTGCAGTTCGGCTCAAGGATTTCTGAGCCGTTTGAAACTTGCACTGGATTTCGGCAAGGAGATGCGCTGTCGTGTGACTTCTTCAATCTCGTACTAGAGGTAGATAGTGCGGAGGGCAACTGTAAACACGGAAGGCACTATCTTCTACAAGTCGGTCCAACTGTTGGGGTACGCAGACAACATCGACATCGTCGCGCGTTCTCAACGTGCCGGAGTAGAGGCTTTTACGGCGATTGAAGAACAGGCGAAACGAACTGGTCTCAAGGTCAATGAGGACAAAACAAAATATATGCTGTCGACCAAAAAACGTTCCGTCACACACCACCTTGGACAAAATCTCACGATCGACAGCAACAATTTCGAGGTAGTGAAGGAGTTTGTCTACCTCGGGGCAAACGTGAACTCTAGAAACGACATCACAGTGGAGATCCGTCGTAGAATCGCCCTTGGCAACCGGTGTTCCTTCGGTTTGTCAAAACAACTGGGCTCAAAACTCCTGACTCGAAGGACCAAAATCATGCTCTACAAAACCCTTATTTTGCCTGTTCTGCTCTATGGAGCCGAAAGATGGACACTAAGCAAAACTGCAGAGTTGATTCTTGGTACCTTCGAAAGAAAAGTTCTACGACGGATATATAGTCCCGTCTGCGAGGAAGGCGATTGGAGGAGAAGACATAACCGCGAACTCTACGAGCTGTACCAGGTTGTGGATGTAGTGCAGAAGGCAAAAATCCGTCGACTGCACTGGCTCGGCCACATCGAGCGCATGGACAACAATGCTCCAGCAAAGAGGGTCTTTGAATCCGAGCCGACTGGTTCGAGAAGGAGAGGAAGACCGAATCTCCGGTATAAAAACCAAGTAATCGCGGATGCAAGACAGCTTGGTCTTGATGACTGGAAGCAGCGTGCAAAGGATTTGTTCAGGCTCGGACCCTTCATGGGTCTCCGGCCAGATAAGTAAGTAAGTATAGATGCTGCTTTACCTCGACCCCGAGGTGCTTTTGCTCTTATAAAGAGACTGTTTTACAACAGCCAACTCGATGCGAGGGTGAAGGTAATCTGCTACATGGCCCTCATTCGGAGTTCCAGTCAGAAAATTCTACTTCAATGAGGTATTACACAACAGGGCGAACCTGATACGAGTGGACAATTTCCTGGTGAAGATGATTCGAGGCCAGAGCGATGAACTCAGTCTATAACCTGATCATCACAGTGGCTTCGTCCCATCTAGCATTTCTCCATCTAGACAAGTACGGACTGATATAAGACCTAAACGCGGTACCGCTCATCTACCACATAGCCCGTTCAACTGTGGATGGACGACTCAACCACGACCGGTCCGTCGCACAACGAGCTCCGCTTCAGTACGGCGGTATCAAGGCGGGATATTATTGATGTTGCTAAGCAACACCAAATATTCTGGTGGTTGGGATGCGAGCTAACTCCATAGTCGAATCCGTTAGAACTCGGATAGAAACAGTAGTTCAGATCTCCTCATGGGGAGTAGTCGGCCCTGTATTGCAGCATATCTATCAGCTGTAACCTATGGCCGACTTACTTAGCTTAGGGTAGGGTAAACCCCCCTATTAAGGCTGGCGAGTCGAACGAATAAATGTGTGAGTAAGAGGAGTTGGTATTACTGTTGGCGAATCGACAACCTACGACTTAAGTGTCGAACATTTTTCGAAGTTTGATCTCACCCTATGGCGAACGGCAAGGGCTGTGTGAGAAACGGTCGAACCTTGTTCAAAGAACGATGTCGGAAACTAGAACAAGGTATTCATATTTAATTTTGCTATGAAATAATACATTTATTATTATTATTTTACTTAGCTGCAAGAGGACGAATAAAAATCAATTCGAAAATTAAGTAGAACTGATGGTATCAAATCCCAATTTGGCGAGAGATGTTGGAAAGTTTGGTTCTTCAAAAAAGAACCAAAAGGAGTATTGGGACCAGTTCGCTACAACCCTCAACTCACTTGGGCCACCTAGCCGTGATGGAAAAGATTGGCACACGGTAATTTGGATATTTGAATTAAGGAAAACAAAACTAAAATTTCCTTTTATGTTTTTCTTATTGTTATCAATGAATTACTTTATTTATCAATGAATTACTTTATTTATCAATGAATTACTTTATTTAATAAAAATATAATAATATGGGTGACGCTACAGCCCGTAAAGCACCAGGGCCTAGCTAGACAGTTATACTCTTTGAGCATTGTCAGTGACTCGAAAGAGGTGGGGCTGTGAAAAGTATTTCTTGTCGTACCAGGAATTACTTTATTTACTAATTTTTTTTTCTACTGAAGAGCCAAGACTTATGTTTTTTAAATGAAATATATTATTTATTTTTCCTATGTACATATTTGAAAGCTGAATAAACATAAAATTGAATTCAATGTTGTTTTTATAATCTACAGCGATTCCATGACTTCATTCCTTCTGCGTTCGGCTTCTGTACTGCTTGGTGCTTCGAGTCTAATTCCTTCTGTTGGCAATGTTATTTCTACTTCTACAATCTCCGGATCTGCAAATCGGTAATTCAGGCAAATCTTGTTCAAGGCACAGCACGCATTCACAATTTGTTTTGTATTTGAAGAAGTTTAATGCATTTTCCTTTCATTTAAAAGACAGCGAAATCTCCTTTTAAGAACACCAATAGTCCTCTCTATTATGTTCCTGGCTTTGGCGTGTTGCGTATTAAATAAATACTGTCTTGAAGCAGGACTCTCATTTCTGAAAGGAGTAAGCAAATAAGGAAATAGTGGATAACCGGCGTCTCCTAAAATAAACAAAAGAATTACTGAATGACTGAATATAAAAATTTAACCTACCAAGGAACATTAAACGTCCTCTCCTTTGATACCATCTTTCAAGAACTGTCTTAAGATGACTGCAGTTCCACACAAAGGAATCATGAGTTGATCCAGGATATCTTGCGTCAACATAACGTATCCGCATCTTATGGTCACACGCCTGAACATATTGCGTTAAAAACCAAAAGCAAATTTCAGTCAAAGCAACGATTCCTATATGAGTTCCGTCAACACAACCAATTACTCCTGGTAACCTGGACGTTGAAAAGAAGTAGCCGAAGGGCAAAGGCGTAGAAACCGCACAACACGAGGTGGTTAGTGTGATTGAAAAGTCCCTGTATGTCAAGGAATATGCACTTGCTGCTTTCCTAGACATAGAGGGGGCCTGCAATAATGTAGAGACCACGGCAATAAAGTCCGCCCTTGAAAAAGCCAAAGTTGAGCAGTCACTTACTACAGTGATAGTAAGTCTGCTCAGCAAGATAATTATTAATGCTACCTTAGGACACTCCACAATTAAAGTTAAAGCTGCAAGAGGAACTTCTCAAGGGGGAGTTATATCCCCTCTCTTATGGGTACTAGTAATAAATGAAGTACTAGAAGAGTTCAGATTAACGGGAACCAGAGCAATCGTGCAAAATTCACGACCCTCAATCTGGCGGATAGCGCGAAATACCTAGGGATCATTCTAGACAGGAAACTAAGCTGGAAACTCAACCCAATAGAAAGAGTCACGAAGGTAGCTTGTGCCCTATACCTGAGCAACTGGATATTCGGCAAGAAGTGGGGTCCGAACCCCAAGACAATTCTGTGGATGTACACAGCGATTGTAAGCCCAATCCTGACATACGGCAGCGTGGTATGGTGGCAGGCCGCCCTGCAATCCACCAACCTCAGGCTGCTTACTAGAATACAGAGACTAGCATGTCTTGGAGTTACAGGCGCTATCTCCACTACCCCGACCGCGAGCCTAGATGTACTAATAAACCTTCTCCAGTGCCATTAGAAGCATTCAATCTAAATGCTGGCTGTCAAGTCCCATTGGACATGCTAGTATACTGAAAAGACTACAAATAGAACGATCCAAAAGTGAATATACACTCCCTTTCCTCGACTTTGAAATACCCTTCAGATGCTATTTCCCGACGAGGGAAGTGTGGACCACAAAAGAACCCATCAATAATTCGGGCATACAAGTATACACTGATGGATCGAAGATGCAAACAGGCACAGGTGCAGAAAAAGGTGGTTCAACCTAACCACCTGTCTAACTCACCTGCCTCAGCCAACTGCGATACAGGACCATGGGAGAATTCTTCTTCAATGACTTGCAAGAAATCCATAACATCCGACTATCTAACTTTTTCAGGTTCATATAACATATAAAAATATATATAAATATAAAAATAAATCAGAAAAACTTACTCAAGTCGTAGCTAGGAGACTTCATTCGTCTACCCCAAAAGAAGACATTGTTGATGACTTAAAAAATAAAACCTTCGTAATGGTTGAGACATACTCTCGAGAAAGGGAATCTAACGTTCGACAAGAGTGAAAGAATAGACAAAATCTTTAGTATAAAAACAATCATGTCTGTTAAGATTGAAGCCTTTCGCAGAAATCCAAAGTTAATAAATAAATAAATCGCTTGTTAAATCCAATGCAACCGATGCCAGGGTATTAGTCGTCCAAGAAAATACTGCGAAAAAACTCTTGCTGTGTTAAATGCGCAGGAGAGCACCTGTCCGAAGAATGCAATGCAAGCAAGGGTACATTTGCTACTTGCATTAATTGCAAAGGGAAGTACTCAGCTAATTACCGTGGCTGTGACGTAGCTAAAGAGCTGAAAAAAGACGTAACAAAATCAAAGCAAATCTGTCGTAACCATCTAAACCAGTAAAAAAAGACATAACTGTGAACGCTGAAAATAAAACAAATACAAAACAACGGAAGAGTGTAGTTGCAAAACCGAAGGCTCAGCAAACGCTGTCGCAAACGGAATAGACAAAAACTGATAAGTCATCACACATTGGAGTGAAAACATTTGCCGAAACCGTAGCAGATCCGACTGAGAGTAGTAAGCCACTAGATCCAGTTTCTCATACTCATACTCACTCTCTCTATTATACTGCAAAAACTTGAGGACCAGAATCAGACGAACAAAATTATTTTGGAGAGACTTTTAGTTCTCGAAACTAATATTCACAAAAACAATAACCAAACATGAATAAGTCAGTTAGAAATTTGAACTGCAAACATAAATTTCGTTCGAAAAATCTATTAAATTATGAATTTCTGAAATTGAATTTGTACCTCAGAATTCTCAAGTCGGATATTGTAAATTTAATTTGCACTAACTCAATTTCTAACTTATTAATTATATATGCATTTGACAACATTTAAGTATTGAGGAAGTGTGTTCAAATCAATATTGTGCATTCTTAGTAAAGTAGCAACACTTAAATTTAATTTAATTATGACATTTATAGATTGTACTTCATCATTTAAACCTTCATTCATTCCGCTCTATAATTTCAATAAAGTCAGTTCTTTTCAAACATGCGGTATATATCTAATTTTTAATAACTAAAATCTGCCACGTCTACTCTGCCACTCATCTGCCCTGGCCTATATTAGGAAACTAACTTTGGTAGAATACTATTTAAACGAACTAAGAGACATATTCGAAAAGAATATCAAATCAATCGCTCAGATTCCAATCGTCCAAAAAACAAAATGGTTCCAGGAGTACCGCACGGTAACCGACTCAGTGGCAACATAGTGCACCCTTGGCTCTAAGTGAATCCATCGCCTATGGTGGCACCCACATCACCTAACCTAACCTACTGCTGGAACTTCAATACAATATTTATAAAGTATTATAAAACCAAATATGCCCCGATTAAAAGATGAAATTAAGAGTGATTATTCTATTGATTTCATAAAAGAAAATTCCGTAGCATTATTTCTAGGTTTTAGTAAACAAATGATTCTATCCAATAATTTAGTTGCATCAGATTTACCAGTAAATAATATGAACGCTACTTATACTAGAATAAAATGTTTAAAATTTAATTTATTTAATTTTGATACATTTTTTATTGTTGATTGTTGGGGCGCAGATAAAATCAACAAAATGTTGTATCAACATACCTGCTACTACTGCATATAAAGTAAAAATATATATTTTTTTTAATTTTGCACCAAATTAATTTTACATATTATTACATAACGATAATATGTTTTTGGAAGTTAAGGCATGGTCAAGACTATTAGCAAAATGTGCCTATTTATCAGTAAAGGTAAATGCTTATTTAACAACAAATGCAATGTAATTTAAAATTAAAGTGGCTATGGGTATTAATAAACAAAGACATAATGCAATTAATTTAATTCAAAAATGTTGAAGACACGTTTCCAAAGGAAACGGTCTGTAGCAGATACAGTAAAAATCCTATATCTAAATAAAGATCAACAAATATGAAATTATACTGCAACAAAAAATAAAAAGCGCATTAATCTAAAATTATAGTCAAATCAATTAAAGGGAACTAGGAAAAGTGCAATGAATGAAACATATTTCAAATTAACAGCAATACAAATTAAAAGTAGAATAAGAATAATTGTGGGAATGTGAGCACTATATTAAAAGTATCTACATCTTAATTACAAAATTTTAATAATAAAAATAATGGTGGATTCTTACTTGCGCTACCCATTGCAGTAATTGATGTTGCAGTTACTGCTGTTACTTCAATATATAAAGCCTATAATGATGGAAAAACCGTATGATAAATTATTTTTAGTAATAAAAAAATAACAAAATTTAATTCAGAGGAAGAGAAAACCCGTTAAGTAATCATGACTTAAAAAAATATTGTTATTATTATTATTTTTGACGGTAAATTGTACCGCGACCTTTAGATCTATTGTGCCCGTTATTCATACCCCTACTTTCTTAAGAGCTCCCCTCCCATGCAGCTCTTTTCAGAGTTTTATTAAGGGTTATTTGCTCTTGTTGCCCAAAGGTGGAAGAGGTTTTTCCTAGAGTATTCTTTCTAAGCCAGTTTCCTTTAGGAATCTCATAATGAGAGCTAGTTATAGTGACTTCAATTCTTCCTCTGATTTTAGGTGTATGCAACAAAATCCCAGTACATACTCTGGAATTTCATTAGATTCTCGGCAGAATCAGCAGAGACCTTCTTCTGATACTCCTCGTTTCTTTAGGTGTTCCCTGAGTTTACAGTGCCCTGTTAGGAAGCCTGTTAGGATACGGAGGTTGTTTTTGCTTATGCTGATACATGCATCAAACCTCTTGCGGTTATGTTGACCCAAGAGCTTCTTGTCCTGCTTCATACCATGAGCGTTGTTCCATGCATCCTGTGTTCCGATGCTCATTTTCTAGCCAGAAAGTCGTATAACCAGATATTCAACAAGGTTTTACTCTGTTACTCCTTTTCAGCTTCTTAAGCCACAATATTGCTATGTCACAGTTCATAAAGTCCATGTCAAGATTAATCTGAGCGCATTTGTCAATGGCATTGACTTCAGCTTGAAAGATACTGATGCATTTTGTCCGGGGTCCAAATACTCCTACCCCTCTTCCTCCATCAGTTCTTGATCCATTCGTGTACCATTTTACCGTATTGCTGCTCAGTCTGTGGCCTATGGCTTCATTGCTCCAGTCTTTTTTGGTGCTAAGCTTAATGGTAAACTGCTTCTGGAAACATAATTTCCTAATCGCGTCATCCTTCGGAATAGCCAGGAGTGGTAGCTCTTTGACTAGTGCATCGAGTACACCTCCATGACGGCAGTTGGGCAAGTTCTCATGGCCCTGTAATACAGAGGCATGCCAACTTTGAACTTTGTTGGGTGTCTCTATTGCGCTTATCACGTTCGTTCTTTTGGACCATATTTTTTTTATTTTAAATTCATTTTTATTGCCAGAAATTCATAATATAACTAAAATACTAGACAAAATGAACAGTGTTACTACTTCTAACTTACTGGTCCTAGGCGGACACTCTAAGCTAAACTTAATCTTAAACTATGTCTTTCGACTTAAACTAACAATGCATATGCATACGTTTAACATTATATGACTTTTACTGAACAATTTACAATTAAGAAAACCTTCAAAAAACGTAATAACAGAACTGATTTTATTTAAAATCTATATGCTAACTTACATACTACCTCAAAATAACTTAAGCTACCTTAAACTTAACATACATACATATTTACATGTAGAATTTGGCGATCACAAAAAGAAACAAACGTTTTAATGTTTTTCAATCTTCTTTATTAAAAGTTTACTTTAATTACACAAAAGTCAAATACTCTTTGGGGAGCTGTTGGCGCGTTTACTCTTTTCGCTGTTTTTCTACTGTGTGTGTGTTGTTAGTTTGTTTTGTTTGGTCTATACGTTCAGTCGCACTGTTGGTGTCGTCGTCGTGTGTTTGTATAATTCCTCGTCTAGTCGCCTGATTAATACGTTATGTTTGTAGTGTAATTAGTGTTCTGTTCGGCGACTCATCCCACATTCAACCAGCCTGACGTTTCGTTTGCCCTGAACGAAGAGCTTAATTCCATTTCTTCATGTGCGCCGCTACAGTGATCGTTGTCGCTGATCCCTCATGCTCACCAACCTTTTGTACATTGTACCGGCCATGGTTATTGACGCGAATCACTTTGTAAGGTCCTAAATATTTGGGCCTCAGTTTCATTCCTGCACCGAACTGAGTGCGCTTGGTCTCGACTAACTCATCTAGTTGCTATTCTCGTTCCGGTGATCGGTTCTTATCTATCATCTTATTCTTCACTTGTATCTGTAGAATGTTATCAGGTGCTTCCTCTCGGATTACATCCTGCTCCTCGTCCAACTCCCTTACTGCTTCTTCCTCCATCAATTCCCAATAATCTACGGATTCGGCGACACGCATCTCCAAACCAGTCAGTATACGAAATGGGCTTATCTTCGTGCTTCTCGGTGAAGCGCAGTTAAGCATCCTCATTTTTTCATTGTACATTCATTTTTATTGACAGAAATTCATAACATTACTTAAATACTAGACAAAAATGCTTAAAACTAGTTGAACGAACAGTGTTACTACTTCTAACTTACTGGCGGGCACTCTAAGCTAAACTTAATCTTAAACTATGTCTTTCGACTTAACCTAACAATGCATATGTACATGTTTAAAATGATATGACTTTGACTTTACAATTTAAAATTAAGAAAACTTTCAAAAAACTTATTAATGCAACTGATGTTATTTCAAAACCTATATGCTAACTTACATACTACCTTAAAATAACTTAAACTACCTTAATCTAAACATATATATGTACATATATACATGTATATATAATTCTATACGATCATATATATATATATATACATCTGTACTTAAACTACTTACAAGAGTATACACAAAAGTACACACAGTTGCGCAAATGTATATAGTTACTTCTTTTTTTTTATTTTTCTTACTTGTATATAGCTTACAGAACTACCTTAAAAAATTACCTAAAATACGTTGGTCGGCCATCTGTTGCAGCTGATCTAATCCGCTGCAAGACAGAGACCGATTGCGGGGGGAGGGGGGGGGATCTGTACTACCCTTTCTCTAACCCGGGTCTAAGGGGTTCGACGATTGAGTTCCCTCAGTCCCCAGCCAGCAGAATTTTCGATGTTGCATTGCAACATCTCGCAAATCTCGCCTTTATACCGTCGTACTGAATTGGAGGAGATCTTCCTCAGCTCGTTGTGGGACGAAACAGTCGTGGTTGAGTCGTCCATCCACAGTTGAACGGGCGATGTGGAAGAGGAGCGGTACCGCATTTTCATTTTGTATCAGACCGTGTTTGTTCAAATGGAGGAATGCTTCTGGGGGGACGAAGCCGTTATAACGTACCCATTCGTGGTATTGAGGATTGGGGTAGCAGGCCCCAGAGATCAGGTTATTGGCCAAGTTCATCGCTCTGGCAGTATGGCCTCGAATCAATTTCACCAGGAAATTGTCCACTCGTATCAGGTTCGCCCCGTTGTATAATACCTCATTGGAGTAGAAGGCAAGTCCTAAGACAAGCCCTCTCAAACACCCGAATCTTTTCCATCAAACTTGCACTCACGTTGAACCACACGGGACAGCCATATGTGAGCATTAGCCGGATGAGGGCCATGTAGCAGATTACCTTCACCCTCGCATCGAGTTGGCTGTTGTAAAACAGTCTCTTTGTAAGAGCGAAAGCGCCTCGGACTCGGGCTAGAGCAGCATCTACGTGTTTGTTAAAATAAAGATAATGATCTAGCCAGATCCCCAGATATCTGACTACAGGCCTTTCCCTTATACAACGGGAACAGTATGGTTTCCGACTTCTGAAAGTGGATATTCAACTTCCAGTCATCGGAAATTCTCATGTATGAGTAGAAGTCACCCTGCTCGAGAGTAGTGATGTCCTCGATCTTTTTACCTGATCTTTACACAATCAAGTCGTTGGCGTACGCAATTACGTGAGGAAGAGAACTTATCAGATCGCTCAAGAAAATGTTGAACAGGATCGGCGAATTAACGGCACCCTGTTGAAGACCATTTTTTACTTCAAAAATACCTGCAGAGGTCACATTGCCGTTCTTGACGACGAACCTTCTACCAGTAAGCATGTTACACAGTAGGTACAGCAGTGGTTTACTAATGCCTAGCCCATTGAGCTTGTAAAAAAGTTCCTTCTAACCATATGGTGTCGAAGGCCTTCTCCAGGTCAATCAGACAGGCACCCGTACATTGTTTCTGGCTCTTCTTCCATTGGATATCCGACACTAGTTTCGACGCGACATAAATGGTGTCATGCCCCGCTTTGAAACCGAATTGGTTATCCGGAATAATATGTTTGTCCTCTGTCCAGGTGATCAGAGCTCTATTTATCACCTTCTCTATTGGTAAATATTAACCACATTTAGCGGGAGATGTCTTAGCGCAATGTTCGAGATCCCGTCGATTCCAACTGACTTTATATTCTTTAGTGATTCGAAGACCGCTTGGAGCTCTGTCTTAGCTATGAACGGGGGGTGAACCCCTTCGTCGGCGATGACATTATCTGCCATGTTATCTTCATTGAACACGACAAAGCCGATGTTCTCAGATCGCCATTGTTACATGTCTTCTCGAAGTTGCGAGTTGCTAGATTGTACGCGATTCTCCAGGTCGTGGTTTGGGCGAACACTCACATTCACCTTATGCACTTCCTGAAAGACCGCGCCTAGTACCTCTATTTTTTCTTGCGAGTCTTCGACCACAAAGAGTTATCATCGAGTACGGCGTTATCTGGATCAATACCTGCTGTAGTCAGGAATTGTTCATTGTCCGTCGTTCTGTGGAGCTTAAGATACGGAAGATCGCTATGCTTACTACGAAAAATTGTATTTTTCTGCTGAAACATGTTCGGGTTGTTGGATCTTATTGTTTTAATGCATGTTGACAGAAAGTCTGTAGTTCTGAACAATTAATGTCTGAATGTTTTTGATGAGCGATTTCAGTGTCCTAATTTCCTCATCTCGTCTGTCAGTAAACCGCCTGTACAAGGTTTTTAATCTTGACAGGAGTCTACTTTTCCGTTGATGTAGTGCTTCAATTGTCGCATTGCGGTACAAGTTTTCGTTATTTGCTCGTGTAAACCGTGGTATCGTACTTTCCATCGTTCGTTTTATTCTCTCATCCAATTGTATTAGATACATGTCAATCGTTTGACAAGTTTCTATTGGACGGCATGCGGAGCGCATTTGAGGAAACTGCTCTCGTCAATTTCCTAGAGAAGCGAGTCCAGCATGTCCTACTGTAATTGAAGGGATACGTCTTAACAAACTCTCCTAATTCCGCGATATCGTTGGGGCTCTTGATTTCGGCACTGAGTCCGCAATGGTCACTGAGATACACGAAGGTGTTCAAACAGTTTACAGTTTGTGAGTTTGTGTCTGTCAGCTGCAGTCTTGCGTCGAACAGCAGGATATCCAGATAAGAGCCACTTCTGGTGTAGGACGAGATCTCTGTTGCTTTCAAATCGAGTCTATACTCGACACTGTGTAAGCAATACAAGTTGTGAAGCTGGTCCCCTTTATAATTGGAAACTGTGTTTCCCCAATATCCATGTCGGGCATTTAAGTCCCCGACCAAAATGAAATAGTTCTCCTCCGAGTCCAGTCTTAGACGTCGAAAGAGTGAATCGAGCTCTAATATAGTCGTTCTGGAACTAGGGGAGCCGGAGGAGTAGACCGACAACGCATACAGCTTCTTTCCATTGCGGAGAAAAAAGCACACGATGCAGGCCTCCAACTCCTGAAACCGTCGAACTTCACTACTATACACTACTTTGTGTTTAATGTTATTTTTAATAAAGATCGCAACACCGCCTCCGCCACTGGAGTTGGGCCGGTCTCTTCTAATAACATTATAATTACTGTGCTCCAATGTGCCTCTCTGGGTTAGCTTGGTTTCACTAATCAGAAATAGCTCTGGGCTTTGATCGTCCAACAATCTATAGAGCTCGTTTTTTCGCGGGATACCTATCAATGAATTTGCATTCACTGCAAGGATCTTATATGTGCTAGCCGTCTGCGCAGCCATCAAGACTGGTGACGTGCTTGGTTCTGCAGGAGCGCCAGAATTTGGATTACCCGCTCCTCTAACCGATCCATACGCCTTTCAATGGAGGATTTCCAATCGGGCTTTGGATCGTGTGCTCTTGGCACTGAAGGCTGCAGCACTACCTTCGGTAGCTCCTTGCCCGTGCTCCTCTGACCAGACGCCATTTGGGCGTAAGTCACTTGAGGGGTGACGGTTATGGCTGCCCCGAGTGGATTTTTCACTGGGGGCTGTTTCTGCAGAACCATCTTTGTTTTCCGCTCTTGGAACTTAGGGCAACCCTGATAGTAAGCGGTGTGCTCCGCGTTCCCGCAGAGTACGCACTTGAGCAGACTTTTGTCAGCTGCTCCCTCTTTTCCCAGTGGGCAGTCCTCCGCCTTGTGGTTATTACTGCACTTCACGCATCGGGGCTGCATTCGGCAGTTCGACGCAGCGTGCCCAAACCTTTGGCAGCATACGCATTGGAGAATGCCGTCGCGCCTTCTGATAATTTCCCATACGCAATCATAGTCAGCTAATGTTTTTATATCACTTAGCTTATCTACTTTGCTATTGGGTGACAGCTGTACGATGAAGAACGGTAATTTCCGTCCCTCTCTTTTTGCCTTGGCTGTGGTGAAGGGCTTGACTCCGACGAACTCGAGACCATCACACACTTGCTCTCTGAGCGGTTGGAAGATCTCCTCCGCTTCGAGCGGTGCGGCAATCTTTAATAATCTCGACTGAAGTTGTTAAGAGCTTCATGATGCTCTACTGTCTTGCAACTAGTAGAGTACTTTTCGAATCCTCTGTTTTTTTAATTGTAAAATTACCACTACCTATGGCTCTCCTACATACCTTTACAGTTTAATTGGTGGTAACAACAGTGGCTGTTGCTGGTGTACTGCTGGATGCTGTTATTGCTTTGTTGCTGGATATTGCTGCTGCCGTTGTTGTTGCTGAGCTGCTGTTTTTTGTTGCTGATGACGCTGAGCTGCTGACTGATGGTTCAGCTTCTTTTGCTTTGCTGTTCTTTGCCGTTGTTGTTGCTGCATCTGCTTTTGCAGCTCACTCGTTTCGAGTTCCGAGTTGTAGAACTGCCTGCTCCTCGTCCTTCCTCCTTCTTTCGAGAATTGTTCTTCGGAGCTCTCTGATCTCTTGAAGGAGTTTGTCAGTCTCCTCTCGCAGATTAGAGGCGCGGATTATGGCCTCCACTTCTTCTTCTTCTGTATAGGAGGGCATTGATTCAAAGCTGCAAAGCTGCTGCTGCTTATTGCGATCTTCCCTCCTATCTGATATATATGAGAATGCGTCATTCTCATCGGCTGCGGCTGTTGTCTCTTTAGATGACGTATCCGCTACACTTTCTTCCTCCTGCCGCCTTTGCGAAGAGTCATCGGTATTGCGTCTCTTCGCGCTTTTGGAGAGCCGTTTCTTTCTCCTTCTCTTAGCTGTGCCTTCTTGGGACACAGTTGGTTGTTGGCGTGACGTTTCAGCCACCGGTTGAACAACTTCCCCGTCCACTTCTGGGCGATCGGACTGCCCGTTCGGCTCCATTGTTTAATTGCACTCAGTTACTTATCTTATTGCATACTTTGAAAATGTATCAATTACAGTCAATACATATTTGAAGCCTTTATTTTGATTGCTGTAAGGTATCATTTCTACCAAATCGGCCTGCCACAAGTCATCAAAACCCCTAATAATAACTCGGCGTCTACAGAAATTTCTCCTTGCAGGTTAATGCAGCTCCTCAACAACATTTCGTTTGCTCATCCTGAGCGATAATAAATGAAAAAACAAAAGACGATTGTATTTTATAAATTTGTTTTATTAGGATAAAATCTATTTAACATGTAGACATTTTGAAGGGCCCAACATTTTGAATGAGATAAACATTTTACGGGATTTGGGTAGAGATGTTTTAGTTCTTTAAAATTAAAACATACAATATCTTCTGCATTGACTACTTTTCATCCTGAAGTATTTCCTTTAACAATTGCCTTTCATGTATACCGTTGTGTGTTGAATAACATCACCTAGATATTGTTTGACCTTTCGAATTTCTGTAAATCCCCCATCCCACATCAGTCCCTGATGATTTTGGTGCAGCCATTGACCTTGTTTCTTCAATTCAAATGGCAATTGCTCAAAGTTGAAAGGAGGTAATAATATGAAATGATAATGATGACCTTGTTGTAGGATAGCCAATTCCTTTACAATGAATTACTTTTTTGGGCCTTTAAATCCTTGAATATCCAGAATAAAATGCATGTTGTTGTTGTTTCTACAGATGATTGACTACTGACTTTCACTTCTCGGGAGACAGTTTGTGTCAGGGGATTATAATTTATAATACGATCATGTAGCTTTAAATAGTATGCTGACGTTGTTGCAGATAATGGTTCCTTCGTTTTAATTTCAATGCGAATATCGACGGGGCCATTTATAATTATTTCACTTTCATGTCGGCGATCAATGTTAAAGATTGGGGATTGGGATTTGAAAGTGTTTCTGGATAGGAGTGGTTCAGCAATTGATCGGTTGTAGTAGGTCTTTCGAAAGTCGCAGTACATACTATAAAATTGACTGAAATTGTTCTTTTCGAATGAAAGATTAAAATCTTCTAATCAGTATGTCTCCGAATTTAAGTGTGCTTTCTCATTGACGACATCACAGTGATTGAAAAATGTTGTATTTTCTTTGAGCAAATTACGTTTGTTGTTTGTAGAGCGACAATAATGTAGTGTGGTTTCTCCAAATGAGAGGTTGTCTTAACATTCCAAATGTGGTGGGTTGTGTTGGTAATGCGGGTACTCGTATAGATCCCAGTTTCGGAAGGCAATTTTGATAGATTGACTATTGCTTATAGGTTTATACAGTACAAGTTTGTAGGAATCTGACAGAGTAATATGTGGAATTTTCCATTGAACTTTAAGTAAATTTATTTTCGCTTTCTCATCTTCCTCGCTGATTATTGAGTTTGCATCGGTGCGTGCTCGCGTTAAAATTATATCATGACACGGTGAATAAGTTTCTTGGAATCTTCAGCAAATCCGAGCAGTTTATTGAGTGGGATACAAAAATTAAAATAGAATCCATTCACGTTGATTGATGAATTTGGTGATCAAAATACATTAAGAAGCATATCGCTTCATTTTTATTTAAAGATAAAAAATTGTTGATGGTGGATGTTATTCCAAAATTAAGATTGACATCAATGCCAAAGCCATTTAATTTATAAAGAATTTCATCAAAAAGTGCTGTTTTTGCGATTGCACTGTCATCAGATTTTGATATAGTACCAATATAAATATAAATACAACTTTCCGAAGGTAAGATGTTAAGATTTTGATGTTGCACACAAATTTGAATAATGTCATTCTTCTTGAAATTATTCAAAAACGGTGAGTATGTGTGATATTCCAATTTCGTAATGCTGTCTTCAAATGATGGTTCTTCGAATATGTTGAGCATGATTTACTTTGATTTGTAGCCCAGTGTTAGTTGAAGATTGTATATAATCATTGTGGTTTAAGATGTATTCGAACTGTAATATTTTCCCCACGGAATTTTATTTGGTTACCGTCCTGATCCAGATGGTTTATTGTCACAGTGCTTATCCTCCTTGTGTTCACAGGCAGATAGATAACATTATGGGGGACTTCAATTATTTTATAGCCTGGACTGACCTTAACCGAAAACTGATGTAATATGTGTGCCGGTTTGTTATATATGTATGTTTCATCAATTAAATTGCATTCAACCCACACTCTATTTTTTCGACGTACAGATCTGATTCATGCATTTTGTTAGCGACAAGCCTTTTCTTGCTGATCCCCAACAACGAACGAATAGAGTTTGCTTGTGGAAAATCAATATCTAAGTTGCTATTAATTTCGTACTTTAAAGTATTGTTAATGTAATAATATGGATGGCACTACAGCCCCAAGAGGGCCAAGGCCTAGCTTCTTAGCAACCACTCGTGTTGTGGGTGCTATTGTTCTATCACGAGTGGAAGGGACCTACAGTTTTATGCCGACTCCGAACGGCCAAGTTTGAGAAGCTTTTTTTAGACAGTTATACTCTTTGAGAACTGTCAGGGACTCGAAAGAGGTGGGGCCGTGAGAAGTATCTTTGTCGTACCAGGAATCGAGCCCAGGCAGGTAAGCCCAAGTGATATTTTGACAATCAATTTATCAGATCGATTATTGTTGTGTAGTTTTAGAACTTGTTAAATAAATTCATTAATATATTCAATCTGACGTCATCGGAGATATGAAATAAATTGTTAAACACATCCACATTTGATATAGAGTTGTATGTAAGCAGATCGACTAAGCCGCAAACGTAATCCGAGCTTAGAATAATTGGTGGAAAGTAGTTGGTGCTTAGGGGATTGGTCTCCACTTAATGTGAGTGTTAGCGACATTGTGGCTTTGAATGAAATGATAACGCACAACTTCAAGAGGAGGTCTCAGGTTACCGAAGCTATCAAAATATTCCACAAATTCCCCTTTTTTTACGTATGCCACTCAATGAGACACGGGACCACTGTCATTATCCAGATTTATTACCCCACACTCTTTACGATGTTATCTGTTTGGTAGTGTATCTATCATGTACACCTCTCGAAAGTTGGGTACATATAGTTTACCAAATTCCATTACATCAACATTGGTGAAGGGTCGATTGGGTAGTTGATCAATTTGTTTTTTTAATATTTGTGCCCTAAGGACGAGTCCAAAGCTTTTTTTATTTTTCAGCTCTGCCTACCTCAGCGCTATCAAACGATGACCGACCGCACCATCCAAACCTGAGCTATACTTGATTAGTTACGTTGGTCTATGGGATCAGATGGCCGTGGTGGACATCCAACCCGTATTGGACGATAATGGCGAATTAACGCCAAAAACGTAAACTTTACAAAAAAAAAATAAGAATACAAATTACTGAATGGAAAAATGAGTTTCTTTTTTATTTGTGCGTCTTTTTTTCCACAGTTTTGTTCCACTGTTCTTCTTTTGCTTATTTTTTGACAGAGTGTACTTACTTACTTATCAGGTCGGCGACCCATGGAGGTTCCGAGCCTGAGCAATTGCTGCCTTCCATCGTTGACGGTTCTGGTCACGCTGCTTCCAGTCATCAAGACCAAACGTCTTGCATCTGCGCTTACTTGGTCTTTATACCGGATATTCGGTCTGCCTCTCCTTTTCGAACCAGTTGGCTCGGATTCAAAGACCCTCTTTGCTGGAGTTGTTTTGACAAACCGAAGTAGCACCGGTTGAAAAGGGCGATTCTACGATGGATCTATACTGTGGTGTCGTTTGTGGAGTTCACGTTTGCCCCCAGGTAGACAAACTCCTTTACTACCTCAAAATTGTAGCTGTCGATCGTGAAATTTTGTCCAAGGTGGTGTGTTTTGTTTTCTGGTCGACAGCATACATTTTGTTTTGTCCTCATTGACCTTGAGACCAGTTCGTTGCGCCTGTTCTTCAATTGCCGTAAAAGCCTCCACTCCGGCACGTTGATAACGCGCGACGATGTGGATGTCATCTGCGTACCGTATATCTGCGTACGATAGTGCTTTCCGTGTTTACAGTTGCCCTCCGCTTTATCTTCTCCAGTACCAGATTGAAGAAGTCACACGACAGCGCATCTCCTTACCGAAATCCAGTGCAAGTTTCAAACGGCTCAGAAATCCTTGAGCCGAACTGCACGGTGCATCGCGTATGTGTTAGCGTGTTGCGACACAACCGGGCCAGTTTTCCTGTATCCCAAATTCGGCCATCGGATCGAATAGCTCCTTGCGGTGAATGCTGTCGTATGCTGCTTTAAAATCGATGAAAAGGTGGTGCGTATCGATTTGAAACTCATTGATCTTCTCCAGAATTTTTTTTAGTGTGAAGATTTGGTCTGTAATCGATTTACCGGGCCGGTAGCCGCACTGTACGTGCCGATTAGTGAGTTGCAAAACGGCTTTAGACGTTCACACAGTACGTTGGACAGGATATTGTAGGCGACGTTGAGCATAGATATACCTCTATAGTTGTTGTAAGAGGCAAGATCGCCTTTTTCTGTGGATGGGGCATATTTAGCTGATATTCCAGTCGTCGAGCATGCTTTCGTCTTCCCAAATTTTACAGATGATCTGGAGTCTGCGGCTTTGTTGTTCTTCAGCCTTTTAATGGCTGTTCCGACTTCTTCAAAGCTAGGTGGGAGGGCTACTTCATCGCCTGGAGTTGGGATTTCTTGATTCCCTATCACTCTCTCCTAGTCAGGCCCATTAAGCAGTTGTTGGAAGTGCTGCTTAAACACATCCACTATTCCCTGCGGGTCAGTAACAAGGCTACCCTCAGGATTTCTAACAGCCTAGGTGTCTTTCATAAAGCCTAAAGCCAGGCTTTTGACTTGCCTATAAAAGGCCCGTATTTTTTGTTTATCCCTAGACTCTTCGATGTCCTTGAGCTGCGCTCATTGCAGCGCTTTTTGGTATGCCTTGTCGGTTACACGTTTCTTCTGCTCACACTCGCCATCATACCACGGGTTTCTTGTCGGGGCTGGTAGTTAGCCTGAGAGAGTTGCTCTTCGTAGGCTCTGGCAATCTCCGTTGTGCTCAGGCGACCAATGTCAAAACTCCTCTTTGTTGGCTGGTGCAGCTTTCTGACATTGGACAGTCGGGCTCTGAATCGTGCTGCTACGAGGAAATGGTCAGAGTCGACGTTTGCCCCTCTGAATGTTCGCACATCCAGGATATTTGACGCATGTCTTGCGTCAATGAGCACATGGTCAATTTGGTTGGCGGTTCGACCGTCCGGAGATCGCCAGGTTGCTGTGTGGATTCTTTTTCGAGGGAATCTTGTGCTACTTATGACCATATTACGTCCTGTCGCAAAGTCAGTGAGTCGGAAGCCGTTGTCTGTTCATCACTCCGCCAAAGATGCTTTCTTACCGAAGCATGACTTTGAAGTCTCCGAGCACGATTTTGACATCGTACTCCGGACAGGCGCCATAGGCACCGTCCAAGAGGTCGTAATAGTCCTCTTTGACGGAGTCTTCAGCCTCATCGGTAGGGGCGTGTGCACATATAAGGAATCTGCCTTGAATACGGATCACAGCCAGGCGATCGATTATCGGTTTAAAGTCGATGACCTTCGACCTTAACCGTTTTTCCACAACGAATCCGCATCCAAATATATGCAACCTTTTGTGACAGCTGTAATAAATGTCACACTCTTTCTTCTTCATTATACCTCGTCCTATCCAGCGCATTTCCTGGATCGCAGTAATATCCGCCTTGTAGTGCGTGAGGATCTTTTCCAGTTTATGAGCGGCTCCTGGAGTGTAGAGTGTTCTTACGTTCCAGGAGCACACAGACCTCTGAACAGCGCAGTGTGAGTTTCGAGTGTGTCGGCTTTTAACAAAATAACAAACGTTAATAGCAACAATCAAGTAGTGCAAGTACCGCGAGTATTTTAAAAGCAGCAGTCAGCCGATTCAGTAGAGCCATTGCTGTTGACTCGACGGGACCCCGGTTCGATCCCCATTGGGGACACAACCAGATATTTTCTTTTTTTTGTCCGTGGCTCACACACTACCATAAGTGTGAGTGAGGAAAATGAATGACCACGAGCGGTCCGCCCGCGTAGAAGCGGCCAATGACCAGCAACAACCGGTGGAAGAACCAGGCCACCAATCAACGGTGCCCACAGAAGGCGCAGTGAAGAGGAAAAGGAAAAAAGCTTCACAAAAAATCGCAAAACGCCGCAATACCAATGCCTCACCCGAAGGGCTGCAGGGGGAAGAGCAGAGTAAGGAGGCGTCGTTGAGTACATCAGCAGCTGAGTCAGGGGAAGAAGTAGAAGAGACGGTGCAGTACGTCTCCGATGGAGAAGAAGATGAAATCGAGCGCGTACTTCATATGAAGCAAACGCTTGCTGAAGATATGCAGGGGAAAGTTCAGCGACTCTTGCATGAAATCAGAGAGCTGAAAGCAAGAACTATTGCGAGGAGAATGCTGGATCAGCAGAAGCAGCAACAACAACAAGTGGCAAAGAAGCTGCAGCAACAAAAGAGGGCTACAGTGCAGCAACAACAACCACCACCAGCTGAACTCCAACAGCAGCTGCTAGCATCTCAGCAACATCAAAGGCCAGCTACGCAACAGCAACAGCGGCCAGAAACAAAGAAACTGCCAGCAGCACATCCACAACAACTGCCAGCAGTTCACCAACAACAGCGACCAGCAACAACACAGCGTTCAGCAACACAGCGTTCAGCAACACAACGTTCAGCAACACAACAGCGACAGCCGTCAGCAACCCAACAGCAGCAGCCAGCAACTCATCAGCAGCAGACAGAGAAGAAAAATAAAGTTCCGCCAATCAACATCTACAAGGCGGATGTTGAACAAACTGCCAAGTTGTGCAAGGAGGCCATTGGTTCAGGTAACTTTCTCATTAGGAAACACGCAATCCACTGCAAGACAGTGGAGGATTACAATGTGGTGAAGGAACATCTGAAGATGTCGGAGCTGGAGTTCTTTTCCTTCACCCCAAAAAGCGAAAAATGCCAGTCTCGTCTGTTAAAGCTCACTTGGCCGCTCGAAGCGGAGGAGGTCCTCCAATTGCTCAAAGAGCATGTGTGTGACGGCATTGAGTTCGTCGGGGTCAAGCCCTTCACCACAGTTAAGGCAAAGAGGGAGGTGCGGAAATTGCCCTTTTATATTGTACAGATAACACCCACAAGCAAAGTGGATAATCTAAAGAAGATAAACGAATGCATCTGGGAGAGCATACGAAGGCGCGATGGCATTGCACAATGCTTTCGCTGCCAAAGGTTCGGGCACGCCGCGTCGAACTGCCAAATGCAGCCTCGATGCGTTAAGTGCGGAGAAAACCACAGTGCGGATAATTGCTCTATGGGGCAAGAGGGAGCAGCTGACAAGAGTCAGCTCAAATGCGTACTCTGCGGGAACGCGGGGCACACCGCTAACTATCGGGGTTGCCCTAAGTTCAAAGAGCGGAAAGCAAAGACGGTTCTGCAGAAGCAGCCCCCAGTGAAAAATCCACTCGGGGCAGCCATAACCGTCACCCCTCAAGTGACCTACGCCCAAATGGCGTCTGGTCAGAGGAGTACGGGAGAGCAGCAGCTGCCGAAGGTAGTGCAGCAACCTTCAGTGCCAAGAGCGCACGATCCAACGCCCGATTGGAAATCCTCCATTGAAAGGCGTATGGATCGGTTAGAGGAGCAGGTAAGCCAAATTCTGGCGCTCCTGCAGAACCAAGCACCTCACCAGTCTTAATGGCTGCGCAGACGGAGAGCACATATAAGATCCTTGCAGTGAATGCAAATTCATTGATAGGGATCCCGCGAAAAAACGAGCTCTATAGATTGCTGGACGATCAAAGCCCAGAGCTATTTCTGATTAGCGAAACTAAGCTAACCCAGAGAGGCACATTGGAGCACAGTAATTATAATGTTATTAGAAGAGACCGACCCAACTCCAATGGTGGAGGCGGTGTTGCGATCTTCATTAAAAATAACATTAAACACAAAGTAGTGTATAGCAGTGAAGTTCGACGGTTTCAGGAGTTGGAGGCCTGCATCGTGTGCATTTCTCTCCGCAGTGGAAAGAAACTGTATGCGGTGTCGGTCTACTCCTGCCCTAGTTCCAGAACCACTATATCAGAGCTCGATTCACTCTTTCGATGTCTAAGACTGGACTCGGAGGAGAACTATTTTATTTTGGCCGGGGACTTAAATGCCCGACATGGATATTGGGAAAACATAGTTTCCAATTATAGAGGGGACCAACTTTACAACTTGTATTGCTTACACAGTGTCGAGTATAGACTCGATTTGAAAGCAACAGAGATCTCGTCATATCCTAGAAGCGGTTCTTACTTGGATATCCTGCTGTTTGACGCAAGACTGCAGCTGACAGACAGAAACTCACAAACGGTAAACTGTTTGAACACTTTCGTGTATCTCAGTGACCGTTGCGGACTCAGTGCCGAATTCAAGATCCCCAACGATATTGCGGAATTAGGAGAGTTTGTTCAAACGTATCCCTACAATTACAGTAGGACACGCTGGACACGCTTCTTCAGACAAATGACGAGAGCAGTTTCCTCGAATGCGCTCCACATACCGTCCAATAGAAACTTGTCAAACGAGGAGATTGACATGTATCTTATACAATTGGACGAGACAATAAAACGAACGATGGACAGTACGATACCACGGTATACACGCACAAACAACGAAAACTTGTACCGCAATGCGACAACTGACGCACTACATCAACGGAAATGTAGACTCCTGTCAAGATTAAAAACCTTGTACAGGCGGTTTACTGATAGACGAGATGAGGAAATGAGGACACTGAAATCGCTCATCAAAAACATTCAAACACAAATTTCTCCAAATTACAGAGTTTCTGTTAACTTGCATTGGAACAATAAGATTCGGGCTGTAAGATCCAACAACCCGAGTATGTTTCCGCAAATAAACAAAATTGTTCGTAGTAAGCATAGCGATCTTCCGTGTCTTAAGCTCCCCAGAACGACGGACAACGAACAAATACTGACTACAGCAGGTATTGATCCAGATAACGCCGTACTCGACGATAACTTCTTTGTGGTCGAAGACCCGCAAGAAAAAATGGAGGTACTAGGCGCGGTCTTTCAGGAAGTGTATAAGGTGAATGTGAGTGTTCGCCCAAACCACGACCTGGAGAACTGCGTACAATCTAGCAACTCGCAACTTCGAGAAGACATGCAACAATGGCGATCTGAGAACTTCGGCTTTGTCGTGTGCAATGAAGATAACATGGCAGATAATGTCATCGCCGACGAAGGGGTTCATATCCCGTTCATAGCGAAGACAGAGCTCCAAGCGGTCTTCGAATCAATAAAGAAGAAAAAGTCAGTTGGAATCGACGGGATCTCGAACATTGTGCTAAGACATCTCCCCCTAGATGTGGTTAATATGTACACTATCCTGTCTAACAATGCTCTGAATAATGCGCATTATCCGGAGCATTGGAAAACTGCGATTGTGCAACCCACATCCAAGCGAGGTAAAGATTCTTCGAATCCGTGCAAACTCCGGTCAATTAGTCTCCTTCCGAACTTCAGCAAAGTATTCGAGAAGGTGATAAATAGAGCTCTGATCACCTGGACAGAGGACACACATATTATTCCGGATAACCAATTCGGTTTCAAAGCGGGGCATGACACCATTTATGCCGCGTCGAAACTAGTGTCGGATATCCAATGGAATAAGAGCCAGAAACAATGTACGGGTGCCTGTCTGATTGACCTGGAGAAGGCCTTCGACAACATATGGTTAGAAGGACTTTTTTACAAGCTCAATGGGCTAGGCATTAGTAAACCACTGCTGCACCTACTGTGTAACATGCTTACTGGTAGAAGGTTCGTCGTCAAGAACGGCAATATGACCTCTGCAGGTATTTTTGAAGTAAAAAATGGTCTTCAACAGGGTGCCGTTAATTCACCGATCCTGTTCAACATTTTCTTGAGCGATCTAATAAGTTCTTTTCCTCACGTAATTGCGTACGCAGACGACTTGATCGTGTACAGATCAGGTAAAAAGATCGAGGACATCACTACTCTCGCTCAGGGTGACTTCGACTCATTCATGAGAAGTTGCGATGACTGGAAGTTGAATATCAACTTTCAGAAGTCGGAAAGCATACTGTTAAGGACTCTGTTGTATAAGGCTTCGGCGGATACAAAAAAGAATTGGCGAAAATTCTCAATTGTTGGACGTCACGGGCAACCACTGGCGCAAGGGACTGCAGTCAGATACCTGGGGATCTGGCTGGATCAATATCTATATTTTAACATACATGTAGATGCTGCTCTAGCCCGAGCCCGAGGCGCTTTCGCTCTTACAAAGAGTCTGTTTTACAACACCCCAATATCCTCAGTATCACGAAAGGGTACGTCATAACGGCTTCGTCCCCCCAGAAGCATTCCTCCATTTGGACAAACACGGTCTGATTCAAAATGAAAATGCGGTACCGCTCCTCTTCCACATCGCCCGTTCGACTGTGGATGGGCGACTCAACCACGACCGTTCCGTCGCACAACGAACTGAGGAGGGTCTCTCCCGTTTCAGTACGACGGTATCAAGGCGAGATGTTCGGGATGTTGCTATGCAACACCGAAAATTCTGGTGGCTGTGCAGTGAGGGAACTCCCTCATCGAACCCTTTAGACCCGGGTTAAAAACGGGCAGTGCATATCGGTCTTTGTCTTGCAGCTGATTAAACGCTTTTTTATCAGCCATAACCTATGGCCGACCTACATATCTTAGGGTAGTTTTTTAGGGTAGTGTTAAGTTGTATATATGTATATAAAAAAAATAATAAGTTCACACATGCGTACACTTGTGTACTTATGTGTATGCACATGTATATTAAGGGCATATGCATATATATGTGCGCTATATCATAATATACACATATATATATGTGTGTATGTTTAGTTTATCGTAGTTTAACTTATTTTAAGGTAGTGAGTAAGTTAGTATATACGTTTTAGTAAAATCAGTTCTGATATTAAGTTTTTTCTAATTTTCTTAGTCTTAAATTACAGTTAAATTTATTTACATTTAAAAATGCATTGTTAGGTTAAGTCGAAAGACATAGTTTAAGATTAAGTTTAGCCTAGAGTGCCCACCTAGGGCCAGTAAGTTAGAAGTAGTAACAATGTTCGTCCAACTAGTTTTAAGCATTTTTGTCTAGTATTTAAGTGTTTGTTATGAATTCAGTAAATAAAAATGAACTAAAATGAAAAAAAAAAATTACAACAGCGACCAGCAACAACACAACGTTCAGCAACACATTGTTCAGCAACACAACGTTCAGCAACACAGCAGCAACCAGCAACACAACAGCGACAGCCGTCAGCAACCCAACAGCAGCAGCCAGCAACTCATCAGCAGCAGACACAGAAAAAAAATAAAGTTCCGCCAATCAACATCTACAAGGCGGATATTGAACAAACTGCCAAGTTGTGCAAGGAGGCCAAGGGGTGCAGGTAATTTGTTGATAAGTAAAAATAAAGGCGTGGATAAATACGCAATTCACTGCAAGACAGTGGAAGATTACATTGAGGTGAAAGAATATCTGAAGATATCGACGCTCGAGTTCACTCTATATCAGAGCTCGATTCACTCTTTCGATGTCTAAGACAGGACTCGGAGGAGAACTATTTTATTTTGGCCGGGGACTTAAATGCCCGACATGGATATTGGGGAAACATAGTTTCCAATTATAGAGGGGACCAGCTTTACAACTTGTATTGCTTACACAGTGTCGAGTATAGACTCGATTTGAAAGCAACAGAGATCTCGTCATATCCTAGAAGCGGTTCTTACTTGGATATCCTGCTGTTTGACGCAAGACTGCAGCTGACAGACAGAAACTCACAAACGGTAAACTGTTTGAACACTTTCGTGTATCTCAGTGACCGTTGCGGACTCAGTGCCGAATTCAAGATCCCCAACGATATTGCGGAATTAGGAGAGTTTGCTCAAACGTATCCCTACAATTACAGTAGGACACGCTGGACACGCTTCTTCAGACAAATGACGAGAGCAGTTTCCTCGAATGCGCTCCACATACCGTCCAATAGAAACTTGTCAAACGAGGAGATTGACATGTATCTTATACAATTGGACGAGACAATAAAACGAACGATGGACAGTACGATACCACGGTATACACGCACAAACAACGAAAACTTGTACCGCAATGCGACAGCTGACGCACTACATCAACGGAAATGTAGACTCCTGTCAAGATTAAAAACCTTGTACAGGCGGTTTACTGATAGACGAGATGAGGAAATGAGGACACTGAAATCGCTCATCAAAAACATTCAAACACAAATTTCGCCAAATTACAGAGTTTCTGTTAACTTGCATTGGAACAATAAGATTCGGGCTGTAAGATCCAACAACCCGAGTATGTTTCCGCAAATAAACAAAATTTTTCGTAGTAAGCATAGCGATCTTCCGTGTCTTAAGCTCCCCAGAACGACGGACAACGAACAAATACTGACTACAGGAGGTATTGATCCAGATAACGCCGTACTCGACGATAACTTCTTTGTGGTCGAAGACCCGCAAGTAAAAATGGAGGTACTAGGCGCGGTCTTTCAGGAAGTGTATAAGGTGAATGTGAGTGTTCGCCCAAACCACGACCTGGAGAACTGCGTACAATCTAGCAACTCGCAACTTCGAGAAGACATGCAACAATGGCGATCTGAGAACTTCGGCTTTGTCGTGTGCAATGAAGATAACATGGCAGATAATGTCATCGCCGACGAAGGGGTTCATATCCCGTTCATAGCGAAGACAGAGCTCCAAGCGGTCTTCGAATCAATAAAGAAGAAAAAGTCAGTTGGAATCGACGGGATCTCGAACATTGTGCTAAGACATCTCCCCCTAGATGTGGTTAATATGTACACTATCCTGTCTAACAATGCTCTGAATAATGCGCATTATCCGGAGCATTGGAAAACTGCGATTGTGCAACCCACATCCAAGCGAGGTAAAGATTCTTCGAATCCGTGCAAACTCCGGTCAATTAGTCTCCTTCCGAACTTCAGCAAAGTATTCGAGAAGGTGATAAATAGAGCTCTGATCACCTGGACAGAGGACACACATATTATTCCGGATAACCAATTCGGTTTCAAAGCGGGGCATGACACCATTTATGCCGCGTCGAAACTAGTGTCGGATATCCAATGGAATAAGAGCCAGAAACAATGTACGGGTGCCTGTCTGATTGACCTGGAGAAGGCCTTCGACAACATATGGTTAGAAGGACTTTTTTACAAGCTCAATGGGCTAGGCATTAGTAAACCACTGCTGTACCTACTGTGTAACATGCTTACTGGTAGAAGGTTCGTCGTCAAGAACGGCAATGTGACCTCTGCAGGTATTTTTGAAGTAAAAAATGGTCTTCAACAGGGTGCCGTTAATTCACCGATCCTGTTCAACATTTTCTTGAGCGATCTAATAAGTTCTTTTCCTCACGTAATTGCGTACGCAGACGACTTGATCGTGTACAGATCAGGTAAAAAGATCGAGGACATCACTACTCTCGCTCAGGGTGACTTCGACTAATTCCTTCGAAGTTGCGATGACTGGAAGTTGAATATCAACTTTCAGAAGTCGGAAAGCATACTGTTAAGGACTCTGTTGTATAAGGCTTCGGCGGATACAAAAAAGAATTGGCGAAAGTTCTCAATTGTTGGACGTCACGGGCAACCACTGGCGCAAGGGACTGCAGTCAGATACCTGGGGATCTGGCTGGATCAATATCTATATTTTAACATACATGTAGATGCTGCTCTAGCCCGAGCCCGAGGCGCTTTCGCTCTTACAAAGAGTCTGTTTTACAACACCCCAATATCCTCAGTATCACGAAAGGGTACGTCATAACGGCTTCGTCCTCCCAGAAGCATTCCTCCATTTGGACAAACACGGTCTGATTCAAAATGAAAATGCGGTACCGCTCCTCTTCCACATCGCCCGTTCGACTGTGGATGGGCGACTCAACCACGACCGTTCCGTCGCACAACGAACTGAGGAGGGTCTCTCCCGTTTCAGTACGACGGTATCAAGGCGAGATGTTCGGGATGTTGCTATGCAACACCGAAAATTCTGGTGGCTGTGCAGTGAGGGAACTCCCTCATCGAACCCTTTAGACCCGGGTTAAAAACGGGCAGTGCATATCGGTCTTTGTCTTGCAGCTGATTAAACGCTTTTTTATCAGCCATAACCTATGGCCGACCTACATATCTTAGGGTAGTTTTTTAGGGTAGTGTTAAGTTGTATATATGTATATAAAAAAAATAATAAGTTCACACATGCGTACACTTGTGTACTTATGTGTATGCACATGTATATTAAGGACATATGCATATATATGTGCGCTATATCATAATATACACATATATATATGTATATGTTTAGTTTGTGTATATGTTTAGTTTATCGTAGTTTAACTTATTTTAAGGTAGTGAGTAAGTTAGTATATACGTTTTAGTAAAATCAGTTCTGATATTAAGTCTTTTCTAATTTTCTTAATCTTAAATTACAGTTAAATTTATTTACATTTAAAAATGCATTGTTAGGTTAAGTCGAAAGACATAGTTTAAGATTAAGTTTAGCCTAGAGTGCCCACCTAGGGCCAGTAAGTTAGAAGTAGTAACAATGTTCGTCCAACTAGTTTTAAGCATTTTTGTCTAGTATTTAAGTGTTTGTTATGAATTCAGTAAATAAAAATGAACTAAAATGAAAAAAAAAATTACAACAGCGACCAGCAACAACACAACGTTCAGCAACACATTGTTCAGCAACACAACGTTCAGCAACCAGCAACACAACAGCGACAGCCGTCAGCAACCCAACAGCAGCAGCCAGCAACTCATCAGCAGCAGACACAGAAAAAAAATAAAGTTCCGCCAATCAACATCTACAAGGCGGATATTGAACAAACTGCCAAGTTGTGCAAGGAGGCCAAGGGGTGCAGGTAATTTGTTGATAAGTAAAAATAAAGGCGTGGATAAATACGCAATTCACTGCAAGACAGTGGAAGATTACATTGAGGTGAAAGAATATATGAAGATATCGACGCTCGAGTTCTTTTTTTTTCACCCCAAAAATCGAAAAATGACAGTCCCGGCTGTTGAAGCTTACTTGGCTCTCGAAGCGGAGAAGGTCTTTCAACTGCTCAATGAGCAAGTGTGTGACGGCATTGAGTTCGTCGGGGTCAAGCCCTTCACTAAAGTTAAGGCAAAGAGGGAGTGGCGGAAATTGCCCCTTTATATTGATGAGATTGAAGAAGATAAAGTTCTTAGATTACCACGAATGCATCTGGGAAAGAATACGAAATGCAGCCTCGATGCTTTAAGTGCGGATAATTGTTCTCTGGGGTAAGAGGAAGTAGCTGACAAGAGTCAGCACAAATGCGTACTCTGCGGGAACGCGGAGCACACCGCTAACTATCGAGGTTGCCCTAAATTTCAGGAGCGCAAAGCAAAAATGGTTCCGCAGAAGCAGCCTGCAGTGAAGAATCCACTCGGGACAGCCATAACCGCCACCCATCAAGTGACCTATGCCCAAATGGCGTCTGGTCAGAGGAGCGCGGGAGAGCAGCAGCTACCGAAGGTAGTGCAGCAGCCTTCAGTGCCAAGAGCACACGATCCAAAGCAAAATTGGAAATCTGATCGATCAGAGAAGCAGATAGGCCAAATTCTGGTGCACCTGCAAAACCAAGCACGTCACCAGCACGTCACCGTGCAAATTCGTTGGTAGGGATCCCACGAAAAAACGAGCTCTATAGATTTCAGGAGTTGGAGGCCTGCATCGTGTGCATTTCTCTCCGCAGTGGAAAGAAGCTGTATGCGGTGTCGTTCTACTCCTCCGATTCCCCTAGTTCCAGAACGACTATATTCAGAGCTTGATTCCCTCTTTCGATGCCTAAGACTGGATTCGGAGGAGAACTACTTCATTTTGGCCGGGAACCTAAATGGCCGTCACGGTTATTGGGGAAACATAGTTTCCAATAGTAGAGGGGACACCGTGTGGTTAGAAAGACTTTTTTACAAGCTCAATGGGCTAGGCATTTGTAAACCACTGCTGTACCTACTGTGTAACATGCTTACTGGTAGAAGGTTAGCCGTCAAGAATGGCAATGTGACCTCTGCAGGTATACTTGAAGTAAAAAATGGTCTCCAACAGGGTGCCGTTAAGTCGCCGATCCTGTTCAACATTTTCTTGAGCGATCTGATAAGGTCTCTTCCTTACGTAATTGCGTACGCCGACGACTTGATCGTGTACAGATCAGGCAAAAATATCGAGGACATCACTACTCACAGGGTGACTTCGACTCATTCATGAGAAGTTACGATGAATATCAACTTTCAGAAGTCGCAAACCATAGTGTTCAGGACCCCGTTGTCCCTTTGTTGACCAACGGTACTTGTAAGTACCACATTCTTTTACACTAAGTAAAAACTCTGTATAACTCAAATATGCTATGTACTCCCAAAGAGACCCTTAAGTATCATGTAACCATAATGTAAATTATTATTTGACATTTTTTATTACGTTTTAGCCAGAGTTATGAGGTTTTCTTTTCCAAGGCCTACTGCACGTTGAATAGAGTAATTTTCATCAACTTTGGTGTATGAAGAATTCAGTAGGCCTTGCAAATTTTGTCAAACTTTTAAATTATTTATTTGATTTGCATATTGAGCTTCGAAAGAAGTAAGAATACTATTGCAGTTCTACAATTTTTTTATATGAGTTTACAAGAAAACTAAAGCGGACTGGTAAGTACAGTTGGGCTGTGTGACAAAATAAAGTTTTGTTTTCAAATTTTCGTGTAGTAAAGAATAATAAAATGGCTATTCGTAATTTGAAGGATGTGGCACTAAATGAGGAATTACCATTAGACAACAATGAAGGTACGGACATAGAATCCGACGCTGAAATGGATCCTGTGTCAATAAGTTCAAAATCTGCAACCCTTACAAATGAGAAACAGGATGAAATGTTACTCTATGAAGAGCTTGAAAAGTTGTTTGGGGATGATGAGGCGGTTTTAGAAATCTCTCCAGATTGCAGCTTTCCAAAGTAAAGGGTACTTGATGAGGAACAAAATCGCCAATGGGAATATAGGGACCATCCATCGCACATCCCGGATTATGAGCAATTTGCATCTAAATGATAACAGTCTTATCCCAAAACATAACAAAGATCATCTATTCAAGCTTCGCCCAGTGATAGATTCATTGAACGACAAATTTTGCGCTGCTTATTATGGAACAAGACAACTTTCTGTTGATGAGTCCATGATACTCGATGAAATTCGATGAAACAATATAATCCCATGAAGCTCATAAAAAGAGGTTACAAATTATGGTGCTTAGCAGACCAATATAAATATAAAGAAGTTTTCAATTTACCAAGGAAAGGACGAGCAGCTGGAAAAAAAGGCTGAAAATTATGGTCTCGGTGAAAGAGTAGTCTTATCAACGACTGAAAAAGAGTGGGGAAAGCAAAAAATTATTTTCTTTGATAATTATTTTACTTCAGTAAGACTCCTAGAGAAACTAAAAGCAGAACAAACTCTAGCCTGTGGTACTATCAGAGCAAATAGGAAAGGCAATCCGAAAAATTTGAAAGATGACAAACAAATGGAAAGGGAGCGTCTGACTATCGATCTTCAAAAGATGGAATTAGTTTTTACAAATGGAAAGATACCAGAATAGTTCTCTTAGCTTTAAATTACCATGGCGATGAGATTTCCACTGTTAATAGAACGGATAAATCGGGTGTGCAGAACGAAGTAAGTTGCCCAAGAGTTATAAAAGACTACAATACATTCATGGGGGGTGTGGACCGCATATGGATTAGGTCGAAGATCTAAGAAGTGGTGGCATCGCATTTTTTGGGGGATGATAGAAATTGCATTTATAAACTATATCGTCTACTGTCAAATGAACGAAAAGGTTTCCCTTCTTGAATATAAAAGATGTGTAACTCTTGGTCTTATGTCGCAAAAGAACTTGTCTGTTGACAGACGCGGTCTAAAGAGGAAGTTACTAAATGATGATTATCCACAGTGCAATAAAAAACACAGAGGTAAAGCAGAATCTGTTCCAAAGGACGTGCGACTAGGTAACCTGGGCGTTCATTGGTCAAAGTTTATGGATGCAAGAGGCAGATGTGAACTTTACAGCATCAACAAAATACAGTCAAAGCCATTTTCGAAACGCAGCCATTGCAATGTTTATCTTTGCTGTAATGACAAAAAGAACTGCTTTTTCCTTGTACCACGGGATACATTTGTAATGAATATATATAAGTACTAATGAAAATGTTGATGGTTACCTCAAAAGAATTAATTTACTCTATTACAAGTATTCCATTAAAATAAAAAAGAAAATAAATAAAATTTTATTCAGCATTTTTTTTTCGCACACAGCCCAGCGGTACTTTTGAGTACCACTTCCACATCTAGTCCTTTGACATCCTTGAAGAAAACCACAATTTGTTTTCCTTCTTAAACCAGCCCAAAACTAAATAAAAGCAAAAAAAAATATTTTTTTTTAATTTTTGGTTGCTTGGTCAACAAAGGGTTAAGGCTTGGGCGGGTACAAAAAAGAAGGCGAAAGTTCTGAATTGTTGGGCGTCGAGCCCGAGGCGCTTTCGCTCTTACAAACAGACTGTTTTGTAACAGCCAACTCGATGCAAGGGTGATGGTATTATACAACTGGGCGAACCTGATACGAGTGGAAAATCTCCTGGTGAAGATGATTCGAGGTTATACTGCCAGACCGATGAACTCGACCAATAACTTGATCTCGAGGCTTACTACCCCAATCGTCAGTACCCTCAAAGGGTACGTCATAATGGCTTCGTAATCCCAGAAGCATTCCTCCATTTTGACAAACACGGTCTGATACAAAACAGCTCCTCTTTTACATCGCCCGTTCAACTGTGGATGGGCGAATCAGCCATGACCGTTCCGTCGCACATGGAGCTGAGAAGGGTTTCCTCCGGTTCAGTACAGCGGTATCATTATGGGGCGCAGTCGTTCACTGTCTTGCAGTGGATAACTTCAAAATCCATCAGCTGCAACCTATGGCCGACTTCCTTATCTTAGGGTAGTTTTAAGGTAGTATTTAACCCTTTGCGACTGACGTGCAATAATTTTCACAATTCTACTGACGTGGTGTACACCAGACACAGACACCAGGCAGCTTGTAGTTTGAAAATTATTTTTTTTTTCTTTTTTTAACTACTATATGTTAAGGATAATATTGTGCTCTATTATTTGAAGTTACTAATAGATAAAATAAAAAATACATATGAAGGTAACAAAATTTATGATATGACATAAATAACTTTTCAAATTTGTTCCATATTGTGGTGTCTGTCATACTACCACCTCAGTCGCAGAGGGTTAAGATATATATATATATGTATGTACAAAAAAAAAGAAAAAGAAATGGTCAAAAGATGCATATATGTATAGAAGAGGATATTTACTGTATATAGGAATATATATGCGTATACATATTTGAATATGGGTAGAAGTTAGTTGCTTAAATTTTTTTTTAAGGTAGAATGTAAGGTAGCTTTCTGTTTTTAAATAAAATACAGCTAAATCATTATGCTTTTTTTTAAATTGTTCATAATATACATTTGTTCTTAATTATTATTATCAAATTTATTCATTTTTAGGTTAGGTTAGACATAGTTTAAGATTAAGTTTAGCTTAGAGTGCTCGCCGAGAGCCAGTAAGTTCGAAATAGTAAAATTGTTAGTCCAACTAGTTTTAAGCATTTTTGTCTAGTACGTAAGCTTCCACTGAATGTATAAATAAAAATTAATTACAAAAAAAAACGATGTAAGAGTAGGGATCATTGTCATTTAACTGAATAATATAGGGGACCTGCTCATCAAAAATTTTGTGTACCCAAATGTTTTCCCAATTTTATTGCATAATTTTTCTGGGTGACTGTGACTGTCATCTTTTGTTAAAAGTCTTGCCTAAATTAATGGTCGTATTACAGAAATCCCGCGAACTAAGGAAAATTACATTTCATTCTCGAAACGAATATTTATAGATGAGCAAACACAGAAATGTTGAATTGAGGTGCTTGGATTCGAACAGAATTCTTCAATTTAGCTTAGATTCATTGACGGCAAATTTAACAATTAATAATTTGAAAAATACTTTTCAAAATGAAGACTCCTTTACATTAACGACTAGGAAAGGCATATTTCCATATTATTATATAGGTTCATTATTTCTTTATGAAAGACATTAGAGGAGGCCTATGTCAGTACAGTCACAAATATGCTAAAGCAAATCATTAATACATTAAGAGTTTTAACAAGCAAGAACCAAATAAATGTCTTATGTAATTTGATTCTAATAATTTATATGGTTGGGCAATGTCCAAACCACTTCTATACAATAATTTTAATTGCGTCAATGCAGACACGTATACAAATGAGCACATCTCAAGCTACAATAATAATGAAATTGGATGCGTGCTGGAAGTAGATTTAATTTATCCGTCAACACTGCACGACATTCATAATGATCTGCCATTTTGCCCGGAAAACATGATTACTCCGGGAAGTAACTCACTGCCAATTTAAATCCGAAAACAAAGTACGTAATTTCCATTCAAAATTTACAACACTGCATAGGGTTCAATCCAGATGGCTTCAAAGATATGTTTCACTCAATACTGAGTACCGAAAAAGAGCCTCCAATGAATTTGAGAAGAATTTGTTCAAACTTATGAATAATAGTGTCTATGGCAAGACAATGGAAAATGTCGAAAAGAGAAGGTCTGTTAAGTTAGTGACAAAATGGGATGGCGAACAAAATGACCATTCTACACGAAAATTAATTGCTCATCAAAGTTTTCATACTTATCGATTTTCTCAGCAGACCTGTGTGCAATTCAAATGAACCACGCAGAAGTCACTTAACCATTTATTTAGGCTTTCTTGTCTTGGAACTCTCAAATTGGTTAATATATGACTTTCATTATGATTATATCAAAGATAAATTTAATTATTCTAAATTAAAATATAATTTAAATGTATGGATACAGATGCATTGATTTATTCATTTAAGAACGATTATTTGTATGCTGATAATGATATCATTAATCCCAACCTTTCGAGATTTAATACCTCTGAGTATCCCGATGACAATCCTCATAATTTCCCCCTCACTAATGGCAAGGTACTGGGTATGTTCAAAGATGAAAACAAATGTAACAAAATGTTGGAGCTTGTTGGATTAATAGCTAAAATGTATTCCTACTCCACTGCTACTCATGAAGAAGTGAAGAAAGCAAAGGGGATAAGAAAATCAGTAACCAACGCATTAAATATAAGAGAATCATAAATGTTTAGTTAAGAAACAATATCTTTATAAATCAATGTTTATATATAAAGCAATTTACACAACATGTATAGACTAAAAATAAAAAAGCTAGATTTAAGTAATGATGATACAAAAGATACATTTTAAGCGATGACATAAGCACCCTTGCATGGGGGCATTATACAAATAAATGATTAAAATGTGTTTTAGTTCCTCCTTGTCTTTCTGGGTTCTTTTCTCTTTCAGATGCTTTAATTTTCTCATGCGTTAACGTTTCGACATCACCAAAGCACCAATAATCTGGATACCGATTAGACTTTTACCTTCCTTTCGTATTTGGTAATACCTTTCCATACATCGTCACCTCGACTCCAAAAACTTGCAATTTAACATGCTGAAATGGAACTTGCAATCTTATTTCACTTAATGCATCACTCCGCATACAAAATAGTAAACAAGTAGATCCATCATCTGGAGTAGCGTACATTTCACAATTATCTCGTAACACCTTTATATCAGAAAATTTTATTTCTGTCCATCCAACTTCGCAGGTACAAAGTATATTCTTTTCCTTTAGACTCTCACACCAAAACATTCCTGCTCACTGCAAAGTTATTTTACTAACTAACCCAGCTGATACCACAGTCGCCTGAATTTATATGGGTGAAAATGATTTTGCTTTCTTACTAATATCACCATTCCTTTCTAATAGCTCTTTATAAAGTTTAGCAGATGTATCTTCTTCCTTTTTATCTTTGTTCGCTTCAAAACTCTCATATATATACAAAATGCGGGCGTTTTGATCATCAATATACGCACGCAATATTTTCTCATGATTTTCAATTTTTGCATCCATACCGCGAAGACATCATTAGCATCAGTTGGTTCTTTCACATTTTTCAAAGTCTATTGATCACCATGAAAGTATCCACTAAATTGAAGTCTTAGTGCTCTTCCTTGTTCTGCTGAAGTATCAGTATTTATTTATTCTGAATATCTATACTATCATCCAGGTACTCCTTGTTGACGGCCTAATGTAACCGCTTTGGCTTGCCAACATTACTCAAACATTTTCCTTCCAGATCAAGGTCACCAGTGGGCTATAGTTTAATCCCCTCTCCAGGAGGATCTTACAGACCACCTTCTGAAGTTTGAACCCGATTGAAACTCCTTCCGAACTTGTCAACGCTCATTTTAAGTATACCCAAATCCACTATCATTTGTTCACGCACGCGACTAACCACAACCCACTTACTGGTCCAGAACATCCATATACCGCGGCATATTTTCGAACAACGCCGACATAAGCCCACACATGGCACACGACAAAACACCAAAGAACTAGACCCTATACACTAAGAACTCACGTCGGCATCCCCAAAGAACTGCTATACACCCTGTTCCAGAATATTCAAGTCAACAACAGAAACATTGATCATATTTCCTTCTCAAAGTTTCACGAAATCATCACTTTGACAAGAATCGCTCCCATGAAAAACTGCTGACTTGTCGTCTGAGACATCCGAGACATGGAGGTCATCGCACATTCCATCACGGACGGCATGTGGACATCCCATTGCACATGCCGATATTCAACACCACTCCAGAGCAAACAGAATAAGTATTTAAGATAGTGTTAAGATAATGTCATTATTTTCTTTGTCATCTAGTGTAAGGCCCAATCGAAAAACTAATAAAAAACTCAAATAAATTGAAATTCTATAATAAAGCAGAAGTCGACCTCAAGCAGCTCGCTGCTAATTATATGCTCGCAAAGACGACCTTAAGAAGCTCGCCGCAAGCAACTCGCCGCGTGTAAACGTTATACCGGGTTCCACATCCTACCGTGTGGCCAGTAGCGTCGTGAGTGACAATAATATCCGTGGAGTGTTTAGCAGTTAATTCTCGCCAGTCGCCTTAAGTAGTCGCCGCGCTCCCAGTAGTTCGAAAATAATACACCATATGTACCCTTATGTAGCCGCCGCGTGTGATTTTCTCGTCACCCACCTATTGGTAAACATATTCGAGTGACACTATCAAAAATCTGCCGTAAGTCGGCTAAATTAGCCGCCGAGCGAGAGCTTGTGCCACCGAAAAATATCAGTGACATCATATGTGGTCTTTAGACCAAAGAAGCCGCGAGGGAAAGTGGATGAGGAGCATTAGTAGCGGAAGCAAAAAGGAAACTGCCGACACCAGCGCGGGATGTTCACACTAGTTTTAGCGTAAGAATAACATTAAGAATATATATATATAATATATGTGAAACTCAATAAGAGAATTAAGAGAATATAATTATTACATATTAAAAACTAAAACCCAATAAGATTAAAAAGAAAAAAAAAATAATTAAGTGAAACACAAGATTGAAGAATACGAATGCTATTAAGTGAAACATAAGAATACAAATTTTATGAAGTGAAAAACAAAGATAAATTGATATCGATAGTTAAGAAGCGAAACATTAATTCGTATAATCTGAAAAGTTTCCAACCAGAAGAGTATTAATTAAGAAAATTATATCTGAAATCGTATAAACATATCTAGATACAAAACTAATTAAATTTATATCTTTTCTCCCAACCAATATTTGATTGAAACGATTTCTTTTTATATTAAAAAATCATGCCGGAACTTAGATCAGGCACATTTACTGATCCCAATACCACAGGTCCACAAGATTCTCAACCTCAACAACCTGAACAAATACTTCCAATCCCCGTACCTTCCAATACTCGGCCTTCAAGTCCCCGACATTCCATAACCAATATTAGCAGTTTCGTACTCCCCAACTACACAGCTACAAACCCATCAACTTCTAGAAAGGCAAGTAGTAACTCCGCAATGAATGGCACAACAATCAGCGAGAGGTTAGAATTAGACGTCCAAGTGTCTTATAATGCACTACGGAGACAAAAGGGACTTGAACACCAAATGTCCTCCTTGGTGCAGGAAAATAGTGATGTGTCAGATTTCTTTCAAGTTGTGTATAGCCACTTAACTCTTATTTTGAATAAGATAAATTGCATGGATGTCTGTACAGAGACAATGAATGCCCAAAAAGCCCTTGACGCATTCATTAGGAGTCTCAGAGAAGATCTACCCAGATTATTAAGTATACGTGAACCTGTCGATTTACCACAGGCGCTCCACCTATGTCTCAACCTAGAAAATCAGAATTACCGTTCTCACCACTTAAATCATAACCATTCTCCTAGAAACCGTAACAATTCGAATACTCATTTGCCCTCACGAAGGAACCTTCCACAAGTACAGAATAGACCACAATTCTATGCTAACGAACTCTTCGTTATACTACATCGAGGCGAAGCCGAAGAGTGGAAACATGTTAAAAATCTTGATAGACACAGGCTCAAACAGGTATAATATAAATTTAGGCTAACGAACTCTTCGTTACCCTACATCGAAGCGAAGCGGAAGAGTGGAAACATGTTAAAAATCTTAATAGATACAGGCTCAAACAGGAATTATATCCCGTCGTCTCTCGTTAAAAATCAAATTCCCAGTGGTGATAGTTTCTATGGGACCTCAATTGGAGGTAGCACCAAAGTTACACACTATACAGAATTATCCATCTTCAACTTAAAAGACTCAAAATTAAATCTTTTCACGCAACTTTGGGAAATGATTCGCTTAAAGATTTGTCTGACGTAATTCACACAAAAGAAGACTATATGGAACTCAAGAATGGAGTCAAAATCAGAATCAAACAGCAACCATCACAATCGGTCAATATCCTCATTCTAAGAACCGACCACATGACTACCGAGCAGAAAGAAAACCTTGACGCCTTAGTAAAAGAATACCCTTTACTATTTGCCGAACTGGATGGGATGTTCATATTCATTTCCAACGTCAATATCCATATCCGATAGCTATGAAAGAAGAAGTTGACAATCACATCCAACAGTTGCTTGCAGATGGCATCCTACGAGAATTAAAATCCCCATATAATGCACCGGTATGGGTTGTGTCAAAAAAACCTGACGCATTTGGAAAACGGAAATACGGATTAGTTATTGATTATAGAAAATTCACAATCACAAGCAACAATACCTGATCGGTTCCTATCCCAGAGATTAATGAAGTGCTAGATAAATGAATTGCTATATGATATAGAAAAGACTGCATTCTCCATATTGCATGGAAAGTTCGAATACACTCGACTTCCGTTTGGGCTTCAAAACGCGGCCTCAATTTTGCAAAGAAGCGTTGATGACATACTTCGAGACCATATTGGCATAAGATGTTATATATATACAGACGATATAATAGTCTTTGGCAAGTATGTGGTCAGCCATCTCAGTAACCTTAGAGAAATCTTCAAGACTTTAGAGAACTGAAATGGTAAGGTTCAGCTTGACGAATTTTTCAGACGAGAAGTTGAGCTCCGCGGATTCGTCATTTCAGGTGACGGAATTAAAACTCCCTCGAAAGTACAAGCAATTTTAGATTTTCCAACTCCCAAAACCTTACGCGATTGACGCTCCTTCCTCGGTTTATCTGGCCATTATAGACGATTTACCAAAGGCTATGCTAAGCTTGCTAAGCCTTTGACTACTCTTCTCAGAGGTGAAGAAGGACGAATGCCGAAAAATATGTCCAGCAAAAAGATAATGGTGCTGAACACCAACGCAAACAATGCCTTTGATAAGTTAAAGCGTGCTCTTTCTTCTAACGATATTATACTTTCATATCCCAACTTTAGGAAAGAATATCATCTCAAAACTGACGCTTCTAACTATGTCATCGGTGCTATTCTGGAACAAGATGGAAAACCCATCACTTTCATCTCTAGAACCCTTAGTAAAACAGAAGAGAACTATGCGACTAACGAAAGAGAAATGTTAGCCATAGTACTGGGATCTCTTAGAAGTTATTTACATGGTGCAACTAAAGTTAAAATCTTTACTGACCATCAACCATTGACATTCGCACTCAGTCATAAAAACCACAATAGCAAAATTAAAAGATGGAAAGCGTTCCTTGAGGAATACCATTGTCGTTGCCGACACTCTGTCGAGATATCCCCAGCACTCTCAGCTTAATGCTTTAACCTCCACAGTATATAGCCACAAAAGCTCTGCTCAACAACTGATTCAGATCGCCGAAGAACCGATTAACGTGTTCAAGAATCAAATTATACTTAACGTAGGCGAATCTTCTCTATATGGATTTCAAATAGTTTTCCCAACTTACCATCGTCATACGGTAATAGAAGCACCGAGGAAAAACTGATAGAAACTTTCAAGCGAATATTAAATCCATCAGTCGTAAATGGACTAAAATGTGACGAACAAACTTTGGGAATAGCACAAGAGATATACACAATACACTTTAGTCATTACAAAATCCGATTCACTAGGAAAATGGTAACCGATTTGTCAGATGCAGCCGCACAAGGAGAACTAATAATCAAAGAGTATAATCTCCAAATTTTTTTATTTTCTCCAAATGAGAGCAAAAGTGGAACGCGCTAGCAAGTATTCTGAAGTCTAGATCTGCGGAGGATATAAGCCTCTCAGAGAACTAATATTATCCTTCGCAGTACCAGAAAATATCGTTGTAGACAACGAAAAATCTATAAATTCCAACTCGGTCATATTTATGATCGAAAATTTCTTCAAAATTAAGGTATATAAAGTACCTCCGTATAGTTGTACTGTGAATGGGTAAATCGTTTTCATTCAACACTTTCAGAAATCATTCGTTGCCTTCAATCTCAAAATTCACATAGTACATTCTCAGAACTCCTAGACAAATTTATTCTCGAATATAATAACTCTATACACTCATATACATACAATAAATAAGAAACCAATCGATGCTTTCTTTGCAAAGATCAAAGATTAATGATCCTGAAGCATTTGAAAAATATAGGCAATACATAATCAAAAAATATCAAGAGAAACAGCTAATAGACGTGGAATAGCACAACAAAAAGAAAAAAACATTAAAAAAATATAACAAAGGAGAAGTTATATACAGTAAAATTAACACCCGTAAGGGAAATAAGCTTACCCTCCGATTTAGAAAAGAGATAGTAGCAGAGGATAGGGATATTACCGTTAAAACACAGTCAATGAAAATAGTACACAAAAGATTAATAAAAAGTTAATCGCTATGATTAGGTTACTCGTGCCACTATGTGCAGCAAGAGCTCAGATTATGGACTATACGAACGCGCAGCTTATCTAGATCAACAAAGGTGAGGCGAGAATACAGAGCAGTTCTTTTAAAATTGTGCACATTATAAGCATAAAGGAATGCGAACAACTAATTAACATCAATTAACATCAAGAATCACCCCATCTTTCCCATCCTATCCTTCGAAATCGAACGCATACCTACTCAGATTAAAAACGCATAGGAGAATAAAGAAATCTGTCAATTTTATCGGAAGTACTTGGAAGTGGATTGCGGGAAACCCGGATCACCATGATCATGAAATTTTAAAGAATAAAATAAATAACGTATACCAATAAGCAAGTAAATAAAATTAGCTTATTCTATTGACCGTCGAAGAGATGTCAACAGGGATTCTCCTCCTCAACCAGTATAACGGGCAAATAACTATCGATAATAAAACAATAGACCTGAATGGTAATTACGTCATCCACCATTCAAATACGACAATCGAAGTAAAGGGAAGAACCGTACGTAACAATGAGGTGATAGAAGATCAAATAATGCCAGCCATTCTTCAACCTATGAACACAGCGTCCCGAAAAGAAGAGATTCTCTCACTGGAGATGCTGAAAGATCTGCATATTAACGAAACATCAACAATAGCAATATTGGAAAATAAAACCAAAATCCACATTGCAACGAATATAGGAACATTGTCAATCATAATCATCGTAGTAGCAGCGGTTCTTTACAAAACAAAAATAACATCGATTCTATACGAGTGCATCCTCACCCCCTTTACCAACAATTAGCATCAACACCGTGTCATCAATATTAACAAAAAAAGTACCAACAGTAATAGGTTCAGAAGAAGCTTCGAACTACCGAAAGTCAAAATTATCGAACGAGGACGCTCGAATTTGAGTGCGGAGGAGTTAACAACAAAAACATTGATCATATTTCCTCCTCAAAGTTCCACGAAATCATCACTTCGACAAGCATAGCTCCCATGGAAAAACTGCTGACTAGTCGTCTGAGACATTCGAGACATGGAAATCATCGCACATTCCATCACGGACGGTATGTGAACACCCCATTGAAAAATAAATAAAAAATATTTTTTTTAAAAAGACTTAACAAATAAGTTTTTAATTTACATAAAGTAACATAAACAACGTCAAGGAACATAAACAACGCACTTACTGATCCAGAACATACATAAAGTAACTCATTGGCACGCGGCACACATAAACAACTCACTTACTGGTACAGAACATACATAAAATAAAAAACAACACTAAAATAACGTAAACAACACAACCACTTCCTGATCCAGAACATACATAAAGTAACTACTTACATAGTCCAGGCTATTATTTTGTAGTAGTTGTTACTGTATTTGAAGGACGAAAAAGGCATTCATCAATTAATAAATTAGATGAAGCAGCTAAAGTACATTATATTGCGTATACAAAATATACTGATTTAAATAAAAAAAATTAAGCAACAGATGCCGATTTTTCAGAAAATTAAATACTCATTTAACAACTCATATGGCTATGAGTTTAATAAACAAAAAAAACATTTAAAAATGAAACGGTTTGCAACAGATACATTTAATATCCTCAATAAAGATCAACAAAAAGTAAACTGCAAACAGACAAACGCGGTGCGCGTTGCTAAAAAAAATCAAATTAAAAAAAAATTCAGCATATGTATGTTGGTATAGCATATGAAGTGCTGTTGGTGTCGCAGAGTATAAAATATATATGTTAGGCATATACATAAAATATACGCCCTGGCGCACGTGTCCGTACTGTTACGGATATAGTTAAGATAGTCTTAAGTTTTATGTTAGGGTAAGTTAGTATAAGGTAGTTTAAGTAGCTAAGTAAGTAAGTCAACTTTAGCCAAGTTTTTAAAAAATTTTCTTGGCAAATAAAAAATTTAATAAAAGATTGTCGTAAAGACTAAAAAAAAAACAGATTAAGCCGAAAGGCATATTTATACCGTAGATTAGATTAGCTTAGAGTACCCGCATAGGGTCAGTAGATTAGTATTAAGAACATTTGTAAATTCTTAAGTTAGTTAAGCTAGTTTTAGGTACTTTTATCTAGCAAGTAAGTTCCCATAATATAAATTAAATAAAATTACATGGAAAAAAAAAAAGAAAAGTGCTGTTGGTGTACAATATTTTTTGCTTTTCCGTATGATGCAGTAGTTCACAGGCCTCCAGCGGGGGCAGACGTATTTCGACTACTGTGAAGAGTAATTTCTACAAGTGCGCAGATTAAAGCGAAGTTTATAAAAACTCGGTAGGCTAGTGGTAGTGTCATCGCTTGTGATGGCGCGGTGCTGGGTTCGAATCCCACTAAAAGCAGACTTTTTTTCTCTTTATATTGTAATTCATAACAATACAATAAACGAAAATAAAGTCAGAACTAAATAGTGCAATTGGCGCGATTCCATCGCAGAGCGGCCCACGATGATAATGCTGAACCGTCAAACGTCAGCAGCAATTCCCGGAATCGAGGCGAAACAACAACAACATCCAATCGACGACGTGCAATACGAGTCGGCAGAAGACGAGAGGAGATTCTCCTACGGAGGTAGAGGGAACTCCTACACTGCCCTAGTGTCCGCCGATGCGGATGACGAATAGGAAGATTATACGCAGCAATTGCTAAAGATCCAGAGAAAGAGGGAGGAGCAGAATGCTCACATCCACAGCAACCAAAGTAACAGCAACATCAGCAGCAAAACAACAAACAGCAGAGGCGAGATTCTGTGTGAATCAGGGAGGGCAACCTAAAAGACCGCTATACGTGTTAACAACCGTGCCTAAGAATGAATGGCATTGCGTTAGTATGTCTTTGAATGGTGAACTCCGGATACCTGCGGCAATCTGGTTTTAATCAAAGTCCTCCTCACTGTATACAGGGATGAGTACAGTGCGACATCTCCTTTCCCCATACTCGTGGGACAAAAATAGATCAAGGAACGCTGATGCAATTGAGTCGGGTACCAGCGACCTCCAAAAATCCGACTCCATAAGAAAAGAACAGTCCTTAACGGAAGAGCAGGAAAACATCCTCCTACAATCCCCAACTAGACAAACTACGGGTGTAGCTGGTAGCGTAGCAGTTGAGATCAACTTTGATGACCTCATCATAATTGATGATGACTCCTGCTCCATTGCCAACTCATCCAAGCACGCAATATCGTCCGTCACTTCCCTGACCAGTAAAAAACGTAACTGCAGACGGACGATCAGTAGGCTCAAGGGCAGGACGGAGATCAAGGACGAGAGAAGTCAATACTTCAAAGCGCACTTGGCTTTCTATAAGAATCCTCTAAAGAGCTGGATAGGCCATATGCCTTCCGCCCAATAGTGGATCCAAAGGAGGCGGCGGAGAGTAAAGAGCAGCCAGCTGCTTGTCCAAAGACTAATCCGCGAGACGATCCCGCGAGGGGCGGTCTCACCTGTTGGAAGGTCTCGTAATTAGGATGTCCTCATGGATTTGGCCATGACCCCTAAGCCGACCCCCGAATAAGATGCTGCCAGGCCAAGCATTAAAGCAGATTCAGAAGGTAAAGCAGACTGAGAAGGAAAAGGGCAAGCTCGCGAGATCAGAAGCGAACATTCGATCTACCGCCAATGCATGGTGCAGAACAGGCGACAGCAAGCCAAGGAAACCGACAGAAACTTACCTGTCGGCCGCCATGAAAGTGGTGCCATTCAACCTACACCACAGTAAGGTGGCCAGCGCCAATCTAATCGTCCTCCTCTCAACGGGGAAGATGGATAATGCATTTGTACAAGATCCATGGTTCTGCCGAAATCAAGTACAAGGGCTGAACAATTAAGGAGTAACCACCTACTTCTCAAACGGTAAAGTAAGAAGGACAAGAACTTGTATTGTAGCTAGGAAAGAAATTAACCTATTCCTCTTACCCACTTTCAGTGACGAAAACCAAACAAAAAATTCGAGCTCCAAAATGACTTCCCGCTGATGAGCGAATAGCCCCCCAAGCAAAATTACAAGAAAACTTGTCAGAAAAGCCAAGAAAGAAAGATGAACCTTAGCCTAGGCCCTGATGCAAACTTTCATCACACTGTATCGACCGGACTCAAACGACAGAGGTAACGATATTTTTGATTTTATCCTAACAAACTAAACATTGAGAATATTGGCGACGAACCCACTTTCGTGATCAGCAATAGGCAAGAAGTTATTGACCTGACCCGTTCTCAGATCATAGAATCATAACCTTAACGGTGAACACTGTAAGCCCTAACCCCAGCAAATTTAGAATCCCCAAAAACACAGACTGGGGAGGTTTTAAGTGTGAATTCATGAAACTTACTAAACACCTTACACAGAGATTAATAAGGAATGTGGATGACCAAGGGCTCATGGCAAATGATCTCACTTCATCCTTTCGAGAATCCTACGAGAAAGCCTGTCATCTACGGACCTCAACAAATAAGAAATCCCCCTCATGGTGGTGTAAAGACCTAATGATTTTAAGGAGAAAATCAAGAACTTTATTCAACGCAGCTAAGACCTCTAGGTCAGCTAGGGATTGGACACCTTATAAGGAAAGCCTTAGTGAAAATAACGTTCCGAGTAGTATTGTCAGCGAAAGCAGAATTAGATGGACCATCGATTCCTTCGATTCGTACAAATCAGTGGGAGTTAATGGAATTATTCCCATTATACAGCAAACGACAATAGACATCATTACTCCTATACTGGAAAAACTATTCCACAGCAGTCTGGTCCGGCTGCATGGAGAGAATTTAAAGTAGTTTTCATACCCAAAGCCGGCAAGACCAGCCACTACATAGCGAAGGACTACAGACCTATAAGCCTCACTTTCTTCGTTTTGAAGACGTTTGAAAAGATCCTCAATATCTACATCCGCGGTAGCTTCCCGCAAAACACCATCTCTAGGGCACAGCATGCGTATATGAAGGGCAAAGGCGTAGAAACCACACTACACGAGGTGGTTAGTGTGATTGAAAAGTCCCTGTATGTCAAGGAATATGCACTTGCTGCTTTCCTAGACATAGAGGGGGCCTGCAATAATGTAGAGACCACGGCAATAAAGTCCGCCCTTGAAAAAGCCAAAGTTGAGCAGTCACTTACTACAGTGATAGTAAGTCTGCTCAGCAAGATAATTATTAATGCTACCTTAGGACACTCCACAATTAAAGTTAAAGCTGCAAGAGGAACTTCTCAAGGGGGAGTTATATCCCCTCTCTTATGGGTACTAGTAATAAATGAAGTACTAGAAGAGTTCAGATTAACGGGAACCAGAGCAATTGCCTACGCTGATGACGTGGTGATTATAGCTCACGGTAAATTTCTCCCGACTCTTAGCGAGCTAATCGAGAACGCAATGAGAGGCTCCTAACATGGGCGAAATCCTGTGGTCTAGAATCAACCCTCAAAAAACTGAGTTAGTACTATTCACTAACAAAAGGGTCATTCCACGCTTTAACCCACCAACAACTGAAGGCACGACCCTCAATCTGGCGGATAGCGCGAAATACCTAGGGATCATTCTAGACAGGAAACTAAGCTGGAAACTCAAACCAATAGAAAAAGTCAAGAAGGTAGCTTGTGCCCTATACCTGAGCAACTGGATATTCGGCAAGAAGTGGGGTCCGAACCCCACGACAATTCTGTGGATGTACACAGCGATTGTAAGCCCAATCCTGACATACGGCAGAGTGGTATGGTGGCCCTGAAATCCACCAACCTCAGGCTGCTTAGTAGAATACAGAGACTAGCATGCCTTGGAGTTACAGGCGCTATCTCCACTACCCCGACCGCGAGCCTAGATGTACTAATAAACCTTCTCCCACTTGACCTTTACATGCAAGCTAACGCTGCTAAAAGTGCCATTAGAAGCATTCAATCTAAATGCTGGCTGTCAAGTCCCATTGGACATGCTAGTATACTGAATAGACTACAAATAGAACAATCGGAAAGTGACTATACACTCCCTTTCCTCGACTTTGAAATACCCTTCAGATGCTATTTCCCGACGAGGGAAGTGTGGACCACAAAAGAACCCATCAATAATTCGAGCATCCAAGTATACACTGATGGATCGAAGATGCAAACAGGCACAGGTGCGGGCATTTTCTCAGAATTGTTAAACATGCACTGCTCTATCAGGATCCCTGAATACGGCAGTGCTTTTCAAGCGAAGGTCCTGGCAGTCAAATAAGCGGCCAGAATGATAACAATGTTGGAAATACCACCGGCTGATATTACCATTCTAATTAACAGTGAAGCGGCCAAGAAATCAAGTCCAAGCTGCCGCGAGGAACTCAAAACTCTAAGCGTGCAACACTCGATAACTCTATGCTGGGTCCCAGGACACAGGGACATCGCCGGCAACGAGGCAGCTGATGTACTTGCCAGAAAAGGGGCCGTAATAGACCCATCCCAGGCAATCGAATGGATTCAAGGAAGAAGGTGGATGATAAAACTCTAGAGTTAGCAAGAAAAAGGTGGTTCAACCTAACCACCTGTAAGACTATTAAAATTCTATGGCCCGATATTAATAGAACTAAAATCGACAAACTCCTCCAGTGTGGCGAAAGCCTAGTGAGGATGGGGGTCGGAGCTCTAACGGAACACAATCATCTGAAATACCATGGAACAAAAATGGGACTATCCCATGACTACATATACAGAGGATGCGGCGATGTGGAAGAAGAGAGAGGACTCTCTCCGCTACTGCCCAAGCCTCAGCCAACTGCGATACAGGACCATGGGAGAATTCTTCTTCCATGACTTGCAAGAAATCCATAACATCCGACTATCTAACCTTTTCAGGTTCATTAGGCTGGCTAGACGACGAGACGTCAACAATATACAAAATACAACGTCTCGATGAGTGCGATAAGGGTATAAGGAGGAACATTTCCCCCTCTGGGAAACATAATGGGTACACACGGACCTAATTGAGACGTGATTCCGCACGTCAACCCACATTCCTATCCTATCCTATCTTAAAAGCAACGTTACGATCCGAATATAGACTATCATCGTGTAACAGAAGTACATGTACACATACAAAAATTAAACGCGGAAAAGATTCAGTAGTATACATATAAAAATAAATCAGAAAAACTTACTCAAGTCGTAGCTAGGAGACTTCATTCGTCTACCACAAAAGAAGACATTGTTGATGACTTAAAAAATAAAACCTTCGTAATGGTTGAAACATACTCTCGAGAAAGGGAATCTAACGTTCGACAAGAGTGAAAGCATAGACAAAATATAGTATAAAAACAATCTTGAACATGTCTGTTAAGATTGGAGCCTTAAGCAGGAATACAAAGTTAATAAGTAAATAAATCGCTTGTTAAATCCAATGCAACCGATGACAGGGTATTTGTCGTCCAAGAAAATACCTCTTGCTGTGTTAAATGCACAGGAGAGCACCTATCCGAAGAATGCAATGCAAGCAAGGGTACATTTACAACTTGCATTATTTGCAAAGGGAAGTACCCAGCTAATTACCGTGGCTGTGGCGTAGCTAAAGAGCTTAAAAAAGACGTAACAAAATGAAAGCAAATCTGTCCCAACCATCTAAACCAGTAAAAAAAGACATAACTGTGAACGCTGAAAATAAAACAAATACAAAACAACGGAAGAGTGTAGTTGCAAAACCGAAGGCTCAGCAAACGCTGTCGCAAACGGAATAGACAAAATCTGATAAGTCATCACACATTGGAGTGAAAACATTTGCCGAAACCGTAGCAGATCCGACTGAGAGTAGTAAGCCACTAGATTCTCATACTCATACTCACTCTCTCTATTATACTGCAAAAACTTGAGGACCAGAATCAGACGAACAAAATTATTTTGGAGAGACTTTTAATTCTCGAAACTAATATTCACAACAACAATAACCAAACATGAATAAGTCAGTTAGAAATTTGAACTGGAATGCGAACGGACTGCCACAAAAGTTTGACAAAACCAGAGCTTTATAGTCGGAAAAAAAAAACATATTGACACATGTTTGACTTTCGAGACACACTTAACGAAGGAATCTCGTTTAAGTTTAAAAGATTAGTGCGACTATCACTCTTATCACACAACGGAAATGGCAAGAGCCGGATCATCATTATATATGTATACGAGATAACGTAGAACACGTAGTAGTGTCAAGATATATACGAAGAGAAAAATAAAAACACGGCCACACCATTTATTATTGTCAACCAACTGCCCTTTATTTCATTCAATTCGCAGAAATGTTCATGGTTGTACATTTATGTTTTCTTTAGTTGGTTGTCCTGAGTTACAGGGATGTTGTCTGGTTACAGTTCTAAATACATATATATTTTATCTATCCAGGGAAGCGTTCACGTTCAAAACACCTGGACTACATGCGCGAAGCAATTACAAATGGAACAGTCTCACTATGTCAACAAATGAAATGTTAGCCGGTGCCTTAACAAAACCTGCATCTGTAACTAAATATAAATTTCGTTCGAAAAATCTATTAAATTATGAATTTCTGAAATTGAATTTGTACCTCAGAATTCTCAAGTTGGATATTGTAAATTTAATTTGCACTAACTCAATTTCTAACTAATTAATTATATATGCATTTGACAACATTTAAGTATTGAAGAAGTGTGTTCAAATCAATATGGTGCATTCTTAAATTATGACATTTATAGATTGTACTTCATCATTTAAGCCTTCATTCATGCCGCTATATGCTTTCAATAAAGTCAGTTCTTTTCAAACATGCGGTATATTTCTAATTTTTAATAACTAAAATCCGTCACATCTACTCTAAATATTATGAAATCCTAAAAAGATGCGTTTCTAATGTTGTGTTCTAAATTGTATGAGGGTTTTAACTGTTCCAATTTTACTTTATACATGTTTATTTTTTTGTTATTTTGTTCCGACGAAACACCGGCAGCGTTGAAGGGCAGTAGGCTTCAACACTAGTCCGGAAGAGCAGCCAATTTAGTTATTAGCTGTCTTAGTATGCCGCTCCGGGTCTTGACGTCCGCGACCCTGACTTTTTCGTCCTGTCCTGGGACGAATGCGATGACTCGACCTATTATCCACTGTTGTGGTGGCGTGTTGTCCTCGTGCACGACGACGACCTTTCCGACGGCGAGATTTGGTTGTTCTCGTACCCACTTGCTGTGCTCGTGGAGACCCAGCAGGTAGTCCGTTGACCACTTCCGCCAGAACTGCTGCTTGAGACGGCATACAAGATGCCATCTTCTTAAGCAGCCCTGTTGATGTTCCGGCGGCAGCGCTCGCAGGGGTGTTCCTATTAACAGGTGTGCGGGTGTGAGCCCCTCGACATCGTTAAGCACTGCCTCGACCTCGGCGAGAACCGTGAGCAGTTCCTTCCTCGTGAGCAGTGCGTTACCTACGGTCCGATGCACCCGTCCCTTCGCTGACTTCACGGCCGCTTCCCAAAGACCTCCGAAATGGGGTGCCCTTGGTGGTATGAAGGCGAAGCTAAACCCTTCCTCTGCTGCGTATTGGCGTACAGCGTCCTTCTTCGTCCCCTTCTCGAACTGCATGCGAATCTCCTGCAGCTTCCTCGATGAGGGCGAGAATAAATGAATCGGATAACAGATTGTGGTTTCAAAATGCATAGCTTTGGACGTGAAACAGACAATGTACGTTTTTAAGGAGGATCTAGCCATATTTTTTCTCTCGCACCAGCATGGCAGTTCTTTTTATGCAGGTAGCGAAAATACTCTTTAACGAAGTTGGTATTCTTTGTTAGTAAGAGCGGAAACTTGGCATCGTTATTAATCCAGCATGTAAAAGACGTCCACCCACACGAAGTAGGGCAAATGTGCAATTCCTGTCTTTATTCATGTCATACCCATGCATGAAAGGATTGAGCATTTGCATGTTTGGTGTAGGTACGACTTTACGTTGTAACTTACGAATTTCTTCTGCAAACTCGTAGTGTTGCACAATCTCTAATAGTTTTAGAAATGATAAGTGTAATTCTTTTGCAATAAGTACATTCTCGAATTTTTCGGATTTATCCTTAAGTTTTCGAATGAAACGCATAACATATGCAAATATTCTAGCTAATTTTGCATATGACGAAATTCTGTCGATTATCTCCATATCGCAATTGCGAGATTTTTCGACTGCTGTCAAAATATATTTGGTTTTTCGTTTTTCCAATATCTCGTCACTCAGCTATAGCTCAAAGTGAGCATTGACCCGCCAACGGCTTCGCGTTGGCATGTATGTTCACAAACCGTGGTATTTTGATCTCGCGAAGTTGCGTCAAGTTCATTTTAAAATTCTGTCAACTAGTATCAAGGCGCAACGGAATCGACTTTGGCAATCCATAGCTCTTGCAATAAGATTTTTGCTTTGGTAATTATGGGGCAGAGTAATCTAAGAGGTTCAAATAAGCGAGAGGAGCTGGCAGCTCATCGAAATTGTTTTCTAGGCTTAACCTAATCGCCGATTTGAGAGCTAATCGCCAAGTAGAGAAAAGCAGCCCCGTTTTCAATGTGTGCCCATTTCTGGATAGCAAGGGGATCCTTCGAGCAAGCGGACGGCTTCGCTACGCCATAGGAGTAAGTGAAGACGCCAAGCAACCAATCATTCTCCCCAGATCCCACTCGATCACACACCTAGTAATAATGGACGCTCACTGCAAGTATAAACACCAGAATCACAAGACGGTGATAAATGAACTGCGCCAAAGATATTACATCAGCCGGTTAAGAGTCCAACTGAAATCCATTAGACGGCTTTGCCAATTGTGCAAAAACAACCGCGCTCGTCCACAACCACCTATCATGGCACAGTTAGCTGCTGCCAGACTCAATCAAATCAAATCAAATCTACGCTGTATGCCATAACACCAACTCGCAATCGTTCGGATGAGCTGCTACGAAGCATGCTGATTGAGGACATTAACTTACATACCCCTAGACGAAGAGAGTCAAGAGGCAATCACACGAAATCATTTTTGTTGGTCTCATCTAGCGGATTGAAACCGGCAGCAGTACTCGACGATCGGGCTATGACACTGGCTTCGCAGCGATTTGGAAGCGCTGGGTGGCGAAATACTTACCTACTCTCACCCGACACACGAACTGGGTCCTTCCCGCGAAACCCATCGAGGTAGGAGACATCGCTTTGATAGTCGACCCGAACAACCCTAGAAATTGCTGGCCGAAAGGACGAGTAACCCAAGTAAGAAGATCCAAGGACGGGCAAGTTCGAAGTGACCTTAACCTTTTACGCAAACGCGACTCGTTGAAGGAACATTTTATAATAATTCTGTGAATCATCTAAAGACATTTTGTAGACATTTAGTAAGTAGATTGTCATAATCACATGAAAAGCTGTAGCAATGTAAACTTTGTTTAATAAAGGAATTTTGAAACTATTTCACCCAAATTCGGCTTTTGGTACTTGCCGCCAACCCTTGCGGCAGCATTTTTCAAAATTCTTGGACATTTCTGTTTTTGGATTAACGATGACGCCTATGCCTTCAAAGAAGACCATCGCTCGTGATCCATCTGCCAAGTCCTGCAAAAAGAGCCGATCTCCAGCGCCGACGGCGCAGATCCCTGAAGAGTATAACTGCATCTTTGCGATGAACTCTACTCAGCCGGGAATATGGTGCAGTGCAACGCATGAAACCAGTACGACTGTGCAGGTGAAGACAGCCTTATCCGGGACATCACATACATGTGTGACATGTACACAGGTAAGAGCGGTGGTAGCTCGTTTCCTAGTTTTTCAAGGCCAATTTAGCCCAAGCCGACGAAAGTTTTAACGTCTAATCCAGTACTGTCCGCGTAGCCACTTCGGTACCTGGTTCTCTTTGCGCCCCGGCGTTCAGCACCCGTCCAGATACAGTCAACAAATCAGTGGGTGAAATGCCTGCTGCCCTGTACACCGCTCGCGCTTCATCAACCGCAGATCTCACCATTTCCGTAACTTCGGTTCCTAGTTTTTGTGCATCGGCGATCAGCCCACTGATACAGCCGGTTATAGACAACAAATCAGCGGGCGACATGTCTGCTGCCCCGTACACTCTCGCGCTTCGGCAATATCAGATCCCTTGAACACCGTAGCGCAAGGGATCAGTAACCCGATTGCCAACACAACGCACAATCCGGACAGATCGTTTGATCCTACTTCAGTCAACCATCAGCAACAAGAAGCAGGAAGCATCGCTAGTTCCGAGTCGTCGAAGGCATCGAAAAGCTTGGCTCGCCTGGAGTTGCAACGGCTGGAAGAGGAGAAGGCGCTACAAGAAAAGCGGGATAAAGAATATTTAAACAAAAAATATCAACTTTTGAGTCAGATTGCGGATTCTGATAGTGATGAAGATGGAACTGAGGGAATCGCAGCCTCAACAGTACGGGTCGATGGCTGGTCCGGGAAGTCAACTCCATGGAACTATTGGCAATCCAATCGCAAACCCAATGTCGGTCAACCTCGACCTCAACAGCTGCCACCGAAGCCTCTCATGCCATCTACGACAAACTACGCGCAACCATCAGTCAACACTAATGCTGGGCAACGACCACAGGCTACGCAATACCCCCGCTATTTCCGAATGGATGCTCACCCTCCGCCTACACTCGAGACAAGCACCGATGGCGGTCGACAGTCCAGGCTAAGTAGCGAACAATTAGCGGCGCGCCAAGTAGTTGCACGGGAAGTTCAAACTTTCGATGGGAACCCAGCGGAGTGGCCCCTCTTCATCTCCAGCTTTACCCGAAGCAGTAAGAAATCTCCTAATCCAACCAGGTTGTGTTCATCAGGTGATCGAAATGCTCAGGATGCTGTATGGGAACTCGGCGTTCATCAACTCCCTTATCGAGGTCATTGGTGGTATGGTGGAGCACTTAAACAACCCGATGCTTGTGCAGGAGCTGGTAGCCAGATTGCCACCAGCCTTATGTCTTAATTGGGCTTTTCATAAGCAAACTCTACCCACGTGTTCACTCTCGTATTTTAGTCGATGGGCGTATCAAGTGACTGCTGCCGCCAACGGGGTTTTACCGAATACGACATCAACCGAGGAGAAGCGGAATCGGTCCAAAGGCGTAAGGAGTCAAGGCTATCTACATGCTCACCATCAAGCATCAATAGTGGAAACAGCTCAAATGGGGCGCAAATGTCGCATCTGTTCCAACAATTGTGTTCCCGTACCGACGTGTCGAAAATTTCTGGAATCGAGTTGTACAGATAGATGGAAGGAAGTTCGGAGACACCAGCTTTGTCGGCGATGTTTAAAGCAACATGCAAGCAAACCTTGCACCTCAACGGAAGTTTGCGGAGTGAGCAGCTGTAACTTTGGCCACCACCATCTTTTACATATCCCCCTACGGAATACCAGTGGAATTCCTTCCAAACCCTGAATTGTTACCGTTCACTCGCAGCTGAAAGCTGACATCCCAAAGGGCGAAGTTGACTCCGTTCTGTTCCGAGTAGTGCCGGTGTTCCAATACGGTCGAGGCGTTCGGATTCGTACGTATGCCTTGCTTGACGATGGTTCTTCATTAACTCTTATAGACCAGGGTCTTGCAAATCAATTGAAGGTAAAGGGTACCCCACGTCCGCTGTGTTTGAAATGGACCGGGAACACTTCACGGTACGAGAAGAATTCAGAAATTATGCATCTAGAAATCGCCGTGAAGTACGCGCTCACCGATGTCCACACCGTTGACAACCTGTGTTTACCGTCCCAGTCTTTGCATACTGGCGAGTTGTAGAGGAAACACGAACACCTAAACGGGCTACAAATCGAACCGTACAGCAAAGTCGTACCACGTCTGGTCTTAACAACGCCAAATTGGGACTTCCATTAAAATATCGAGAGGAAGATTCACGAGAACCGATCGCACCGAAGACACGTCTTGGTTGGGTAATCCAAGGGTTAAGCTCGGAAGATTCAGGTAAAAGGATCAAAGATGGCAACGGGCACAACTTTCATATCTGTGAGTGCAACAACCTCGATCTGCAACGTATGATTAAAGAATATATACATATGCGGCAACAACTTCGGTACGCAAAGTAATGGAAAAGAGTTGGTGTCCAGCGATGACCATCTAGCCTTAAGTCTCTTGAACTCCCATACGATTCTCAAAGATGGCAGATTCGAAACGACGCTTCTTTGGAAATTGGACCAAATCTCGCTCCCTGACAGCTACCCGATGGCCAAAAGGCGGTGGGTATGCCTCCAAAAACGGATAATGCGGGCAGCAGAGATTGCGGAGACGTTGAGTAAGAAGATCGAGACAAACGTTCTGAGGGTTACGCACGCGAACTTTCACCTGACCAAGCATCCGCCGAAATGGGGCGCTTTTGGTATTTCTCAATCTTTCCTGTAGAAAATCAAAACAAACCCGGTAAGATCAGGATGGTTTGGGATGCTGCAGCCGCTGTCCAAGGGGTGTCCCTAAAATCGGTGATCCTGAAAGGCCTGGATCAGCTAACACCTCGCACGTCCGTCATATACAAGTTTTGCCAAGATCGGATCGCTATTTGCGGTGACATAATGGAGATGTTTCATCAGATCCACATACGCGAATACGACCAAGATTACCAACGTTTTCTGTGGGGCCATGACAGTGAGAACCGGCCGCGAACCTCAATTTATAAAAAAACAAGAACGCGGACCATCAATAAAAGAAAATCACTATGTGGACGACCTAATGGACAGTGTTCCCACGGAGAGTGAGGCAATCGGGCTAGCCCAAAAGATTCGTCACATACATCAGCACGGTTGTTTCCAAGTCCCCATCGGTCCATAAAGCCCTAAGGCAGAGCCAGCGGATAAAGTCGACCTGAACATGGATAGTGAGCTGGGAACCACCAAAGTTCTTGGAATGTGGTGGTGTACTTCGTCAGACTGCTTTACCTACCAAATAACAACCAACAACCAAATGTTCGATCCGTTGGGAATCTTAGCGCACTTCCTAATGTACGTAAAAATCCTATTGCAAGAAGTTTGGCGATCGGACATCGGCTGGGACGCGGAGCTCAATGATGCAGAATACGCCAAATGGCGGAAGTGGATTCAGTATCTACCGGAGGTGGAGAACGTTAGGATTCCAAGGTGCTACATCACTACAGCGTGGGGAGATGCATACATTCGTCGCTGCCAGCGAAAACGGCTTTGCAGCAGTTGCCTACGTGCGAACCTCGGTCAATGGCACTATCGAAACCAGTTTGGTCGGAGCGAAGACAAGAGTGGCACCTCGGAAGTCGTTATCGATTCCCCTCCTCAAGCTGCAGGCGGCAGTCCTAGGTGCAAGTTTCGCCAGATGTGTTATCGAGTCGCACAGCATCCGGTTCATCAGGCGATTCTTTTGGTCGGACTTCTTGGCTTCGTTTGGATCACCGGAGATATCGCCAGCTTGTGACGTTCAGAGTGAGCGAGAGCCTGGGCCTTACAGAGGTGTCGGAGTGGCGGTGGATACCCACCAAAGGCAACGTGGCCGACGAAGCGACCAAGTGGCAGAGAAGGACAGAGTTCAACGCCAACAGTCGATGGTTCCTTGGCCCCAAATTTCTCCAAACTTCCCCAGATGAGTGGCCTAAAGAAGCAGGAGCTGAGGTATCCACCAGCGAAGAGCTGAAAACGCAGTACGTAAACGTACATACGCTGTGCAACGAAAGTGTTTTTCGCCCTGATGCCTTTCCATGCTGGAAGAGACTTCTCAGGAGCTCCGCGTACGCGCTTCGATTCATCCGCAACACTCGGGACGGTGGCAAATCGCATAAGGAGAAAGGACCACTGACGCAGAAGCAGCTCCAGTAGGAAGAAGATGCTCTGCGCCGAGAAGCACAGGGTAGTGGATACAAACAGGAAATCGCCGATTTAAGAGCTAATCGCCAAGTAGAGAAAAGCAGCCCCGTTTTCAATGTGTGCCCATTTCTTGATAGCAAGGGGATCCTTCGAGCAAGCGGACGGATTCGCTACGCCATAGGAGTTAGTGAAGACGCCAAGCAACCAATCATCCTCCCCAGATACCACTCGATCACACACCTAGTAATAATGGACGCTCACTGCAAGTATAAACACCAGAATCACAAGACGGTGATAAATGAACTGCGCCAAAGATATTACATCAGCCGGTTAAGAGTCCAACTGAAATCCATTAGACGGCTTTGCCAATTGTGCAAAAACAACCGCGCTCGTCCACAACCGCCTATCATGGCACAGTTAGCTGCTGCCAGACTCGCATCTTTCTGTCGTCCTTTTTCCTTCACTGGAGTTAACTACTTCGGTCCAATTACTGTAACAGTTGTTAACTGAAAAAAGATGGGGCGTCCTATTTACATGCCTCACCACGAGGGCAATAAAGGTCGAAATTGCACACTCCTTAACGACTGACTCATGTATATTATCTATCCGAAATTTCATAGTCAGGCGAAGAGTGCCGATTGAATTCCACAGTGACAATGGGAAGAACTTCCACGGAGCAGAAACAGAGCTTAAAAAGTTTGTACAAGCGATCGAGCGTAACAAGCTGCAAGAAGCCTTCGTCACCACCACTACAAATTGGAAGTTTATTCCCCCTGGGAGAGACTGGTAAGGTCAATCAAATCTACGCTGTATGCCATAACACCAACTCGCAATCGTTCGGATGAGCTGCTACGAAGCATGCTGATTGAGGACATTAACTTACATACCCCTAGACGAAGAGAGTCAAGAGGCAATCACACGAAATCATTTTTGTTGGTCTCATCTAGCGGATTGAAACCGGCAGCAGTACTCGACGATCGGGCTATGACACTAAAACGAAATTGGCTGGCTTCGCAGCGATTTGGAAGCGCTGGGTGGCGAAATACTTACCTACTCTCACCCGACACACGAACTGGGTCCTTCCCGCGAAACCCATCGAGGTAGGAGACATCGCTTTGATAGTCGACCCGAACAACCCTAGAAATTGCTGGCCGAAAGGACGAGTAACCCAAATAAAAGATCCAAGGACGGGCAAGTTCGAAGTGACCTTAACCTTTTGCGCAAACGCGACTCGTTAAGGGAACATTTTATAATAATTCTGTGAAGCATCTAAAGACATTTTGTAGACATTTGAGATAGTAAGTACATTGTCATTATCACATGAAAAGCTGTAGTAATGTAAACTTTGTTTAATAAAGAATTTTGAAACTATTTTCACCCAAATTCGGTGTTGTTTTGGCATTGCGTCGCCCCGCCAACCACGCGCCTTTTGGTAGTTACCGCCAACCCTTGCGGCAAAAGTTGCCAATGTAAACTAAGCGTTTTCGTGGAATGATTAATTAAAATTGATTTCCTTTTTTGTGCTTTCTGCTTCGTAAAACACTGGATGATTTGAAAACCACTTTGGTAGTTGGAATCCACCTTGTTCCAGAATGTGTTTTACCTCTTTTTGAGTTTTGGCAAGGGTTTCAGTATCGTTGGCACCAGTAAGAAGAAGTTACTGTGTTAAGTCGAAAGTGCTGTAACGGTTGGGATAGATGCTGCCTCCACACTACGAGCTGATAATTCAAGTGTTCTTCGGCAATTCTAACTTGCCTGTACATTTTCGTAATATCCGCTGTAAGTGCGTATCTTTTCGTGCGAAAACGGAGCAACGTCGAGAAAAGCTCCTCTTGAATGGTTGGCCCAACCATCAAGATGTCATTCAACGACATTTGAGTCGATGTACGACTCGATGCATCAAACTCTACTCGCAATTTCGTTATTGTGCTTTGTGGTCTTAGACGTCATTGGCTTTCATTATTCGTCGATGACATGTGTCCCAACTGGAGGTATTCATTCATGAACTCTAAGTGCATTACTCTGAATTCATCGTCTTTGGATAATCTCCTCTCCAGTGAGAGGAAACGACGTGTGGCAGTTTCAAACGATGATCCGAGCAAGGTAGGAGTAGCCTTGAATGGCAATTTTACCTCAACTCTACCTGCTGGCAAAAGTTTTGTATTTTCAACAAAGTGCTTTTCGCACATTTGTTGCTCTGGAGTGAAGGTTGTATTTATTTCGCTAGGAATTGGTCAAGATTTACTGACTCCTCAGTCTGCCATACCAGATTGCACATCTTTGTGTTTGTGTTGATACAGTTGGAATATTTTCCAGACACTATCCAACCAAGAAGCGTTTTTTGAAACGTTGGGAATTCTGGGCCTTTTTTTTGTTTAGCCAACGGATAGTAGTTCGAAGAACGTTTCTGCTACCAACAAGAAATCAATTTTGTGTGTCTTATGGAACCACGGGTCAGCCAATTCAATGTTTTTGGGCATGTCTAAGTTGGTAGTGTTTATGGCATGATCAGGTTGATATGCCGAAATCAAAGCCAAGACCCAGTAATCTGCCGAAAATGAATGATCATTCAGTTTCGATTTGACCACAGCATGTACCTTCTATTTGACTTTTTTTTTTACCGATACCAACCAAGTTGAACGATTTTTTTCTTTTGCGAAGACTTAGCCTCTGGACCAGTTCTTCAGTAATGAAGTTAGTTTGTGAGCCTGAATCAAGAAAAGCTCGCGCTGGCAGATAATCGCCATTGTTGCATTTGATTTGGACAACCGCGGATGCATTTTAATTTATTTCGTTGTTGTTGAGTTTGTTGTTTTGTATTTACACGCGAAAATGATGATCTTTGGGTCTTATGTCGACCACTCTTTTCAAACAAGCCAACGCTTTTGGATAGTTTTGTTCCGTGATTTGAAAAGCCTTAACTGTTCCCGGACAGACACGAAAACAGATGATTGAACTTTTCAATATCTGGGAGATTGGGATCATTGTCCACCAAAATTTCAAATAAACTGATGAAATTTTTGTTTTCAGGAATTTGCCGCTAAATTTTGGGAGAGACATTTTGGGAAGTCGAGGGTGTTGAGGTCCAACAAAGGAATATTCAGCCACGCTGGATTTTCTCCTCTTATTTAAAACACCCATTATTCGTGACTTTTTGTACCAACACAAATGTCTTCTAATTACTCGCGGAATGTGTCTTTGTGATCAGCCAGCTCTATGTCTGATTGAGAGATCATAGCTTGATCAATATAAGAATTTAGTAAATCCAATCGACATTCGGGTTCAAATGGATTTTCTGATATTGTCTTTTGATCTAATGCCGTTTTGATTCGAGAAATGTTTGCTACTATTATCGACCTCTGATGCTTTAATTATCGCGCTTTGTTTTAAACCAGCTTAATGCACTTTCACTCAAAAAAAATCAGGAATAATTTTAAGCACTGAATGCACTTGAACAGAAAACTGGCATTCGACTGGAGAACAATACGTGACGAAATGTAAACAAACCAACACAAACAAATGATTGTCAAATCGGTTTATTAAGCGAGTGATCTTGTTTCAATTGAATTAATTTCAACAAATTCTAGTTATCAGAATAAATTTGATAGTGAAGTGAGTAAACGAGCGAACAACCTTTGCATTAAATGACCACTGAAGGGCGGTGCAGCGGTGTGGTGATGGCGGTAGCACGAACGAACAACGTAGCAAATTTACTTCTATAACCGATTATTTCAACATCAATTTAAACAGACTTGTTAAAATGTTAGCTATTGTGCTTATTAGTTCTAAGCCAATACAATTTATTAAGTTTATAAAAACCGCGCACTTTTATTTGTTATTTCACTTACATGTATGTACTTTATGTATTTAATATAGATACGTTACATGCAAGAATACCAAGAATTTAAAGTGGATACTATCTTAATTTATTGGAGCATAATTGACAATTGCTCTACAATTAAACACTTTCAATTTTTGTTGAATACCTGTGAAACTTCCCTTTTGCACTCTTCGCAGTTGCAGTTTGGATGAGTTGTTTTGTATAGTGTAGAAGAGAAGTGTAATTACACTCCGCGAATGTGAATTTGATTTGGTTTTGCTTTCACATGTCGCGAATTATATTGTTTTTTTTCAATTATCCACTTGCACACTATGTACGTATGTACAGGCTTATTTTGTTCAGTATTTTTCCTTGCACTTATGCACTAGTATGAATGTAAGAGGGGTGTTCAATATATTCTCGGTATCGGAAGCTGTGGTTGTATACAAAAATTGACTTATTTATCAAGTAATACTGTTATTTTAGTGCATTCATGTAAAATTTTCTATAAATATGATTATTAATTCGCTTTTTATCTATTGTTAAACAAAATTATAATGGCAACTGAGACAATGATGGTGAAAATTGAGCATCGCGCTGTAATTAAATTTCTCACTAACCAAGCAAAAAGTCAAAAACTATTCATGAAGAGATGGTGGCTGTTTACCAGGGTTCCGCACCTTCATTATCAACTGTGCAAAAGTGGTCAAGTGAGTTCAAGAGAGGCAGAGAGAGCATTGAAGACGATTCCCGCTCCGGCGCCCCGGCTACTGCTTGTACGGGGGAAAGCATCAAAGAAGTCGAAAAACTTGTTCTTGAGGATGCCCGAATAAAGGTGAAAATGATGGCAGAGATCACCAAGCTTTCAATTGGTACCATTCACACCATTCTTCATGACCATCTTAACCTTTCAAAGCTCAGTGCAGATGGGTGCCACGAATGCTCACAGCGCCTCAGAAAAATGTGAGAATCGCATGCTGTAGAGAGCTTTTGGAGATGTGTATTGAGAACGCGGACGGTGTTATGGATCGAATTGTTACTGGTGACGAAACATGGGTCCACCACTATGAGCCTGAAAGAAAACAAGAGTCCATGCAGTGGCATAAAAAAGGAACAGACCCCCCGAAGAAGTTCAAAGTCACTCCGTCTGCCGGGAAGCTCATGGCCACAGGTTTTTTTGACTCAAAGGGAATCTTGCTCATTGAGTACAAAAAAAAAAGGTGAAACCATCAACGCAACATCCTACGCTTCCATTTTGCATAATTTACGGGAGGAAATTAAAAAGAAAAGACGGGGTAAGCTCGCAGCGGGTGTGTTGTTTCTTCATGACAATGCTCCTGTTCACACGGCGAATTAAAGGGTTGTCTCTCCGATTTATATTTTAAAAAAAACTTTTTTAAATCATTACAGTCGTTGATGACCGCCAAGCTAAGAGTGAACATGGTAGTGTATCTCATCGGTACTCAAAGTCACATTCGATATGACGATAAAATGCTTATCGTGCAGAATTGCATCCGATAGATGTTTATGTCTGTCGGGGATGAAAAGTAATTTGATATTACTGTTAAAAAATGTCTCCCAAGCTTATGGCTTGGTTTGATGACTAATACATGAAATGAGGATGTGAACTCCCCCTTACTTCTGTAGTGATCGTCCCGATTGCTCATGAATCTTAATAGTGGTTTCTTGTAAGCATTTTTTCATCATTATCTCGAAAGCTTTCTCATTTTTACATTGCTTATTTAACTTATAAATTTTTAATAGTTTCAATACTATAATAATGCTTATGATTAATGAATAGATTATTGTAATACCCCATAACATTGGGTGTTCTTTAATATCTTTAATATAAGTTTTAACAAGATCTATATTTGTGAATCGTTCGTTATTTGATTCCAAATATTTTATGATAATTTCTAGTGGTACATTTTGTTTGATATGTTTTACAATTTTTGTTCTTTTACTTTCATATTGTTTGAAATTTATAGTTACATTGTTTTTAAAATGAATTAGATATGTACCTTTATATACTTTCTTATTTATTGTGGTTTCTCCACTTACAAGAATTATGCCATCTTTAATTATTTTTACGTCCCGATTGTTCTCTTTTATCTTGTGGCAGTTTGCTTTATTATTATTTAATAAATCCGTTAAACAGTTTGTTTCATTATTAACTCTACAATATATATTATTTTTTAATGTTATCTTTATGTATAATCCTGTTTTTGGTATAAATTATAACTCTTCCCTTATCTTCTTTCACAATTCTTTCCTTATACAAGGGTTTCACTTTTTCCTGTCTACGGGTTGATTTCTCATGAACTTTTTGTCCTGGTTTAAATTTAACTTCTGTCCTGTTTGTATTGAAATATGAAAGAGTGTTGTCATGTCTATCTTTTAATACATCGGTTTAATACACAGGAAATATATTTTTCAAAATTATGAAAAACATCTATTGGTTGTAGGTTTGTCACTGTGTGAATTGATTCATTGTATTTCTTTACTACGAATGGCATCATTTCTTTGGTTTCTGCTTGCATTTTTGTAATGCGTATGAGTTCTGTAATTGTACTATGAACTCTTTCTATCATTCCATTCGTTTTGCTATGATTTGGGGCAACTCTTTCGTGTTTAATACCTAATCTTTCTAATTCTAATTGTGCTGATGGAGTACAAAATGTTTTTTCTTTATCTGTCCCCAATACTTCGACTTTTCAGAATGTTGGTATAGTTTCGATCAGTTTAATCTTTGCATCAATTTTACTTTCTATATGTCTTACTATAAGAAATTTTGAAAACGAGGATATCATAGTTAAGAATTGATCGTTATCTACATAATAAATGTCAGCGTGTATTCGCTCCCCCCCTTTCTCCGGCATTGGAGTCTCTCCAATCTTATACCTAATTGGATGTCTATCGTACTTATTCTCTTTGCATACTGTGCAATTTTTTCCATAATCTATTAATTGTTTATAACACTCTGGTCAATACCATTTGTTTGAAATTTGTTTAAAATTTTCAATAGAATCACGGTGTGCTCTATCGTGTTCTTGTTTTATAATTGAAATTGGGTATCTTTATCTGTGATGTCTTCTACTAAATTGGCAATGTAAGTAAATTGTGTTGTTGGGTATTCATATAATAATTTATTTTAAGCAATAACTCTTCCGATAAATGTATTGCATTAAGGCCATTCTTAATTACTTCTTTTAATTTATTAAAAATACCGTCATCTTTATAAATAACAGTATGTCGCCAGTATCCTGTATGTATTTGTTTACTAACTATATTATTTTGAATTCCTACCTGAACTATCAATTGATTTTTAAATCTGTTAACGTTGCCACCTAATCTTTTAATTTGTTCGACTGGACTACTCTGACTACTATGTACTGTTGCTTGATCCGAATTCATCATATTTAATTGTTGTCTACTAGGAGCGTCTGCGACTACGTTTCCTTTTCCAGGTTTATAAGTTATTACGGAAGCGTATACCTCTATTAATGCCTTCCATCTCTTCATTTTTGCATTTAGGTTCTTATCCGATATCGCAAATATCAAAGGTTGGTGGTCCGTATACATGCGGGTGCCACTTGTTCCATAAAGATAGTTTCTCAAATTTTGTAGACTCCACACAATAGTTAACAACTCTTTCTCATTTGCTGCATTGTTCTCTTCAGTTTTACTCAACGTTCTACTGATGAATGTTATTGGTTTATTATTCTGACTTAATACTGCACCTATGGCTGAGTTACTCGCGTCAGTTGTTAATTCAAACCCTTCTTCAAAATTTGGTTGGTTTAACACAATATTTTCTTCTAACTTTACTTTAAGTATTTGGAATGCCCTTCTTCCTTCTTTATCTAGTTCTATCGATATTAGTTTGCTTTTTGCATTACTATTCTGCTTTCTTAAATACTTAGTTAAAGGCTTGCTGATCATAGCGTAATTTCTTATGAATTTACGATAATAACCGCTTAGTCCTAGAAATGACCTTAACTGCCTTAATGTCTTCGATTCCGGGTATTCTTTAATTGTTTGAAATTTCTTTGGATCAGTTTTAATGCTATTGTAGGATATTACATATCATAAAAGGTCAACTTCTAACATGAAATATTTGCTTTTTTCACTGCTTACTTTCATGTTGCCTTCACTAAGTGCTTTTATTATAACTTCAATGTGTTCTACATGTTTTTCTTCTGATTCAGAAAATATAATGACATCGTCAATATAAACATGGCAGAATTTTCCGATGTAAGGTCTCAGAATGTCATCCATAGCTCTTTGAAATAAAGAGGGTGCATTCTTCAACCCGAATGGCATACGAAGAAACTCGTATTTTCCATTATTTACGCTAAAAGCAGTTTTTTTTCTACCTTCCTGTTTCATCATAATTTGATGGAAACAACTTTGCAGATCTAATGTCGTAAAGAATTTACAATTTCCTAAGTTGAATAGAATAACAGAAGTATCAGCCATTGGATACTTATCTGTTTTCGTAAAAGCGTTCAGCTTCTTTTAGTCTATGACTAACCTATGTTTTTTTGATCCATCTTTGTTTAGATCTTTTTTATCAACTACCCAGACTGGTGGGTTACATGCTGATCTACTCGGTGCTATAATATTATTTTCTGGCAGTTCATTAATTTCATTATTAACGAAGTTGCTTACAGCTTGAGAATATGGGTATGATTTCGACCATATTGCTTCATCGGTAGTTGTATCTATACTTGCAACTATATTCGTGTTATATGGCAGATAATTTGGTTTATCCGTAAAAATACCTTGAAATCGTTTTAAAACTGATTTTAACTTCTCGATATATGTTTCATCTGTACTCATGCAGATTTCCAAACTATTAACTAGTTTGTCATTGAATATTAAAGGTACTATGCCTTTTTCATATTCCAATGTACTGTCGAGTATATTAATTTGTCCTTTAATCTTCCTAAGGGTTCTCATTCCTATTATTTAATCATATTCTCTAAGTTCGTTTAATTCATAAAATGAATCCTTTATTCCTAATATATTTATTTCTTGAAATTTTGTAATTAAACTCGTACCGTGTACGCTCCTAACTCTACTAGTAGTTTCTAAGTTTTTGTTTGGAATAATCCTGGTTTGACATAACTATGAGTTGCTCCAGTATCAATTAAAATATTAAAAATGCTACCTGTCCTGGGATCTGTTCGCTTAATGGCGGGCAAGTCGTTCCTTATTCTAAAAAATTATCTTCTTCATTCAATTTATTTAGCCTTGGGCTTTTATTTATTGGTTGTTGGTCGCTATTTGATCTGTACCTTTTAAAAGGATTATTGTTATTATTAACTGCATTATTAAAATTATTGTTATGTATATTATGTTGGTTACTACTAGAAACTCTGTTTTCATTATTACCGTTACTATAGCTACTCTTTTGTGATCTTTGTTGGTAATTACCACTTCTTAAATCCATTCTTTGTTGTGGTGGAGTAAACTTGTAATTTTGTCGTACAACATTATTCTGGGGATTCATAAAGTTATTATTCAATATTGGTGGATTGAACATCGATCGTTGTAAATGTGGTTGCTGTAATGCCCTATTTGTGGTCTGATAATCCATTCTCTGAGATTTATTAACTTAGATCTCTTGAGCTCTCGCTAACGCGTTTGGTAGATCGCCTGGGTTTAGAGGAAAAACTAAATTGCTCATGGGTTGGTGTAACCCATTTATGAAAAACCTTAATGCATTTTCTCTAGCTACTTCTATATGAACATTTGTCTCTGCCGTTCTAGGTCCGTAACTCATAATAGTTTTGTTCATAATTAGCGTTAAAAGTTTACTGATTTTGTCATAAAATTCCTGCAGTGTTTGTATGCCTTGTCTTATGTTACTCAATTCCGTTTGTAACATGTGTATAGGTCTTTTATCATTAAACGTCAAATCTAACCTTCCTAAAATTGCATCTACGTTAAGGGGTGTGCCATGTGATGTTAAAACATCATTTGCTTTCCCTATAATTTTATTCCTTATTATATTTACAGCTGTGAAATAACTCGTGCAATATAACCCTTACAATGATTGTACGCTTTCATACAATGTACTACCGAAGTTCTCCAACTCACATAGTTGTCTCCTTCAAATTGCTGTAAGCTTTTGGCTAGTTCTAAGCTTTCACTAATAGTTTTATTCGGGTCAATTTGTACGTCTGTATGTGGGATTATGTTGCCTATAGTTGTCAGTCTACTAATTATGTCTTTCAGTTCGTCTACTCTGTTTTGTAGAGCTACTGTACTCCCTGCTACTGTACTTGAAATTAACGCATGCACTTGTTCTACTGTCATTGCCATTTTAATTTAATAATATATTATATCAGTTCAGAAGTTTATTTTTACTAATAAATATAATAATATGAATAGCACTTATATGTACTGGGTATAACCACTTAATATTTTGTTCCTACATTATATGGATTGATTGTTGTTTCCCTTTCTCCGCAACTTTAAAGATGTTTGGTTCCTCAATTGTGCTCAATGTTAGTTGTTTTTTATTCTTATTACTCACTTTGGATATTCTTTTTTTTTATCACTGTTTAATTTTTTTTATTTCAAAATTTTTATTTTTATTTTTATTTTTTTTTACTGTCAGATTGTTTTATTTCTTCACTTTTTGGACTCCTTTTTTGTATTCCAATTTAGCACTATCTAGTTTTTATTCTTTTTTTTCACTGCAATTTTTGTATTCTTCCTTTTTTTATCACTTTTTGAATGTTTTCTTTAAGCCCGATTTCCTGTTCTATGAAAATACTTCTCGTAATCTGTTGGGTATATTTATTCCCGTTTGCCTCTGACTGTTTTAAATTTAAGTAGGACTACTGTTATGAAAATGTTTTATTTTTTTTATATATAAAAAAAACGTTCACCCAATACAGATTGTTTTAAACTTATGGTCTGTATTTTTCACTTGGCCATGGATCACTTCCCGAGAAGATACTTTTTCTTTTTCTCTTCTTTGAATGCAAATATTTTTTTTGTTGAACTATACAATTTTTTTTGGTGGCACTGATATTAAGCCTTGATCACTAAATTTTTAATTTTAGAAACAACAATAAAAAAAATGGAAGTGTCCCTGCTCGGGCGCTAATTAAACGGTTGACTCTCCGGTTTATATTTTAAAAAACTTTAGTAAAATCATTACCGTCGTTGATGACCGCCAAACTAAGAGTGAACATGGTAGTGTATCTCATCGATACTCAAAGTCACATTCGATATGACGATAAAATGCTTATTGTGCAAAAGTGTATCTCATCGATACTCAGAATCACATTCGATATGACGATAAAATCCTTATCGTGCAAAATTGTATCCGATAGATGTTTATGTCTGTCGGGAATGAAAAGTAATTTGATATTACTATTCAAAATTGTCTCCCAAGCTAATGGCTTGGTTTGATGACTAATACATGAAATGAGGATGCTAACTCGGCGCGAGTTTCCAAGGCTGCTGAACGAGATTGCGGTTTCGAAGAAATTCAACACCCACCCTATAGTCTGGACCTTGCCCCTACTAATTATTTCCTGTTTCCGGATTTGAAAAAATGTCTTCGTGGAAAAAAGATTTTCGGATGATGAAGAACTCAAGTCGGCAATAAATGGGTATTTTGCAGAGAAAGAGGAAATTTATTTTTTGAGGGTTTAAAAAAGCTTATCTCAAGATGTAACAAATGCATTGATGTTAGGGGAGAGTATATTGGAAAATAAAAACAATTTAAATTCACATTTTCCTTCATATCGATACCGAGAATATATCGAACGCCCCTCGTATATGCATGTATATTTGTATGTATCAATATTTTGTGTAACGCTGCGTAGATTTGATCTCACTGATTTTTGTAATTTTAAATATGTCCCTCCTCGGGTGCCGTCAAAATTTGCAATATATTTTGCAACTTACTTTTTTATTAAGCTACACGTACTTATGAAAACGGTGGTTCGGTATTTTTTCGAAGTGAATAAAACGCGTGCGTTTGAATCGGTGAATCGCTTTTCGGGAATCTTTTTATTTGGAATGTTGTGTACATGTATTTTTGTGTTCGTTAAATAATGTTCGTTAAATAATGTAATAAAATATGGCCGCTTAGGCGCGCAATTCAAATTTTAGAACATTTAGTTACTTGATAGTTCACAATTGTTATAAGTAGTTTTAATTCAAGTTGTACTTTATACATGTTTATTTTTTTGTTATTTTGTTCTGACGAAACACTTACTATGGCGCTGTTCATCGGTATGTCTAAAGCTTTCGATTTTGTAGATCATGGTTTGCTTTTAGGTAAATTGTGTACAGCAAGCTTTAGAAAAATTGTTATTGAATGGTTTCATTCTTATCTTAAAGATAGAAAACAAAGAGTGAACATAATTGATGTTATTAGTAATTCTGTTGCTATTAAAAATGGTGTCCCTCAGAGGTCTGTCCTTGGTCCTCTGCTGTTTTTATAAAATTTTATAAATTCACTTTTTCAACAGTCTTTTAAAGGCCACCCAACCGCTTTTACAGATGATATAGCTTTTATGTATCAAGAAGTGAATTAATTTAATTGTGTTGCAAGTATGAATGAAGATATCCATAAGTTAAGGGAGCGTTTTGTTTTGCTAGCTAGTAGTAGCTAGTGGTACCAAAACCAAACTTATGACTTCAAATTATGGGCAATAGTAATCTTGGTCTTAACATGATATTTAACTAACATGACTGCAAAAGGTTTGGTTTACCAGTTCATAGTTGTGGTCTAGCAAACTATGATGATGCAATTCCAACCAAATACTAACAATGATGTATTATGCACTGGCTACAAGTTTACATTTTCAAAGTTCTTAGAGAAGCGGTAATATTCTGAATAGGACGTGTAATTATTACAGCCTACGTGTTAATAATCAAGCCTTGGTAAATGTTCCCGTCGCACATAAAACCAAATTCGCTCATTTTTTTGCCTGCGCCTATATGTTTTAATAAACTACCTATTGCGATAAGACAAACTAATAACTTTCATTCATTGCTAAAAAAAGTTAAGCATTGGCTATTCAATATTGACTATATGAACATTGATACTATTTTTCGACGTGTGCATAGAATTCGAACTACTCTTTTGTTGTCAACATTATGCAGTCTAAATAGTTGGTTTTGAATTTTCATTAATAGAATACGTTTATCATTCACCCACATATTAAGTAGTACTTACCCCACACTATATTATTTTGTATTGTATCATTTTATATACCATTCAACACTAACTTTCATAGTTATAGAATGATTAACTTCCTTCTTGATGGGTTTGCATTTTAAAATAAACATTGTATAAAATTAAGATTAAGTTGGAATAAATATAAAATTAAATGAAAAAGTAATCCATATTAAACGCTTTCAGGGTCAGTAGTTGTCGTATGGTAAGACAAGTTAAACGGCAACCTTGGCTATTTACTGTAAATGAACTACTTCACTCACTAGAAAAGCGAGGCGGTTATGTCATCGCCTATGCCTATGCATACAAAATCGCATAAATTTCAGTGGAAAATACCCTCAAACCATAGAGGAACTCATGGAGAACGCTATCAAGGTGTTATCGAATTGGACTAGGAACTACGGCTTGGATGTGAATCCAGCTAAAACTGAAACGTTATTCTTCTCGAGAAATTATAATTGCACCACCAAAACTCAACGCAATTCAATTAACTCTTCCGGATCAGGCCAAGTATCTGGACGTTATACTAAACAGAAATCTCAATTGTAACCAAAACACATTGGAAATAATTAAGAAAGCAACCACCGCCCTTTATGCACGCAGAGGAGCTTTATGCAGGGATTATGAGATGGCCATACAACGCCGTACTAAGACCCATACTACTATATGGTGTTGTGGTATCGTGGCCGGCGCTGGAAAAAACAAGGACGTTAAACAGTGGTCAAAGGATGGCGTGTATAACAATCACAAATCGCAATGCGGACATCACCAACCGCAGCGCTAGAGACGATACGACACCTCATTCCTACAGACATTTGCGGCAAAGAATTCGCAGAAAAGTCGGTACTGAGACCTAAAGCACTCTCGCAATGGAGTAAGTTGTTGCACAGAACGATATCGAACGAGAGCTTCAAGCAATTATGGCACTCGCATCACAATTTTTAAGATCAAAATTGGTAAGACTCTGCCGTATGTCTCTTAACAATATCAAGATATTGCAGCGGTCTAAGCAGAAAAAACCTGAGTAACCTAGTTGGAGCCCTCATAGGGCACTGCGCAATGGGTAGACACATAGCAAGAATAGGACTACCATATAATAACTTCTGTAGCAGATGCATAATTGAAGAATATCTTTTTTAATTATTACAGAAAATAAAATGGTAATATCATCAACTGTACGTCAAAGTCAAGATTAATTGAGCAAAAATGCTTTACGCATTTCATTCAGTAGTGAAGATCTAACCAGTGCGGTTCACAATTTATTATTACAAACGAATTAAATTAAATAAAACTAATAAGTTATAAATAACTAATAAGTTTCTCACTGAGGGTTATATTATAGTTTTTGAATTGTTGTAATGTTGATCAACCAACGTAATTGAGTTGATATTATTTTGTTTATACGTGATTACGTGTATCGCTGTAATTGTTGAATGAGTGATTTTTGGGTGGTGCTGTTGAGTACGGTCGTGCGATGTTGTGGGAGTGGGTTCATTCACTGGATTGTGGGCTAGAGTGGTATTGGATAGTTCTCTGCTACCAAATTTTTATTCGTCGCGTCAGCTGCGTGGGGTGTACTGCTAGCCTGACACTATTCCACACACGAAGGTGTGCGTTTTTCTCCTCCGTGTTTGGCCAGAAAAGGCTGTATTCAGGTATTTAAAAAATGAAACACATCGTTTGACAATTGTCTTACGACTATTGTTGGAGCACATCATTACCATCATCATCGACATTTTTATAATTATTATTGTAATTACGTAGAACACTTACTTTTGTAATAGTCTTTGAAAATTTAATGAAAATATTGATATATTAGTAATTTAACACAAATATTGTAACATTAAATATTTCGCTAACTTCAAAATTCCTAACAAAACCGGGTAGTATTTTCAATATTTATTAGAATAAAGGACCAACATGCAGCACAAAAGGTCTTTCAAAGACAAAACACTGTCTGTCCTGAGAAATGGTCTCAGAGAATAAAGGATCCTTCGAGTGGGCCACTAAGGTCATCACTCAAGGCTCTACCACTCAAACAACAACCAGGCCCTTGAAAGAACCATATCCTGGTCCCAAAAAGTCCAAACGATCCACGACCTTGGACTCGGCCTCCACATCCACTAAGGCAATCGTGGATAAAGCGGATCCAGATGGAAGCATTCCACTAGGAGAAAATGAGGAAGCTGGCAGCTAGGCTTGCCAGCACCCTCCTTAGTCATCTGGAGGAATTTCCGGATAAACTGGCTGGTACCAAGGGCACGTCAAAATCCTAGCCAGCGCCGATAGATGCTCTCTCAACCTTCTGAAAATGGCGATCTCCAAGATCGGTGAGCTCTGGACGGAAGCTAGCCTCGTGGCACTGTCAGTGGACTAGATCCCTAAAAGGTCTAGAGCACGCTTGACTGCCAATCGAACCCGAGGATTCTGCCTCAATCATAAAGCGTATTGTCTGCAATATATGCAACCCCAACCCCCCCACCCGGTAAGTTGGAGAAACCCAAGTGATCGTACAGGATTGCGACGAAGACTCCCTTAAGCCCCTAGCAAAAGACGGCCATAAAATCAGCTTGCATTTTGGAAGGGTCACTCTGAAAGTTTTCAGGAAGGAGAGCGATCTATTCGTGAAGTCCACCTCAACGGCCCCTAATCTGACAAACCACCCTACACCCTCGGATTTTTGTACTCCACTGAACTCAGAAGGTGTCTCCATCCATTAAAAACCTCGCAAGACATGGACTTTTCGTCGGACTATGGGGAGGCCAGTTTGATCCAATCATGGCGGTAGAGCTGCTTGATTCCTTGCAGGAGATAGACTTTTTGTCAGACGACGACGAGGACAATATCACAGTGGTGGAGGCGTCTGAAATCAGCCATGAAGAAGTTCCTTCAGATTTACTTCCATCACTGAAAAATATCCTTCTCAAACCTCATTCTCCGATATTGTCCTTAGCCAAGAACCCTGGATTATAAAAGGTCAGGTCAATGGACTAAGGACAACAAACTACAAACTTATATACACAAAAAATACATGTAAACGAAGAACTTGTATCCTTGCAAAGAACTACTTAAACGTCTCTCTTATTCCTAGCGTATCAAATCAAAACCAAACCGCGACGAGTCTTAAGCCAGGAGACTCTACATACTGGGTTATCTCTTCCTACATGGCCTTCGATGGAACAATTACCCCGATCGGCATAGAAGCTATCACTGGGCTCGCGCTCACAAATAGAGCACACCTCAAAAAGTTCTAGATCTCACCCTTATTACAAACTGGAGCATGTCTAAAGCTCATTCCTTCTCAGATCATCGATACTAGTGAGCTACACGATTTAGCGGATATTCTCACTAACGCGAACAACTCTGATAACGAGTCACAAACGGTACTGTGCAAGTATGATACCTCATAATACTTATTCTTCTACAATTAAAAACTCTTGAAAGACTCATTGACCTACATTTAAGATCTACTATAGATCCTACTAAACTCTCATTATCTCAACATGTATACAATAAAGACAGATCCATAGAAACCGCCGTACACTTCTTAGTACGCACTATTAAAGAATCACTAAACTTCAAGGAATATTCCATGGTTTCATTCCTCGACTTTGAAGAAGCTTTTTACAACATCTACCCGCTTACAATTGTACAGGCCCTGGAATAACTAGGAGTAGAATCGGGACTGGTAGCGCTAATAGACCAACTACTCACAAGTAGAGTACACAATGCTACTCTTGGAAACGCCTCCGCAAAAATTTAACCCGGAGAGGTACACCCCAAGGAGGTGTCTCCTCTTCTCTCGAATATGGCTGTAAATAGACTGCAACTACTACTGGAGAAGGCGGGCTGCAAAACTATTGCCTCTCGTCGGAGGCGTGGGTTCGTATCCCACCGCTGTCAACAATGTTGGGTTTGAGGAAAAATAAATCAAAGAATTGGATTGATATGGATAATGAATGTTCTTGAGTAGACGTGTTTCTCCATCGCTCCGTTGATTTTCGATAATTAACCTTATCTCGTGATATAGTTTAGTGTCAGTGATAGTGAAACTTATCATTAAACCTATTTACTCCATCATATAAATTCGGTTTTGAATATTTCACTGTGTTTATTTCATTGTTAATCATAATCATCTACATATATAAAATGCATTGTTCGCCAAAATCTCGCCAGTGCAAAGTGTTCTCTCCTACGGTTCCTTGCTCCGGTAAAGCAAAAGAAAAGAAAAACAGCAATGAGAAACTGCCTACCTCTCTGCCATCCGTCTCTGCTCCTCATCTGTCTCCCCTTGACCCCTTGGCTTTTCCATCTACCCGCTGTCAAAACAAAGTGAGCTTATTGTCACTTTGATTAATGCAATCAATGAAAAATAGTATTGCTGAAATTGACATTAGAGTATAGCACCTTGAATCCAACTCCTCTGTCACTGCAACCCTTCGCAATGAAATCATCGCTCTCAAACAAGACATCGAAATACAGGAGAATAAAGCTATTGCTGCTGATGCCCTTCTCTACGGAGTTCCAAATATGGAAAGCTAAAACCTGCCATCACTTTTCACTAAACTTTGCCATACAATTAATGTGAACACCCCAGCACTTCGGAACATCTATCGCATACGTCCACGGCAAAACAATTCAATTCAAGCTCCTGCCATCATGTTCCTTTTGTATCTTATTATTCACTTATCTTATTCTACTTCTCATTTTATTTAATTTTTCATCGCTCTATAAATATAAATATATACTCATGTTTCCCAATTTCTCTAATCATAGTAATATTTCAAATGGTGGGGACAGGGGCCGTTCAGAATCAAGTGATGGTGTGGTTTTACGTACTATGTTAAATGTTTTCTCTAAGCAAAAACAGGGCCTTCAGATTTGCCACATAAATGCACAAAGCTTACGTCCTGAGATGGATGAATTCCGGTATCTCTTTGTTGGTTCTGATATTGACATAATTTGTGTGTCTGAAACTTGGTTCCTTTCTGATCTTATTGATGATGAAATTACCCAGATATATAATAATCTGTTTCAGATGGAATGGTATGACATTTTTCGTGCTGATAGAGTTCGGCGGATTGGAGGTGGAGTGGCAATCTATGTTCGCAAGGGTATCTTTAGAAATATTAAAATAGTATGTAAATCCCAGGGTGTTCCCCAACTGTTCATAGAACTATCTACTGCTCACGACTCAATTCTTCTTGGTGTGGTTTACAGACCGAATAAAAATATTAATCTGTGCCAGCTTACATCGCTATTCGAAGACATTTCAATGACCGCTCCGAATTTTATCTTGTGTGGAGACTTAAACAACGACCTTCTTACAGAGTGTGACCTAATAAATGATCTGGGATCACTAAACTTGTTTTCCCGTAAACTCAGTTACTCCTACCCACTCTGGTACTACATCTAGCACCCTACTGGACGTTATATTCGTATACCAGTTGTCAGCTCCCTGTTTTTCTAAACATGATCTCCTTTACTTAACGTTTGATATCAGTTTCAGTGTAACAACCAATCCAATGCAGTTCAGGGACTTTAATAGCATTGACTTCGCTGCTCGAAAGTGACATGCTTATTATTAACTGGGAACAAATTTATTACATGTCCTCACCAAATCTACAAGTCGAGTTCTTGCAGTCGAAAATGGTTGAATTATTTGAGAGCCACGTACCCATACGAACGAAGCGTAACCCCAACTCCTGGTTTACCTCTGATATTCGTCACCTAATGCAAAAACGCGGCGAAGCTTATATCAAATGGAAGCGCTTCAGAGTGGATGAGTTCTATAGAACATATCGATCACTTCGTAATATAGTGGCTTGCAAAATACGGGCGGCCAAAATTAAATTTTACTCAAAACGGTTGAGTCCTTCGTCAAACGGAAAACAGCTATGGAAGAATCTGAAGGAGATTGGGGTGGGAAAACAAAGCTGCAGACATCCAACTAACGCCGACGGAAATGAGCTAAACAGGATTTTCGTATCCCAACCCTCTAGCGATGGTTCCCTCGCTCCAAATTATAACACTACTTCACACGTTTTACCTCCTCCTAACGAATCCTTCGTTTTTTCTCATATCCTGCAGGTTGACGTAGTTGAGAGCTTGCTTTCAATTCAATCCCAAGGTCCATCCCAAGTTCCTAAAAATAATCTTTCCCATACTCTTGCCTCATATTACTCACATCTTCAATCAAATCCTCACAACAAGCGTTTTTCCTTCAGTCTGGAAGTTGTCGAAGATAATACCAGTGCCAAAGAATCCATCGTGTACCGAATTTCGCCCAATTGCTATACTTTCATTTCTCTTGAAAGTCTTTGATAAATAGGTTTCTTCACCAACACAATCTTTTAACCTCTAAGCAGTCTAGTTGTCGCCCTAAGCATAGTTGCACGACGGCTCTGCTTGGAGTTGTCGATAACATTAGGCAAAAGTTTGATATAGGTCACGTTTCCTTCCTGGTACTTCTGGATTTCTCCAAAGCGTTCGACACTGTTAAACACTCCATTCTATGCGATAAATTATCCAGGATGTACAACTTCTCAAATTCCGCAATCCGTTTAATATCCTCAGATTTGACTGATCGTCAACAAGCCGTTTTCACTGAAAATTCCCTGTCGGATTTTCTTCCCAATACGTGTGGCGTACCTCAGGGATCTATTCTAGGCCCTCTTCTATTTTCCTTATATGCTAATGAATTACCGTCCATTCTTTCGCGCTGCTTAGTGGAAATGTACGCCGATGACACTCAATTACACCTTAGCTGTTCTCCTGAATCCGCATTCCAGTGCATCAATCACATAAACTCCGATCTGGATAAAATTTTCAAGTGGGCGTGTCAGAATCTACTTCTTGTTAATCCCAAGAAATCTATATGTATTGTTATATCTAGAAAGCCCGCAAATACATCCCTGCTCCCTTCGATCTCTATTAACAACGGTCCTATTAAATACGTTGACACTGTCTAAAACCTTGGTATGATTTTTAACTCAACTCTGACCTGGCATGATCACATAAAAAGTTGCGTTGCCAAGGCACATGGGGTCCTCCGCTCCCTGTGGGCTTTACAACATCTTACCCCTATGGCAACCCGATCTCTATTAGTCAAGACCCTCATTACACCTATTCTTACTTACGGATGTGAAGTCTACGGGAAATGTGATGAATTCAGTAGACGTAAGCTTAATGTCGCATATAATAATGCTGTTAGCTATATTTTTAGCCGCCGTCGCTATGACCACATTTCTGACTTCTCCAAACGTGTCAATAGTCTCTCATTTGATAGTACTCTAAAGTTCCGTGTCATCATTATGTTGCATAACATCATACACACACGTCAACCTCAAAACCTATTTAATGGAATTTCGTTTTGTGCATTTAATAGGACCAGACAAATACTATTACCGCGCTTTTCTCATCTTAACTCTGTTGCGTTGCCAAGGCACATGGGGTCCTCTGCTCCCTGTGGGCTTTACAACATCTTACCCCTATGGCAACCCGATCTCTATTAGTCAAGACCCTCATTACACCTATTCTTACTTACGGATGTGAAGTCTACGGAAAATGTGATGAATTCAGTAGACGTAAGCTTAATGTCGCATATAATAATGCTGCTAGCTATATTTTTAGCCGCCGTCGCTATGACCACATTTCTGACTTCTCCAAACGTATCAATGGTCTCTCATTTGATAGTACTCTAAAGTTCCGGGCCATCATGATGTTGATAACATCATACACACACATCAACCTCTGCAGTGAATGAGTATTTTAAAAGCAGCAGTCAGCCGATTCGGTAGAGCCATTGCTGTTGACTCGACGGGATCCCGGTTCGATCCCCATTGGGGACACAACCAGATATTTTCTTTTTTTTTTCCGTGGCTCACACATTACCATAAGTGTGAGTGCGGAAAATGAATGACCACGAGCGGTCCGCCCGCGTAGAAGCGGTCAATGACCAGCAACAACCGGTGGAAGAACCAGGCCACCAGTCAACGGTGCCCACAGAAGGCGCAGTGAAGAGGAGGAGGAAAAAAGCGTCACAAAAAATCGCAAAACGCCGCAATACCAATGCCTCACCCGAAGGGCTGCAGGGGGAAGAGCAGAGTAAGGAGGCGTCGTTGAGTTCATCAGCATCTGAGTCAGGGGAAGAAGTAGAAGAGACGGTGCAGTACGTCTCCGATGGAGGGGAAGGCCTGTTCGCTGTTAGCAGCAACAGCTATGATTCTCTTCCCTCTGACACAGAAGATGAAATTGAGCGCGTACTTCATATGAAGCAAACGCTTGCTGAAGATATGCAGGGGAAAGTTCAGCGACTCTTGCATGAAATCAGAGAGCTGAAAGCAAGAACTATTGCGAGGAGAATGCTGGATCAGCAGAAGCAGCAACAACAACAAGTGGCAAAGAAGCCGCAGCAACAGAAGAGGGCTACTGCCAGCAGCACAACCACAACAACTGCCAGCAGTTCACCAACAACAGCGACCAGCAACCCGGCGTTCAGCAACAAAACGTTCAGCAACACAACGTTCAGCAACACAACAGCGACAGCCGTCAGCAACCCAACAGCAGCAGCCAGCAACTCATCAGCAGCAGACAGAGAAGAAAAATAAAGTTCCGCCAATCAACATCTACAAGGCGGATGTTGAACAAACCGCCAAGATGTGCAAGGAGGCCATAGGTTCAGGTAATTTTCTCATTAGGAAATATAAAGGCGTGGATAAACACGCAATCCACTGCAAGACAGTGGAGGATTACAATGTGGTGAAGGAATATCTGAAGATGTCGGAGCTCGAGTTCTTTTCCTTCACCCCAAAAAGCGAAAAATGCCAGTCTCGGCTGTTAAAGCTCACTTGGCCGCTCGAAGCGGAGGAGGTCCTCCAACTGCTCAAAGAGCATGTGTGTGACGGCATTGAGTTCGTCGGGGTCAAGCCCTTCACCACAGTTAAGGCAAAGAGGGAGGGGCGGAAATTGCCCTTTTATATTGTACAGATAACACCCACAAGCAAAGTGGATAATCTAAAGAAGATAAAGTCCTTAGATTACCACGAATGCATCTGGGAGAGCATACGAAGGCGCGATGGCATTGCACAATGCTTTCGCTGCCAAAGGTTCGGGCACGCCGCGTCGAACTGCCAAATGCAGCCTCGATGCGTTAAGTGCGGAGAAAACCACAGTGCGGATAATTGCTCTCTGGGGCAAGAGGGAGCAGCTGACAAGAGTCAGCTCAAATGCGTACTCTGCGGGAACGCGGGGCACACCGCTAACTATCGGGGTTGCCCTAAATTCCAGGAGCGTAAAGCAAAAATGGTTCTGCAGAAGCAGCCCCCAGTGAAAAATCCACTCGGGGCAGCCATAACCGTCACTCCTCAAGTGACCTATGCCCAAATGGCGTCTGGTCAGAGGAGTACGGGAGAGCAGCAGCTGCCGAAGGTAGTGCAGCAACCTTCAGTGCCAAGAGCACACGATCTAACGCCCGATTGGAAATCCTCCATTGAAAGGCGTATGGATCGGTTAGAGGAGCAGGTAGCACAAATTCTGGCGCTCCTGCAGAACCAAGCACGTCACCAGTCTTAATGGCTGCGCAGACGGAGAGCACATATAAGATCCTTGCAGTGAATGCAAATTCATTGATAGGGATCCCGCGAAAAAACGAGCTCTATAGATTGTTGGACGATCAAAGCCCAGAGCTATTTCTGATTAGCGAAACCAAGCTAACCCAGAGAGGCACATTGGAGCACAGTAATTATAATGTTATTAGAAGAGACCGGCCCAACTCCAATGGTGGAGGCGGTGTTGCGATCTTCATTAAAAATAACATTAAACACAAAGTAGTGTATAGCAGTGAAGTACGACGGTTTCAGGAGTTGGAGGCCTGCATCGTGTGCATTTCTCTCCGCAGTGGAAAGAAGTTGTATGCGGTGTCGGTCTACTCCTCCGGCTGCCCTAGTTCCAGAACGACTATATCAGAGCTCGATTCACTCTTTCGATGTCTAAGACTGGACTCGGAGGAGAACTATTTTATTTTGGCCGGGGACTTAAATGCCCGACATGGATATTGGGGAAACATAGTTTCGAATTATAGAGGGGACCAGCTTTACAACTGGTATTGCTTACACAGTGTCGAGTATAGACTCGATTTGAAAGCAACAGAGATCTCGTCATACCCCAGAAGCGGTTCTTATCTGGATCTGCTGCTATTTGACGCAAGTCTGCAGCTGACAAACACAAACTCACAAACTGTAAATTGTTTGAACACTTTCGTGTATCTAAGTGACCATTGCGGACTCAGGGCCGAAATCAAGATCCCCAACGATATTGCGGAATTAGGAGAGTTTGTTCAAACGTATCCCTACAATTACAGTAGGACACGCTGGACTCGCTTCTCCAGACAAATGACGAGAGCAGTTTCCTCAAATGCGCTCCACATACCGTCCAATAGAAACTTGTCAAACGAGGTTTGACATGTATCTAATACAATTGGACGAGACAATAAAACGAACGATGGACAGTACGATACCACGGTATACACGAACAAATAACGAAAACTTGTACCGCAATGCGACTATTGACGCACTACATCAACGGAAAAGTAGACTCCTGTCAAGATTAAAAACCTTGTACAGACGGTTTACTGACAGACGAGATGAGGAAATTAGGACACTGAAATCGCTCATCAAAAACATTCAAACATTAATTGTTCAGAACTACAGACTTTCTGTTAACATGCATTGGACCAATAAGATTCGGGCTGTAAGATCCAACAACCCGAACATGTTCCCGCAAATAAACAAATTCTTTCGCGTAGCGATCTTCCGTGTCTTAAGCTCCCCAAAACGACGGACCATGAACAAATACTGACTACAGCAGGTATTGATCCCGATAACGCGGTACTCGACGATAACTTCTTTGTGGTCGAAGACCAGCAAGAAAAAATGGAGGTACTAGGAGCGGTCTTTCAGGAAGTGTATAAGGTGAATGGCAGTATTCGCCCAAACCACGACCTGGAGAACTGCATACAATCTAGCAACTCGCAACTTCGAGAAGACATACAACAATGGCGATCTGAGAACATCGGCTTTGTCGTGTTCAATGAAGATAACATGGCAGATAATGCCATCGCCGACGAAGTAGTTCATCCCCCGTTCAAAGCGAAGACAGAGCTCCAAGCGGTCTTCGAATCACTTAAGAAGAAAGGGTCAGTTGGAATCGACGGGATCTCGAACATTGTGCTAAGACATCTCCCCCTAGATGTGGTTAATATGTACACTATCCTGTTTAGCAATGCTCTGAATAATGCACATTATCCGGAACATTGGAAAACTGCGATTGTGCAACCCACATCCAAGAGAGTTAAAGATTCTTCGAATCCGTGCAACCTCCGGTCAATTAGTCTCGTGCCGAACATCAGCAAGGTATTTGAGAAGGTGATAAATAGAGCTCTGACCAACTGGACAGAGGACAAACATATAATTCCGGATAACCAGCTCGGTTTCAAAGCGGGGCATGACACTATTCTTGCCGCGTCGAAACTGGTGTCGGAGATCCAATGGAACAAGAGCCAGAAACAATGTACGGGTGCCTGCCTGATTGACCTGGAGAAGACCTTCGACACCGTATGGTTAGAAGCACTTTACTATCTCAATGGGCTAGGCATTAGTAAACCACTGCTGTACCTACTGTGTAACATGCTTACTGGTAGAAGGTTCGTTGTCAAGAATGGCAGGTATTTTTGAAGTAAAAATGGTCTCCAACAGGGTGCCGTTAATTCGCCGATCCTGTTCAACATTTTCTTGAGCGATCTAATAAGTTCTCTTCCTCACGCAATTGCGTACGCCAACGACTTGATCGTGTACAGATCAGGTAAAAAGATCGAGGACATCACTACTCTCGCGCAGGTTGACTTCGACTCATTCATGAGAAGTTGGGATGACTGGAAGTTGAATATCAACTTTCAGAATTTGGAAACCATACTGTTCAGGACTCCGTTGTATAAGGCTTCGGCGGATACAAAAAAGAATTGGCGAAAGTTCTCAATTGTTGGGCGTCACGGGCAACCACTGGCGCAAAGGACTGTGGTCAGATACCTGGGGATCTGGCTGGATCAATATCTATATTTTAACAAACATGTAGATGCTGCTCTAGCCCGAGCCCGAGGCGCTTTCGCTCTTACAAAGAGACTGTTTTACAACAGCCAACTCGATGCGAGGGTGAAGGTAATCTGCTACATGGCCCTCATCCGGTCAATGCTCACCTATGCCTGTCCCGTGTGGTTCAACGTGAGTGCAAGCTTGATGGAAAAGATTCGGGTGTTTGAGAGGGCTTGTCTTAGGGCTTGCCTTCGCCTTTATAGAACACCAGAGCCCAGTACAGAAAATTCTACTCCAATGAGGTTTTATACAACAGGACGAACCTGATACGTGTGGACGATTTCCTGGTGAAATTGATTCGAGGCCATACTGCCAGAGCGATGAACTCGGCCAATAACCTGATCTCTGGGGCTTACTACCCCAATTCTCAGTACCATGAAAGGGTACGTCATAACGGCTTTGTCCCTCCAGAAGCATTCCTCCATTTGGACAAACACGGTCTGATACAAAATGAAAATGCGGTACCGCTCCTCTTCCACATCGCCCGTTCGACTGTGGATGGGCGACTCAATCACGACCGTTCCGTCGCACAACGAGCTGAGGCGGGTCTCCTCCGGTTCAGTACGGCGGTATCAAGGCGAGATGTTCGGGATGTTGCAATGCAACACCGAAAATTCTGGTGGGTTAGACCCGGGTTAAAAACGAGCAGTGCATATCGGTCTTTGTCTTGCAGTTGATTAAACGCATCTTATCAGCCGCAACCTATGGCCGACCTACATATCTTAGGGTAGTTTTTTAGGGTAGTGTTAAGTTGGTGGCTGGGTGCTGTGGGAATCGGGTAGGCACTGACTGGCGTCAACCTGGCGATGCCCAGTGTTGTAACTTTTTCTACACACCAATTGTGCTTATTTTACCTCCAAGTGGTAGCCATCGGGTACTGGTTGTAGTTCACCCGAGCTCAACTTGCCAAACTTATAAGTGCGACCTCTTGTCCTAAGGGTTACAAAAAAGCAACTGGCCCTCCAGGTTGGGGGTTGTGCCGTCGGGGTAACTGCCCGGCCACACAAAAAATTGCTAGTTACGAAGCAACAACAAGCCTCGGAAACGGATGATTTTACTGATGACGACTCATGCAAACGATATACGGACAACGATCTTCGGATTTGTACATGGAATGTAAGGTCCCTTTATATGCCACGTGCAGCCGAACAACTAGCGGAAGCCCTAGACTGCTGCAAAGCAGATATAACCGCCATCCAAGAAGTGTGATGGGATGGACCCGGCAAAAGAAGGATGAAAAACTGTGATATATACTACGGTGATTGCTACAAACAACAAAAACAGCGCCTATTTGGATGTGGATTTGTCGTTAGAGGCAGACTTAGGCAAGAAGTCCTATCGTTCAGGTCCGTGAACGAGCGCCTCACGACAATTCGCAGCCAGGCTAAATTTGCCAACATAAGCCTTATATGCGCACATGCCCCCACAGAGGAGAAAGATGATGACACCAAAGACAGGTTCTATGAGCTCCTGAACAAAACGTATGAGCAATGCCCTAGCTACGACTTTAAAATTGTCCTTGGCGATTTTAACGCAAAGCTAGGAAGAGAGAACATCTTTGGTAGTACGGTCGGAAAGCACTGCCTACACGACACCACATCCGATAACGGATTTAGGCTGATCGATTTTGCTGCGGGGCGAAATGTTATAGTAGCCAGGACAAGATTCCCACATCTCGATATTCACAAAGGAACATGGCGATCTCCTGATCAATCAACCGTCAATCAGATTGACCATATTGCGATAGACGCAAGGCACTCCTCCAGTATCATAGATGTCCGAACGTTCCGAGGCGCCAACATTGATTCGGACCACCACCTTGTTGTAGCCAAGGTAAGGCTGCGGATATGCCGAACACCGCCAAGACAAAGAAATACTGTGAGGAAGTTCAACGTCCGCCGGCTACAATCGAAAGAGATTGCCAAATCCTTTTCCGATCGTGTCTCCCTTAACCTCTTAAGAAATCCTACGCCGCCAATATCAAGTATTGAAGACCAGTGGCAGCATTGCCAAAAAGCCATCAGAGATGCCGCCTCTGATGTGCTGGGTTTCAATCCGCCTCCACAACGAAACCCCGGGTTTGACAACGAGTAAGAAGCATACAAAGCGGCACTGCAAAGAAGGACAAGAGCTGCTCAGGAGCTCTACGAGCAGAAGAGGAGAGACGAACACCGGCTTCTCAGGAGAAAAAAGAAGGAGCATGAGAAGCGCGCGATCGGCAGAATAGAGGGATATTACTGCAGGAATGAGGTGAGGAAGTTTTACCAAAGGGTAAAGTTAACCAGTCAAGGTTATAAAGTCCGAACCGAAGCCTGTAAGGATGATCAAGGGAACATCGTAGTAGAGTCACAGTCGATGCTGAGGATATGGAAAAACCATTTCTGCAGACTGTATAACGGCGACGAAGAACCAAATCCCGCTGTCAGGCAGAACGAACCATTCAACCCCAATGAAAGGGACGACGAAGATCTACAATTCCGTCCACCCGACCCGGATGAAGTGAGGATTGCCATATCTAAACTGAAATCCAACAAGGCTGCGGGAGCTGACGGCCTACCCGCCGAGCTTTTTAAAGCCGCAGGCGATGATTTGGTAAGGAGCATGTACCAACTCATCTGTAAAATATGGTCGGAGGAAAACATGCCCGATGAATGGAACCTCAGCATTGTTTGCCCGATCCATAGAAAAGGAGACCCTTTGAACTGCGCCAACTACAGAGGCATCAGTCTCCTAAGTATCGCATATAAAATCTTATCTGCCATACACAGGACAGGAAAATCCACCATCGACCAAATATTCACACTACGGCAGATTTTGGAGAAAACCCAGGAGCAACAAATCGATACCCACCACCTTTTCATCGATTGTAAGGCCGCGTATGATAGCATCTATAGAGACGAGCTATACAGAGCAATGTCTAGTTTTGGCATCCCTACCAAACTCGTCCGTTTGTGTAGGATGACGATGGAGAATGCACGCTGCTCCATCAAGGTCGGTAAAGACCTAACCGAGACCTTTGATGTCAAAAAAGGATTCAGACAAGGCGACGCGCTGTCATGCGACTTTTTCAACATCGTTCTTGAACGAATTGTTCAAAACTCGAACGCCAACACCAGAGGAACAATCTTTCAGAAGTCCGTCCAACTACTCGCATATGCCGACGATATTGACATTATTGGAAGAACGCAGCGTGTTGTCAATGGCGCTTTTGTGGGTATTGCAACGGAGGCCGCGAAGATGGGTTTAGCGGTAAACGAGGGTAAGACTAAGTATATGCTGTCAACGACCTTAATCGTCCTAGTCCTGCTACCGCGCCATATAGCAGGACTGGGACGATTAAGGTCTTGTAGAGCGTTACAACAACAAATCGTCTAGCGTCTAGCACAGCAAGCGATAAATGCCAACACCAAGACTAATTCTGATGAGTCATCACCCTTTAATGCAGACAGCGAGAGTCAATGCACTCTAGAGCTGATTTATTCAAAACTCTCAAATTTAGAGGAAAAGAACGACCGTTTTCTACAGGAATTAAGTGAGTTGAGAAGAGAAAATGAGATGCTCAAATCAAAAACGAATTATTTGGATAGTATAATAAACCAGCATCAACAACAGCTGCTCAGCAACTCTATTGATATTGTTGGTGTATCAAATGTTAATTACACTTTCGTCATCACTAAGGCGAAAGAAGTATTCAACAGCGCCCTGTCAATAGATGATCATCTGCCTAACATTCGCTGACCTCACAACTATATAACGAATTATGAGGGCAAAAAGGATGTAAAAAAGCAAATTCAACTCTCATATGACAGACGGCAATGAATGCAACAGCAGCAGCGGAGGGAGCGGGACAAAAATATTTATCAACGATTCTCTCACGCACTACACCAGGGCACTACTTAAGAAGACAAAAAAATACAGCAAAGCAAAAAGGCGTAAGATATGTATGGTTTAAGGAAAACAAAATTCTATTGAGAAGAAGTGAGGGTGGAAAAGTTATCTAAAATCATTTAATGATTGATAACTTTTCCACCCTTATCGAATGCCCTTCCAACTGTGATGTCATTTTCACGAATAGTTCCTATTGCGATAATAAAATATTTATTGCTCATCAAAATATCAGAAGTCTAAGAAAACTTCTCACCTCTTGTAACACATATTGACTCATTTGCATGTATGCCAGATATTGTGTCTGTGTCAGAAATTTGGATTTATGAATGTGAAAAAAATTATTACTCTATTCCGGGATTTAGTTTTTATGCGATTACAAATGCAAATTATGCAGCAGGTGGTCCTTTGCGTTCATTTTTTTAAGAGTTTCCATTGAAATTGAGCACGAAGTGTATGTCTTTTTATGTATTTACAGATTGCATAGGTTTAATGTTATGATGTTCTTAAATGAGTTTTCTGTTCTTTTAGGAAAAGAAAAATCAAACAATTTAATAATTGTGGGAGATTTTAATATAGACTGCCTGGATGGTGGTGCAACTGTGTCTAACTATCTTGCATTACTAGCTTCAAAAGGTCTGACATAATGGAGCCCACTAGGCCCATCTCGGGTAGTTTTTTAGACTATATTTACGGTCGTTTCAGAAATGTCAGACTATTGAAGTGTAATCATGGTATTTTTGATCTAAGGATTACTGACCATTCTATGACTGCTCTTTTATTTAACGTTACACATAAGAAAGAAACCCAAACTCCAGATTCTCTGCACGTTAAATTAAAAATAGACTTCCAAAACTTAATCATAACTTGTGTCACGAGTTCTGGAAAAATATTTATTCTTACAGTAATGTGTCTACTGACCATACCATCTTCATTGCCACACTTAAGAATCACATTTCGGATTGTTCCTCTTATCTTCCTTATAAAAAATCTATAAAAAGGCTTAAACCGTATATATCCAACTCCTTACTAAAAAAGATATCTAAAAAAATAGGTTTATATTAAAATCCAGAAAAATCCTAACAATTTTCTCCTTAAGACTAAATATAAAAAGATGTTTTTAGAATTAAAAAAGGAAATTCCTCTCTGTCGGGATAGCTTTTACCGCTCCCAATTTAATACGACAAAAGAAAATCTAAGATAGGAATAGAAAATAGTCAATAGCTTTCTTAACAAGGACTGAACCAAAAAAGTATCTAGTGTTGGCGTTGAAAAAATAGATACGTAAAATTTCAGACGATTTTAATATTTATTTTTCTAATATCGGACGCAGCCTATGTACTCAAATCGTACAGTGGTGTGTCCATTGTCCAAATGCTTATGGATGTGTTGTTCCAATGCAAGAAAGTAGTTTCGTCTTTGAACCAATAACTCCGTTGGAAATTTTGAGAACGATTGGTAGTTAAATAAATCTAATTCGTGTAGTACTGATGGTCTATCTAATATTGTCTTAAAAAGTATTGTATTTTTTACAGTGGATGACTTTGCAGAAATCTTTAACCGTAGTGTGTTTACTGGTGTTTTTCCGAATGATCTTAAATGTGCTGATGTTAAACGTATATTCAAGACAAGGAATAGAGATCGGCAACTATAGACCCATCTCATTGCTTCCAGTAAGTAATGAGGTTTTTGGAAAACTGATCAAGAACAGAAAAGTCAATTTTCTTAATAAAAATAAGTTCTTTAGTCTGGTTCAGTTTGGTTTTCAAAAAGGCAAGTAATCAGAAGATGCACTTTTACTGTTCTGTTCTAAAATTATTATCTATATCTATTTATTGATATCACCAAAACTTTTGACATGGTCGACAACAATTATTTACTGAAAAAAACTAGATAAGGCAGGCATTCGAGCTAAATTCATGCTAAATTGGTTTGAGTCTTATCTTAAAAATAGGTCCCAAAGAGTAAAATTAGATGGGATAAGAAGCGAAATTAAATTCCTGAATCTTGGGGTACCTCAAGGCTCCGTCTTGGGGCCAATCTTATTCTTAGTTTACATCAACTCACTATTTGGACTTGATTTCAAAGTCAAACCAACTGCTTTTGCCGATGGTATTGGGTTTTCTTATGGCTCAAACAGTCCTTTGGACTTAGTTTTCGACATTAATTGGGATGTGAACCTATTAAGACTTGCTGAACATAAGTCAGTATTAAGTTCCAAAACTAAATTAATGTTTTTTTACTTGTATGAGAGAAGCTCAGAAACTACATGCTGATGTTTAGTTTTTTTTTTAAAATGCAGATTTTGTTTTAATTCCTCTTGCCCCACGTTTTGTAGTAGTCAAAACTGTATGATAAGTGTTTGTTGATAGAGAGTGTCAATGAATTCTAGCATTTAGACTCATTTTGGATACTGGTATGAAATTTTTAAATCATGCAAATGAATTGAAGAAATGTTTCCGTTCCACACTTAGGTAATGTATGTATGGAATATTTCACTCAAAGCTACAATTTTTTTTTTTTTGCTAGTGTAGGTGAATATCATCAAAAGACACTATGGGGACCGTTCCCACATAGTGAAGGGATTTTTACCCAGTAAAAACATCTCTCTCCAAATAAAATATATTTCCACTACAACTAAGTCTTACACTAATCCAGCAGTTTTACTTTCTTGGTTTAGGCGCATTTGGCAAGAAATTCTCCATTGAGAGTTCTTGCTATCACCGCAGCTAAGCGCGGGTTGAATTCACCGTGCTAGGTCAAGGGGTTTGGTCCTTTGCAGACAGCGGAAAGCGTTGCTTTCTTCGATAATTGGAAGGACAGCAGAGTTTATGTGCTCTTCCAGACGACGCTTATGCTTACGAGCAAAATTCGTAATTTCATCATGGATAGATAGAATTCCAAGATCTCTGTGGATGTCGCTCTTTCGTATATACCAGGGTGCGTTGACGATGGCGCTTAGCACTTTATTTTGAAGTGTTTGTAGTATGTTTCTATTACTTTCTTTGGCACAACCCCATAGTTGTATACCATACGTCCAGACGGGTTTTAGCACTTGCTTGTATATAAACAATTTGTTGTCAATACTTAGCTTGGAATATTTTCCAATAAGCCAGTACATGTCTTTGTATCTTAATTGGAACTCTTCACGTTTCTTTTTGACATGCTCCTTCCATTTAAGCTTTACATCGAGAGTCATTCCGAGGTATTTCGCTTCATTACCGAAGGGTATTTGAACATTATTTATAAAAACGGGCAAGTTATTCACGTTCTTATACGTAAAATTTATATGAAGGGATTTAGCTTCGTTAAGCTCAATTCGCTGTGTGTTCGTCCATTCGTGTATCCGGTCTAGAGCACATTGTAATTTTCTGGTTGATTCTTCGACCGTTTTGGCAGTTACTAAAATGGTGGTGTCGTCAGCCTATGTGCCTAGCCCTGTGCCTACGACCTGCGGTATATCGCTGCTATACAGTAAGTAAAGGAGGGGATCAAGGACACTTCCTTGAGGTACTCCAGCTAGTATAGGCTTAAATAGTTAGTATTCTTTCCCATATTTCACACGGAAGATTCTATCAGTTAGGTAATTCGATAAAATTGTGTAAGGTCTTCTCGGGAGGAACTGTCGAAGCTTGTGTTTCAAACCTTCGTGCCAAACCTTGTCAAAGGATTGCGAGACAACGAGAAATAAAGCTGAGCAGACTTGCTTTTGTTCAAATGATTTTTCTATAACATCAGTTATTCGATGAACTTGGTCAATAGTTGAATGCTTACTTCTAAACCCGAACTGGTGATTAGGAATAAGTCGTCTTTCTTCCACAATCGGGCTTAAACGTCTGAGTAATATTCGTTCGACCACTTTAGCCATTATCGAAAGCAGTGTAATCGCTCTATAAGACTTTTTGTCTGTTGGGGGTTTACCCGGTTTCGCCACCATTATTATTGCCGCCACTTTCTATTGACAAGGAACATGTTCTAATCTAAAGGCGGCGTTAATTAGGTAGAGAAACATAAGAAGCGCTTTCTGAGGTAATTCTTTCAGAACTTCTCCTGTGATTAAATCATAACCAGGAGCTTTTTTGGGTTTGAGGTTTTTCAATTCTTCCTGAATCGTAGGAGTTTACAGGAAACGTTTGTCCGTCGCGTGATTTAAACATTGCTTCCAAGTGATCTGCGAAGAGATCCGCTTTCTCTTTATCTTCTTTAGCCCACTTGTATTGATTTTTCCGAATTGGGGCCGCATGTATTTATTTCCGGTGGATATCGCAATACATGTTTTATCGTCGTTTTTCTTGCCAGAGGTGATTGCTCCACGCAGCGCACTGTATTACTTCTATAAATTTATCGAGTTCTATTTCTAAATCGTATGCTGTTCTCAGCGGTACTCTAAGCTCGATATTATCTTGTAGATAATTTCTTTATGCTTGCCAATTCGTACGTTTATTTGTTAACGTATTTGGAACTTCCTTTTTTACAAGAGTATCGTGTACACATAGTACAATGGGAGAATGATCTGAATTAAGATCAAAGCTTTCTTCAATTCGTAAGTAGTTTCAAGAAATACCTTTTATGACAAAGAAATCAACAACGTCAGATATTTTTGTAACATCCGACGGCCAGTAGGTTGGTTTTCCTGTCGAGTAAAAATCACAGTTTAGTTTCATACCAGCTCTGTATAAATTTCTTCCTTTTTGTGAGATTAATCTTGATCCACAAAAGGGGTGCTTCGCATTAAAATCTCCACCAATTACGAAATTTGGGCCTAGAGTGTGAAAAATTCGTTCGAGCTCGCTTTGATCAATTATACTACACTGAGGGCAATAAATGGACGCGACGTTAAATGAGTTATGTTTATTTTTTACACGAATCGTATTTAATTGTATAGGATCAGATTCTATACTTATTCCTACTAAATGATCTATATTATCGCGTATAAACAGGGATGAACCACCTCTTGCCCGTTCGGACGGATGACAGGCATGGTAACCACAGTACCCTTTTAAGTTTACACACGATTGCTTCGTCAAGTGTGTCTCAGAGATCAGACAAATATCGATATCTTTTTCTCTAATATATAATTCTAGTTCGTCAATTTTTAGTAGCAGACCATTCGCATTCCAATTTAAAATTTTAATTGACATATTCATGTTAAGGTACGCTTGCTGTTAATCTTATTTTCGAGGTCGAGTAGCCTTTCGAAAATAAGTTTGTTCGTTCTGCTTTGTTCGTCCGGTTTCTCTAAAATAATATTAAATATATTTGTAGCGGGAGTTGATTGTTCTTCGCAGCTTTTTCCACTTGTAGATGCTACTGTTTGAGCGAAGGTTTTTGCTCCGACGTGTGACGATTTCACGTTAGCTGATTTCATTTTTTGAGTTATTGGGGACGCAGGTTGTGTCTGCGCTTTTATTTCAGCAGTTTTCGATCGAGTCACAGTTGGTTTCGGCACGGTTTTTAGAACTACTTTCTTTGTTGCCGATTTTGGTTGTTGACGGGGTTTCGATTTGATTTGATCTCGTCTTTTCTGAAGCTCTTTTGCTACTTCGCAGCCACGATAGTTACCCCGATGATTTCCTTTACAGTTAATACAAGTAGCTCGTGTAGCCGGCGCATTTGACACATCGCGGATCTTTCTGACAATACTTTTGAGTGTGATAGAATCCCTGACAACGTTTGCATTGTGGTATTGATTTCGAGTACTTGCGCATGACTTCTATTTTAACTGTCACATCTAGAATTGTTTTTAATCAATACATTTTGTCTATGCTTTCACATTTGTCGAAGCTTAGCATGAAAAGGGGTAAACCGACACGTGTCACAGTTTCGGGTCCATCTGTCAGTTGTTTCCTTCTGGATAATAGATTAGCAGCGTCTACTATATTTAGGCCTTTATGTTTCAAGTCCTCAATAATATCTTCTTTTGGACAAGACGCATGGAGTCCTCTAGCTATGACACGAATAGGTCGGTCGGACTTTTTTTCATACGTGTACCACTGGATTTTTTGCGCATTCAGTTTTTGGGAGAGTAATCTATAGCTGTCAGAGTCCTTGAGATTTATCTTCTACGCATTGTTGCTCAGCACTGTTACTTTATACTCAGATTGGATTATTGATTTTAGAATAGAGTAACTTATTGTACACTGGTATTCCGAGTACGTTTATTTGCGGGGGTGCCCGTTCTTTTGGTAACTTAGTTTCGTTATTACTAGTAAGACGTACATTTTCTGTCTTCTTTATTACCTCCGGCGAGGAACCGGCCTTTCGTTTTTTGCCCGGTCGCCTTTCTGTCATCCAGTTGGTTTCACGAGCGAGTTATTCCTCATCCGTATAATACTCAAGTTTTTTTGTTTCGTTCGAGCTGGGCTTTGTTTTTTGATTTCCAATTTTTTCTGCCCTTAATTGACTAAGTTCATTTCTTAGTTCTTTACAGAGATCTTCCATATCAGCGAGTCTAGTCCTCAATTCCTCATTTTCCTTTTCGAGACTTTCGAACCTCGCTAGAGCCTGTTCTTCGTGTGTAGAAGAATGTAAATTCGTTGATGTTTTTGTTACTTGAGTTTTAGACGCAGTAGTTTTCATGCGCGCTTGATCATAATGTTAGATCCTGCTGGTGGTGATCTATTTACAATTGAACATTTTTTAAAAGGGTCCAAATGCAATAATTGGCTCTTCCCAGAATCCGTAGAGCCTGACTCCGAAGAGTGTGCATTTTCCAGTCCGACTGGCATTCCACCTGGGGTACTTATTCCTTTGTTTTTACTCATTGCATATTTTTTTTTGTTTTTTTGCTTGTCCTAAAACAAACGGTGGCTTTTAGTTGCCTCTTACGACAGGCATGCCTTACCTCGGGTATATTCTTGCTCCTACCCGAAGGGAATACAATATGGTATTACTTGTTGGGAGGTGCATGTCTTTCTAAAAGAAAACCCTTACTAATCCTACAAAAGTACATTGTACGAATAATCTCTCGCAAACCTGGTAGATATAGACTTCCTTTGTTTTATGTTTTAAGAGATCTTTCTGTTCGTCATTTGTATTGTTTTAAAGTGCTAAGACTGTTCTTTATGAGATCTGGTAATCATAATGTTCGTATAATTTCAAGTCATAATTGGTGTGGAAACTCTTCAAGCATGTTAATTATACCAAAGTTTCGTACCACTGCTTACTATGATTTTACTTCCGTCCTGTGTATTCGCTTATTTAGTAAACGCCCGGAATCGATTAAAAAACCACTAATACCCGGTTTATTTCTAAAGTCTTTTAAAATGTGGTTATTTTACCTTAACTACGATAAAATAGAATCCCTTCACTCTGATAATTTTGTCTAATTATTAACATTAGTATTAAACATGTTATATTATAAGGTACTTTCATATTTACCATTTACTTAAAATCATACTTCTGTATATATAAATATCCCTTATTCTCTAAATATATCCTTTTTTGCAAAGTCGCCCCACATAAATATATAATATTTGTTTTCACTTCAAGTAAAGTGACATACAACTCTATTTTTATTTACTCATAAAAAAATACAGAGTGTCACCATAACTATTATATGTAGTTACAGTAATAGCACCGCCCGACGACATTCCGGGCTGATTGGTTCTCTTATATTTTTTTTAACCATCAGCGGCGGTGAATAATGCATTGTATATTGATTGAATCATTCGAGTATAAATAAAAAATTGATCACTATTTTGATTTTGAGGAAGGTTATTTGAAAAAAACCATTATTTTTTCTATCTATAAATTTTCCGAACACAACAAAAACGTTTCTATTATATAATAATTCTTTCATTTGTTTTAGTATACAAATTGCTTCAAATATTAGATTAATTTGTTTCAATCTGCGAATTTTTGCTAATTGGCTGCCATACGACATTTTTCGGCTGAATGAAACAACAAATTTTCTGACGTATGGATATGCGCGCAGATGCTAATTATGTGTAGACAAGATTTTTTTGCAAACTGGCCAAACATTTCGTTTAAATTAATATAGGTATGGGTTTACCAAAAAATGTTTTCTTTTCTTAGCCACTTGTCGCTTTACAATTTTAAATGATATTGAATAAACTGCTTTGTTTTTCTTTCTTAGCGGTGTCGCTTTACAAGTTTAAGTGTTATGATAGACATACATATGTACTTTTGTCTAGATTATTATTTTTTTTCTATTTACATGCTTTAATTGTTTCATTTAAGTGATTATTAATTATTGCTCTGCTGCTTGATCATTTGTTGTTACTGCGCGATTTATTGACAGTTATTTTACAGTATTTGCGCATTATTATTATTATAATTCCAATTACGATTAAGGAAATGATAGAGCTTAAATTTGTTGGTGTGACAATGTTCTTGCAATCTATCTTTAAGTAAGCTTTATTCGTAATTAATGCATCGTTTATGTTGATGCTGTATTTGTTTAAACATAACTCTTCTATATGTACAGTTTGGGGTCGTATTTCGGATAGGTCTGTTGGGAGGTCTAGGATTTCTGTTGGCACACACATTCGAAACGGTACATGGTTGGTATTTTGTCATAGATTTCGTTTCAGGCTTGCAAGCATACTTCTTTGGTCAATGCTTGGCAGTATTGATTTATTGTTAAAATTCCGTTATCGGATAGTTTGAGGGTAGTGACGTGTTACCGCATAATATTTTACGTTTGAGGTTAATTGGGTAATTGGATACGTTGTGATTATGTATCACGAAGTTTTTACTGGTACGCATTATGGTCATCTGGTTTTTGACAAGTGATACAAGTACTGTGCCTTTCCGAGAGTTCTTGAAATGCAGTGTCTATCAAGGACGCGTCATGCTGGTTCGTTCTACCAAACAGGAACTTGGCATACCGTATTCCGTTGAATAGGCCGCCTTCGTTCTGCATGAATGTGCTTCTTCTATCTCTCGTTTTCTTGACTAATATTGTGTCTAGTTCTTTAGCATTTTGCTGAATCTTTGTTAGGAGGTTGTGCAAGAGCTTCATCGTTATTCTGCAGTGACCTAATAGGTATTCTTTGATCGTACTTGTGTAGAGTTCCGACAACGTTTTTGTCAATTATGATTTTTATTTGATTTTATTTGCTTATGACTCTGTGTTTTTCCTCCCTATTTTTAATTTGATATTTGTGGGAGATATGATCTATACAATGTCATAGGGTCAGTCATAAAGAGGGGACTAGTTTTTAAGATCGAGGGAATTATTGGTTTTAGCCCGAAAATGGCTTCATAGAGATTGGGGTTGTTACTTGTGTGCTCTGTAGTGTTATTACAGAATACTTCATAATTGAAGTACTTATCCCAATTATGTTGATCGTTACTTGGATAGTTTCTCAGATACTTGCCTAACGTAATATGGACTTGTTTGTGTCTTTTGTATTTTTAGAATTTTACAAACGTTTTTGCTTGTGAAATTCAATCCGTGATCTGTGAGAATAGTTTGTGGTATTCCGAATGTTATTGCGACTGCTTCTAAAAATTTCCGTTCGTTAATTTTAACCTTGGTTACATTAATATTGCAACCGTCCTTTAGTCCTACTATTCTATCATCTCCGGTTGTCTTGTTATGCCTGTACCTCACAAATACCATGTAAATTGTCCCACATCCCCTCCTTGGTATAATAAATATTACGATCACTTCGTAACAAAAGAAACAAACTCTGGAAAGATTACCTCAAATCTCGCTCTGGACTCGACCATTCCATTTACCAGCTTACTTACCTAAAGTTTGCTAAGCTTTCTGAATCTCTGAAATTTGAAATACATCGACCGAATGCAATCCAATCTCATAACGGATCCAAAGAATTTTGACCGATATTTCTTCAGTCAATCGTAGAATGATAGTTCCACTGAGCTCGATCAAGATTACTTCTTATATCTGAACAATTCCGCCCAAACACCATTAGCTTACATTCACGTAACTGCGCGCCTTGTTGAAGAGAATATCAACACACTTAAGGACGACTACAACACAGGTCTCGATGGGTTGCCTGCAATTGTCCTTAAGAAATGCGCTGGACACCTGGCTCAACCACTGGCAACTATTTTCAATATGTCCCTCTCACAAGGATATTTTCCCCAGCTTTGGAAGAATTATTTTATTGTCCCTATACATAATAAAGGTCCATACACCGACATAAGTAACTATCGTCCCATCGCTAAGTTATCTTGCATACCTAAACTATTCGAAAGCATTGCGTACGATTCTGTTTCTTCACTGCAAAGCATTATTTTCAACTTCCCAACACAGTTTCCTGAAACCGAACCCTGTTTCTTCACTGCAAAGCATTATTTTCAACTTCCCAACACAGTTTCCTGAAACCGAACCTTACTGAATTTGTGTCTAAGGCACTATGCGCATTTGAAGACGCTAAAGAAGTCGACGTAATAGCTACCGACTTTAGTAAAGCATTCGATAAAATTTCGCACCCAGTCATTATATTTAAACGGACAGTGCTAGGGTTTCAACCACCTCGGTCCATTAATATTCGTTCATACCATCAACGATTTTGACTGTGTTATTATGAACTATCATCTCTTTGTTTACGCCGATGATATGAAATTTTATTCGTTCCTCCCCCTCTGAATCCTGCTCTCTTCAAGATGACCAAAATAGTTTTTCTATTTGGTGTCCAAAAAAAAAACGATCTCCAAATTAACATCACTAAATGTCAATCCATTACATACTCCAGCAAACGTTCACCGCATCTGAATGCATAGAAACTATTTCCTCAGCAACAAACTTATGCTTTTTACAGCAGAAGTCGTATTTTGTATAGTCCAAACATAGGGTAGGTTATTACTGCGATCCAGGAAATAAGCTGGATAGGACAAGGAATAATGAAGAAGAAAGAGTGCGACATATATTACAGCTGTCACAAAAGGTTGCACATATTTGGATGCGGATACGTTGTAGGAAAACGGTTAAGGTCGAAAGTCATCGACTTTAAGCCGATAAGCGATCGTTGGCTGTGATCCGTATCTAAGGCAGATTCTACAACATCAGCCTTATATGTGCACACCGATGAGGCAGCCTTATATGTGCACACCTACGGAGCCTGCCCGGAGTAGGATGACAAAATCGTGCTCGGAGACTTCAATGCCAAAATCGGTAAGGAAAGCATCTTTGGCGGAGTGACCGGAAAGCACAGCCTCCACGACACGAAAACAGATAACGGCTTCCGACTCACTGACTTTGCGAAAGGACGTAATATTGTCATAAGTAGCACAAGATTCCCTCGCAAAATAATCCACACAGCAACCTGGATTCCGGACGGTCGAACCACCAACCAAATTGAAAATGTGCTCATTGACGGAACACATGCGTCAATGTAACCAAGTAATCGCGGATGTGCGAACATTCAGAGAGGCAAACGTCGACTCTGACCATTTCCTCGTGGCAGCACGATTCAGAGCCCTACTGTCCAATGTCAGAAAGCTGCACCAGCCAACAAAGAGGAGTTTTGACATCGGATGCCTGAGCACAACGGAGATTGCCAGAGTCTACGAAGAGCAATTAAGCGAGAGACTCGCCGATATGCCTACGTCGAACTCCAACGCCAACAAGATGTGGTTGCATAGCCGCTCGGCTATCAAAGAAACCACCTACCACCTCGACAAGAAACCCGTGGTTTGATGGCGAGTGTAAGCAGAAGAAACGTGCAACCGACGAGGCATACCAAAAAGCGCTGCAACGGAAAACTAGAGCAGGGCAAGAGGATTACCGGGCTAAAAGGCGGGATGAGAAGAACCTGAAGAAAAGGTCTCTCGCAACCTCCCAGCTCAAGGATATAGAAGAGGCTAGGGAAAGACAAAAAATACGGGCTTTTCAAGCTTTAGGAAAGGCACCCAGGCTCTTCGAAATCGTGAGGGTAGCCTTGTTACTGACCCGCAGAGAATAGTGGAAGTGTTTAAGCAGCACTTCCTACAACTGCTTAATGGGCCTGACCAGGAGAGAGTGAAAGGGAATAGAGAGCTCTTCAAGGCCGGTGCCAATGTTCTGGTGGGGAGCATGCACCACATCATCTGTAAAATTTGGGAAGACGAAAGCATGCCCGACGACTGGTATGTCAGCTCCATATGCCCCATCAACAAAAAAAGGCGATATTACCTCTTGCAACAAATATGGATGTATATCCCTGCTCAACGTCTCCTACAAGATCATGTACAGCATACTGTGTGAACGAGTAAGGCCGTTTTGCCCCGCACTAATCGGCACGTACCAGTGCGGATTTCGGTCGGCAAATCGACTATAGACCAAATCTTCACACTAAGACAAATCCTGGAGAAGACCAGTGACTTTCAAATCGATACGCACCACCCTTTCATCGATTTTAAAGCCGCATACAACAGCATTAATCGCAAGGAGCTATTCGATGTGATGACCGAATTCGGGATCCCGGGCAAACTGATCCGGTTGTGTCGCACCACGCTAAGACATACGCGATGCACCGTGCAGTTCGGCTCAAGGATTTCTGAGCCGTTTGAAACTTGTACTGGATTTAGGCAAGGTGATGCGCTTTTGTTTGATTTCTTCAATCTGGTACTGGAGAAGACAGTGCGGAGGGCAGCTGTGAACACGGAAGGCACTATCTTCTACAAGTCGGTCCAACTGACATCGACATCGTCGCGCGTTTTCAACGTGCCGTAGTGGAGGCTTTTACGACGATTGAAGAACAGGCGAAACGAACTAGTGTCAACGTCAATGAGGACAAAACAAAATATATGCTGTCGACCAAAAAACGTTCCGTCACACACCACCTTGGACAAAATTTCACAATCGACAGCTACAATTTCTAGGTAGTAAAGGAGTTTGTCTACCTCGGGGCAAACGTGAACTCCACAAACGACATCACAGTGGAGATCCATCGTAGAATCGCCCTTTTCAACCGGTGCTACTTCGGTTTGTCAAAACAACTGGGCTCAAAACTACTGACTCGAAGTACCAAAATCATGCTCTACAAAACTCTTATTTTGCCAGTCCTGCTCTATGGAGCCGAAAGCTGGACGCTAAGCAAAACTGCAGAGCGGATTCTTGGTACCTTTAAAAGTTCTACGTCGGTATAAGGTCCCGTCTGCGATGAAGGTGAATGGAGGAGAAGTTATAACTGCGAACTCTACGAGTGAACCAGGATGTGGATGTAGTCCGGAAGGAAAAAATTCGTCGACTGCACTGGCTTGGCCACATCGAGCGCATGGACAACAATGCCTCAGCAAATAGGGTCTTTGAATCCGAGCCTACTGGTTCGAGAAGGAGAGGAAGATCGAATCTCCGGTATAAAGACCAAGTAATCGCGGATGCAAGAAAGCTTGGTCTTGATGACGGAAGCAGCGTGCCCAGGACCGTCAACTATGGAAGGTAGCAATTGCCCAGGCTCGGACCCTCCATGGGTCGCCGGCCCGATAAGTAAGTAAGTTAACATAGTTACGGTGTGGTAATTATAGGCCATTTGTGTGAATTGGCCTGTGGTTCGTGAAATTGGTGAACCTTGTAGCCTCTTGATTGTGGTTTGGGATTTGCGTTCCGCTGCCTGCGATACTCGCTAGTGTGATGATTCTTAATTTTACAGTGACATTTTACAGTTGCCACCCAAGCTGCGTTGTGCGGTGGGGAGCTCTTTGGGACCGCCAGGTGTCGCTAGTTGCACGACATTTGTGGCACCCAACATTGGGCACGAAATTGTACCCTTCGGTCGATTTTTTTGAGCTTTTTGAGACGGGCCCTCGTACTTTTTAATTGGGTTTTTTGTTGGCCACGGGAAACATTATTATATTATATTTTTTATTGCATATTACCTTTTTCATATAATTATTATATTTTTTTTATTACCCCTTTTTATATTCGTTTTTGATTTTACTAATTTTATATACCTTTTTTATTACAATTTCTGATACTTTTTTTTACATTTTTATGTGGTTTCTTTTTCCTTTTTTGGTCGCGGGTGCCACACTTTTTTTTTATTTTGCGAGTTTTATATTTTTCCTTTTTTTAGTTTCCAATTACGTTTTTCTTTTACCATTTGGGGTTGCGTTAAAACGAAGTTTTCCGTCTAAAATTGTTTTAATTTTATTTCTTTTCTTCTCTTATTTTTATTTTGAACTTCATCGTTGTCTTGTGTCGGTTTTAGTTAAAGTTATGAAATCAATTAGTTAGTTATTATTTTCTCTATTTCATTTTAGTTGGCTTGGCTTTTCACTTTACTTGCCTGATTTTTTTCCATTATTTCTCTTATATATTCTTTTTTGCCTTCTCGAATTGTTGGGTTTTCCGGGTTGGTAACTTGTAGTAACTTGGGTAGCCTTGTGGTCGATTGCCGCTACTGGAAGCCATCGAGTACCAAAGATCGCGAGGTGGTCGATGGAAAAATTAAAGAAATTTATGAACTTCTGGAGAGGCCACCATTGTGGACCTCTTCAGACTTCAAGAAGATACAGACAAAGATGTCCCGACTCGGAAAGTCGCATTCCCTCACCAACGCGGATGAGGAGCAGAAAAGACATCTGAAGACCGGTCACACTGTTGGCGACCATGTAGGGTGACGAGGACCTCGAAGAGGAGGAGAAGTCAGCGAAGGCTAGCGGAGGTGGAGGCCCAGCCACGTCAAAGGCGGGGGAAGCAGCAGCAGCGATAGAAAATCGGTTTGTGCAGGTGACAACCGAAAAGGTGGAGAACTTGTCCAAATGGGGATTAAGTTTGGTGAGGGAGCTGAAGTTGGAGTTCCCCCCCCCTCTCAACGACGACGATTTCTTATTGGAGGAAATCCGACACCATACCCAAGGAAGGAAGAGTCCATAGGAGTATATGTGGCGATTATGAACAGTATGTTCGGTCGCCTCACAAAACCCCTATCGGAACACCGTAAGACATTTGGAGATGCCAACGTGGACACGTTCGCGCCACCACTAACATCAAAGGCCAAGAAACTTTTTTAGCCCCACTTGGCCTACATGACAGTGGAGGAACCGAAGATAGCAGCCACTAGGACCGAGTCACCACCAGCTGTGCGCAGGGACACACCATCAATAGCGCAGAAGGATACGATACCAGCAGAGCGTCGAGACAGACCACACGTCGGGCGCGCCGATTCACCATCAAGAATGCGGACAGATGCACCACCACCGAGGGTACAGAGAGAAGTGCCTCCACCAAGGTCGTGGAGAGAGGCACCACCAGTAGCAGCATTGCGTGAGACGATAGCCAAAAATATACGTTGCTTCAACTGCGACGAGTTAGAACATTTCTCGTATACGTGTTCGGTGCCTAGGAAATGCTTCGAGTGTTGTGCCGCCGTTTGTAGGAGTTAGTGTTTATGGTGTTAGGATGGTAGGAATGTTACATTTAGATCGTTATCGACTATCGTTTTTAGGGATGGAAGGGAAATTTTAAACAAGTTAGAATTAGGCCACGTTGGAGTAGTGTTTGATATGGGCTCCGGGGAATGGAGGTTCAACTAGCAACCCACCGCCACGGTGTCCGAAATAATGGAAAGAGCGGCATTATTCAATTCAATTCAATTTCAGGGAACAAGAAAAACAGCTAACGACCCTTGTGGAAGAGGCCATCCGGGACGTAACCGAAGGTTTTGGGTGCACTCATTTGGTGGAGCATAAAATTAGGACGTCGTCAGAACCAATTAAGCAGAGGTACTATCCAGTATCTTCTGCGGTTCAGCGACACATAGATAGAGGGTTAGAGGACATGCTTAGAGAGGATGTAATTGAAAAATCGAACAGTCCGTGGACTTCACCGATCATTATGAGCAAAGAGAAGGACGGTTCGTTCCGGTTTTGCGTTGACTACCAAAAACTACATAAAGTCACGGAAAGGGATGCGTATTCGCTCCCGTATCTAGGGTATGTTGTAGAAAAAATGTGTTACATGGGGACCCGGAGAGAGTAGAAAGTATTGTTAGGATTCCTGTACCGAAAAACGTTGGGGAAGTTAGGAGCTGTTTAGGAACCGTTTCGTGGTATAGGATGTTGTTGCCGTTGACTAATCTGCTCAAGAAAACCATCAAGTTGTCTTGGACGGACGAGTGCGAGGAGAGTTACCAAACGACAAAATACTGCCAGGTAACTGCCCCGATTCTTACCTGTCCCGATTTCGAGCGTCCTTTTGTGTTGCAAAGTGAGTTCCGACTATGGTATTTAATGGTGGAGAAAAAGTGATTTGCTACTTGAGCAGATCAGTGAAGCGAAACTATTCCATAACGGAGTGCTTGGCTGTACTCTGGGCAGTGGTGAAGTGCGACCGTATAACGAAGGTGTTCGGATTACTGTGGTGACGGATCACTATTGCCTAGTATGGTTGAGTAGTCAGAAAGATCCTTGTGATAGGTTAGCGAGATGGGTGGTGAAGCTACAACAATTACATTTCTAAATTGTTGTTAGAAATGAGTTACAGAGTCGTGTATTGCAGCCAATTTTACATAAGATCGAATTTTTTTCTTTCTAATTTGCGTGGTGACCTTCTGGAAAGTCGAGTATAAATTTAGGATCATTATACATAAAGAATAAAAACGTATTTAATAAACAGCAGAAAAATAATAGAAGAAATTGATGTTAAAATATATTGATATTTAATCCCGAATCCACAAATGCCATTATGTTTCAAATTTATTAATAATTGTGAGATTTGCATGATAGATGAATATAAAAAGAATTTCACGAAGCCCTCTCTTAAAATATCAGAAACACCGAGCAAATCATATGAAATAATGCATATAGATGTCTTTTATTCGGTAAACAAATCACATTTTGTAACCATGACATGTAAGTTCAGCAAAATAGCATTGTTCGTTAAAATCAATAACATGATGCTGATCCAAAAAATCTCTTTCGACTGAAATAGGTTTGCTCAGTATACTATCGTCAACTACGAGCAGATTCACCTCAGCTGTAAAGTTATCCACTTTGAAAGCAACCCTTATATGTCCTTGACTTATTCAAAACCCGTTGCCTATATCAAGCAGTGCCATCCTAAATGGTTCGATTACAGTTTATAGTTCGGCTGCCAAGGAACTTCTTATCAGACTTGCTACCCGTGTCAATAAATGTGGTTGTAATTTTGTTCCCATTAATCACTGCAGACATTTAAAACCACCCTTTTGGCCTGGATCGTAATGAGGAACAAGCGAAAGGAGAAGTACTCGTTTGGTTAGTTGTAATTCACGTTCCAATACCTCTTTTTCACGTCGTAGCAATTTCAATTATCTGCGATCACTTCGAATCGATACTTCTTGACATTGTGGACTCGTAGCAGGATCTGTCTCTATAGGGGAGTTTGAGGGTAACTGTCTTGCCTCTACCAAAGAAGGGCTCGTGGTCTCGTGCAGTCTTCTGACGTGGGGCGTTTTCGTGTACTCGATCGTTTCGGCGTAAGAACCTTAGCATCCAACATCGTAGATTCAGCATGCGTACATTTCGTAGTATCGTACTGAGTACACTGCGATAACTTTGGTTCTTTCAAGGGAGCGATTGTGTTGAATGTTGTATGCTGTCCCCGTGTTGAGAATTTGGAAAAATTTTCTTTTCGGTGACGTAATTGTTCATAATGCCACTTCTGAACTGTTGTCGGATGTACGAGATTAAATAAAAAATGGAAAATAATGTAAAACAATTCTGATTTTATTGGATTATTTCATTAGACAAAAATATGTCACGACGGTCGTGAATTACACCTTCGGAATGACAGTTGTGACAGCATGAATTTAGCTGCAGTTAGCTCTTGATCAACATGATGGGCATGTTCATTGGTAACATATATATATATCTTTCGGAAAATGTCCGCATATATGCATGTAGGTATCTGAAAATCGAACAAAGCGTCACTTCGTTTCAAATGAGTCAAGTGTGAATACAATATTTTCTTTGGTCGGAATAAATTCGTTCGTTCATTAGGTTATGTGGTCAATCTTACAATGACGACGAATTTATTTTTGAAAGATAGAAAAGAAGGGAGGTCTTTGATGTTTCTTTGTCACTGCCCCTTCACCTCGAGAGCAGCGTCGAACTCAAAACAAAAAAAACCAAAGAGAACCAACTGGGAGCTGTTCAGGTCTGGCGAATGTAAATAACAGATTGAAGGGGAACTTAAGAGTGACCACCTCGAATAGGACTCCGGAAGCCTCCCTGGTAAGGAAGAGCGGAATTTCTCTCTCACCTTAACCAATGAAGCTGCTGCGAGGCTTTTAACTAACTCAGGTTAGGACCAATCCAAACGTACAGTAAGTGAATGTGCCCCTAAAATAGGACGTCACGATGAGTCAGTCTCTCCTAATCAGGGTAATTTCAAAAGACGAAGTACTTTAATATTCCAAAAGAGCACCTACGTATTGCAGTTGTATATTTGGTCATCCAGAGATGATCCATGGAAGCTAATTGATGTAAGAATCTTTGCTGGTGTGAATGATGCCATCCTGAAGAAAGAGGAAGTCAGTCCTCGCCCCCGCTGGCTTTCCAAAAAGACGCGGCTCGCTGACCATGGTGGCCAACTTACACATGATTTAAGGTAGTGCGTAGAAAAGAAAAAGATATATAAAAAGAAAAAAATGTAAAAACATATAAATCAAAAACTACAAAACAAAAAAAAAAGGAAATCAAGATATCAGACAAAGATCAAAAAAAGGTGCACCACGGCGTATAAACTGTACATGTTAGGCATATACATAACATATACACCCTGGGGCACGTGTCCGCACTGTTAACTAGTTAAGATAGCTTATAAATTTTTATCTTAGGTTAAGTTAGTTTAAGGCGGGTTAAGATAGATAAATTAAGCCAAGTTTTTTACCAGTTTTCTTGGCCAAATAAATTAAACAAAATCAGAATGTCCATTCAGACAGAATAAAAAGAGTACCCGTATAGTCATTTGGTTAGATGTAACAACGATTGTTAAGCTAGTTAAGCTTGTTTTAATTATTTTTCTTTAGCATGTAAGAAAAATTAATTAGGAAATAAAACAAAAATGAATATAAAAACAAAGAAAGAGGAAGTAATTCTGTTCTTTTTACAGCTGACCACTCTCAAGGGTTATAAGTTAATTGAATGCGAGAACCAAGAAACCCTCGAATGGATTGAAAAATGTATAGCCAAGACCCCCGTGCAGTAGATAAGGGGGAGATCACAAACTTCACCAGACCAAAGGAGCGCATCCACTTGCAGGGACTTACCTCCCGAAGGAACGGATAAAGCGTAAACTCCAGCGTAAACTGAAAAGTCAGGACTGGGAAGTTATCAGGATGGGTGAATACACATTAACTGGTGTGGATGTAGACATACTCTTCAGCCATAGCTCGCTGCAGTTGTTGCGACAAAGGGCAAGTTCGGCAAGAAGAAAAATGAACCAGCAAGCCGTCATGAAGATGGTGCAGATTAATCTCCACCACAGCAAGGCGGCCAGTGCCCATCTGGTCCTTCTCCTCTCAGCGGAGGAGATATACATCGCCCTGGCACAAGAGCCATGGCTTGGCCGAAGACACTTGCAAAGGCTAAATAACATAGGAACGATCACCTACCTCTCAAACCCAAACAATAATGTAAGTACGATAAGAAAATGTATAGTACCTAGAAAAGAGATAAACCTGTTTCTTCTACCCTTTGGTACTGAACCCTCTGACCGCTGTGCTATGTGAGCGCTCAAATCGCTGATGATAGCATCATACATGCCATTGGACAAACCCCGAAATTGGTGGCGAATTGGGCTGCGATGCCAGTTCACACCATTCGTTATGTTGAAACTCGGATACGAATAACAGAGCTAATGATATTTTTGAATTCATAATTCGGAATCAACTTCAAATAGAAAACACTGGAAACGAACCCCTTTTCGTGACTAGTAATTGACAGGAAGTTATAGATTTGACCCTGACTTTGAAATCTAACACTCTCTTTTACTTTTACTTTCACGGTTAATACTGAGAGCACATATATTAGACACACGAGAATCCTTACTTATCAGGAAATGTCAGCGAGCTGGAGCAAGCCTCAACTCAACTCAGGAAAATCTCAAGATCTCTCTTTAATACTTCCAAAGCGTCAGCAGCAGACGACTGGACTGCCTACAAGCATAGCCTTAGGACCGCCAAGAAAGTAGTGGTCACAGCTAGACGGGCTTTGTGGCGTTCATTATGCAATGAATTTACGCAAACCTCAGAAACTGCTAGGTTAAGAAAAATCTTATCTAAAATTCCAACGGTTCCAGGCTTCATAAAGATAAAGAAGGGAAGAAACACTCACTTCCCTGTGTGTCAACTCAATGACCCCTGTGACAATCCCAGATATCGAACTTCAAAATAGTCCTTCGATCCTCAGTCGTTCACAGATCGTTGAACAGTGCAGATGTGTTTCGACTAATTTAAAGTAAAATCAAGTGATAAGCAAGAAAAGTGAAGTAGTGTAATTGGTACGAGGATCCGCAGCAAGTACTTGGCCGAACAAGTAGCGTCAGTCGTTCACAGACCTCCACCCAGTGCAGACGTGTTTCGACTTAGTGCGGAAAAAGTAAATTATCAAGTGCGGAAAATATCGCGGAAATAAAATAACAATCGGTAGCTTCACGGTAGAGTGATCACCGGTGACTTCGTGGTGCCGGGTTCGAATCCCGAAGAAAAATTGCAATCCTTTTTTTTTAAATTAAACAAATAAAGACACTAAAGTGTGAGTCAGTGCAATGGAGACAGCTGAGCGACCCGAGCTCCGAAAATCGGGTGATGTTGTACCGGTGGCTGGGACATCAGACCACCAGTCAACACATGATGAGGCGAGGAAGAAGAGGAGGAAGAAGCTTTAGCCACAGCCAAACCTGGTGAAGCGCCGTTCCAGCCTTGGATCAGGCGACGCGAAAATTGCGGCAGTAGCCGCAAATACAACAGCAGCAGCAACAACAACAACAACTGTAGCCACAACTACAGCAGCAGCAGCCAGAATGCAGCAAAAGATAGTCGACGAGGTGGAATACGAGTCGACAGAAGGCGAGGGGAGATTCTCCTACAGCGGTAGAGAGAACCCCTTCATTGCTCTAACGTCGTCCGAATCCGAGGACGAAGAGGAAGAGGACCGGGAGCAGCTGATTAAGAGCCAGAGGGCGAGGGAGGAGCTGGATGCCCATATCCAAGCCCTCCAAATCAAACTAAGAGCCAGGAGAGCGGCCAAAGAGGCTGCCCAACACAAAAAGCAGCCAAAAGAGCAGCAGCAACAAGAACAGTCCCATCAGTTGCCAAAGGGGCAACGGTCAACAGCTGCCAAGACACAACAGCAGCAGCAACAACAACAACATCAGCCAAAGCAGCAGCAGCAACAACAACAACAGAAACAGCAGCAGCAGAAGAAGCAGCCGCAGCAGCAGAAGCAGCAACAACAACAACAGCGGAAGCAACAACAACAGCAGCCAGCGAAAAAAGAGAGATGCCCTCCAATCAACGTCTTCGGACTGGAGACGAAGGATGTCGATACCTTATGTAAGTTGGTCACCAAAGAGTCATATTATATAAGGTATAAGGGTCCATTGCGAGTATCTGTCCATTGCTTATCAATGGCAGACTATATTGTAGTTAAAGACAGGCTAGCGGTGGCGGAGGCCGAGTTTTTTTCTTACACCCCAAAAGGCGAAAAAGTGCAGACCATGCTCCTTAAGGACGTGGATGCTGACACTGATCCGGAGGAGATCCTCGCTAAGCTGCGCCAAGCGCAGAGCGGCGATGTCCAGGTCGTTGGGGTTAAGCCCTTCATCACTGCGGTTTCGAAAAGGGAGAACAGGAAACTTCCGTTCTTCCTAGTCCAGGTCACCCCAGACAGCAAATTAGATAGTCTAAAACGAATACATCGTCTAGGCTCTATTGATGTCAAATGGGATACATTAAAGAAGACAAAGCACACACTCCAGTGTGCTCGTTGTCAGAGGTTTGGGCATGCCGCGGCGAATTGCAACATGCAGTCTCGCTGCGTCAAATGCGCAGGAACCCACAATCGAGGGGAATGCCCCTTAGGGCCGGAGAAAGTTGAGGATAGGAGCAAACTAAAATGTGTACTCTGTAAGACCAGCGGGCACCCTGCCAACTATCGGGGATGCCCTAAGGTCCAAGAAATCAGAAAAATTATAGAGGCCAAAAGGAAAGGAAAAATGGTAGAAGCGAGGCCAGTGCCCCGTGCTCCAGCTACCACTGTTACTCCGGCAGTCTCCTATGCCCAAATGGCATCGGGTAGGCGACCGGTTCAACAGACAGTGCCGAAGGTGGCCCCGGTCTCAGTGGCCAGGCAACCTGAAGCCGATCTGGATCTGAAGACGGTCCTGCTCTCCATCCAGGGGCAGATCGCTCAGCTTCAAAAGCAGTTCCTTGAGCAAGCAGCGCGAGTAGACCTCATCTACTCGACGCTGTTCGGAGAGCCAAACGCAACATCGGTTTAATGGCTGCGCAGGCAGCCCGTAACCTTAAAATCCTAGCAGTGAATGTGAATTCACTGATCAGGCCTGAACGTAAACTAAACTTCGGTAACTTGTTACAAATCCATAATCCTGACGTGTTGATGGTTAGCGAAACTAGGCTAAACCAGACGCATACCCTCAGGTACAAGAATTATCATATCATTCGAAGAGACCGAGCCTACCTAGCTGGTGGGGTCGCTCTCTTAATCAAAAAAGGCCTTTGTCATAAGGTCGTGTATAGCGGTGAAGTGCGAAAATTCCAGGCGATAGAAACGTGTATCGCACGCATCCCCCTTCGGGGTGGTAAGCGGCTATATGTGATCGCGATCTATGCGTCTGACAAGGCACATATCAATCCCCATTTCATTTCAGAGCTCGATAGTCTATTTACTAGCCTTCGACTGAGCTCGGAAGAGAACTACTATGTCATAGCCGGGGATTTGAACTCGAGGCATATGGATTGGGGCAACGTGGTGCATAACGCCAGGGGGACCTCATTGTATAACTGGTTGGTAGAGCACAATATTGAGTTCAAGCTAGATTTGCTTGCAACCGATAGGCCATCCTTTCCCAGAAGCGGGTCCTATCTGGATCTGATGCTGATAGACAAACGACTGACTATACTGGATGTGGAAAGACGCACACGGAACTGTTTAACTGCGGTTGAGTACGAGAGTGACCACTGCGGACTCTTCGCGGCTATTCAGCTCCCGAACGAGGTGGAAGAACTGGAGGAATATGTCCAGAGGCACCCTTATAATTACAATAAGGTCCGCTGGCCACGTTTCTCCAGGACTTTATCCACAGAACTACGTTCGAGTGGGATCAATCCTCCGACAAACAGAAACCTGACGAACGAAGAGGTTGACAGGTACCTCATACAAATGGACGACGTAATAAAACGAACCATGGAGAAAACCATTCCGAAGGTAGTACAAATCGATGACAGCGATGTTTATTGAAATGCTACCATCGATGCACTTCACGTGCACAAAAGTAGACTGCTGTCAAGACTCAAACTCTTGCACAGACGGTTTACAGATCCACAAAACGCGGAAGTCAGGGCGCTGAAGTCTGAGATCAAGAACCTCCAACAGTTAATTCGAATAAATTACAGTTTGGCTATAAGCTTGCAATGGGGCAATAAAATCCGGGCTGTACGATCCAACAACCCGGGTATGTTCCCGCAAGTAAATAAAATATTTCGGAGGAAAGATCAAAATGACATTCAGGTCGTTAGACTTCCCAGGACGACACCCAACGAACAATTACTGACTTCAATTGGCATCGATCCAGGTGAGGCAGTGCTAGACAATGACTTCTTCGTGGTTGAAGATCCCCAGGAGAAGGTTAAAGCTATTGGTGCTGTGTTCCAGCGAGTGTATACGGTCAACGAGGTTAGTAGGCCGAATCACGATCTGGAGAACAGAGCCTTGCTAAACCACTTCTATCTCCGCAACGAGATAAGTCAATGGCGATCCGAGAATCCAGGTTTCACCAGGTTCAGTGACGATAATATGGCACATAGTGCCGTCGCCTACGATGTAAATCACATCGTGATTTCCCAAGAAGATCTTCAGGGTATCTTCAACTCGCTGAAAAAGAAAAAGTCAGTGGGAATCGATGGAATACCGAATATTGTGCTTCGCCATCTTCCCCCCGAAGCGGTCCAAATTTACACAACATTGTTCAACAACGCGCTGAGTAATGCACATTACCCGACGCATTGGAAAACAGCTATAGTGCAACCGATCCCTAAACGGGACAAAGACAAATCCATCCCGACAAATCTCCGGTCGATCAGTCTTCTTCCCTGCATAAGCAAGGTTTTTGAAAAGATAGTCATAGGAGTTCTGAAGCAATGGGCTGATGAAAATAAAATAATACCGGACAACCAGTTCGGATTTAGGGCGGGGCATGAAACCATACATGCCGCGTCAAAGCTGGTATCCGACATTCAATGGAATAAAAGCAAAAAGCAGTGCACGGGTGCCTGTCTGATTGACTTGGAGAAGGCGTTCGACACCGTTTGGTTGGAGGGTCTCTTCCTCAAGCTGGTCAGGCTCGGCATAAGTAAACCATTGCTATATACGATCTATGCCATGATAACAGGTAGAAAGTTCGTCGTGAAAAGTAACGGCGTAACTTCTACCACGGTCTTTGACATTAAAAATGGTCTTCAACAAGGGGCTGTTGGTTCGCCGATCTTGTTCTCAATATTCACTGCGGATCTTATAGGTTCCATGCCGCACTTAATTGCGTACGCCGACGATCTAGTAGCGTACAGATCAGGTCCGAAGGTCGAAGTAATAAATATCTTGTTGCAGCGTGACTTCGAAAAAATTCAGCGATTTTGCGACGACTGGAAGTTGATTATCAACTTCCTGAAGTGTGAAACTACCCTTTTCAGGACCCCGTTGTACACCGCACCGCGGGATACGCGCCAAAACTGGCGCAAGTTCGGCATAGTTGACCCGCAAGGACGGCCGTTAGCTGTGAAAAGTGTAGTTAGATATCTTGGCATTTGGCTGGATCAATATCTGTATTTTGACAAACATATAGATATTGCTCTGACGAAAGCCAGAAAAGCCTTTGCTGCGGCAAGGAGGTTGTTTTTCAGCAGCCAACTTGATACCAGGGTGAAGGTAATCTGCTACATGGCCCTAGTACGGCCAATTATGGCGTACGGTTGTCCCCTGTGGTTCAACGTGAGTCCTTCCCAGATGGAAAAGATGAGGTTGTTCGAGAGACAGTGTCTCCGGAGCTGTCTCCGTTTGTATCGCACACCCGAGTCTGAGTACAAGAAGTACTATCCTAACGAGGTCCTGTACAACGAGGCAAACTTGAACAGGATAGATAATTTTATTATTAAGCTGATCAGAAGGCACATTGCACGGGCTATGACTTCTTCCAACAGTCTGATCTTTGGGGCTTATTACCCCAATATCATGTACCATGAATGGGTGCGCCTTAACGGCTTTATTCCTCCCGAGGCATTCCTTTATTTAGACACGATTGGCCTAATACAGGATACAGACGGATGCCCTGTTATCTTCCATGTCGTACGCCGAACAGTGGACAGGCGACTCCAATACGAACCGGATGTCGCTCGCACCCACGAGGATCTTCTTCGGTTCAGTAGAGCGATCCCCGCTCGTGACAGGAAAGAGTCTGCCAAAGAACGGCAATTTTACTGGTGGTTACACCAAAACCAGTCTCCGCCACCGCTGGCTTTTCTGGATGACCAGATAGTTGACCATGGTGGCCAACTTACATAGGTTTAAGGTAGCTGTTAAGAAAAAAAAAAAAAAAAAAAAATTAAAAAACAAAAAATTCAAAAAAATTAAAAAACAAAAAATCCCATTCAAAAAAAAAGATTGAAAAACAAAAAAAAAAAAGGTGCATCACGGCGTATAAAATATATATGTTAGGCATATACTTAAAATATACGCCCTGGTGCACGTGTCCGTACTGTTACGGACATAGTTAAGATAGTCTTAAGTTTTATGTTAGAGTAAGTAATTATAAGGTAGTTTAAGTAGTTATGTAAGTAAGTTTAGATAGCCAAGTTTTTTAAAAAAAGTTTTCTTGGCAAATGAAGAATTTATCAAAAGATTGTTGTGAAAAACTAAAAAAAAATAAAAATAACATATATTAAGCCGAAAGGCACAGTTATAGCGTAGATTAGATTAGCTTAGAGTACCCGCATAGGGTCAGTAGGTTAGTATTAAGAACATTTGTAAATTCTTAAGTTAGTTAAGCTAGTTTTAAGTACTTTTGTCTAGCAAGTAAGTCCACAAAATTCAAATAAAACAAAATTACATTGAAAAAAAAAAAAAAAAAAAAAACAAGTAGCGTCTACAGCCGTGACGCATAGGGGCACGGGTTCGAAGCCCAGTGGGGGCGGACAGTTTTTCTATTTTTTTTTTTTAAACTAAGTACGTGAGTCCCTAGAATGGAAGGGAACGAGCAGCCCGATCGCCGAGGAACGGACGGGGAACATCAACCGGTGACCGAAGTGTCACGCCACCAACCAACGGTGTCCCAAGAAGGCACGTCGAAGAGGAGGAGAAAGAAGCGCATCTCCAAAAGTGCAAAACGTCGCCTCACTGACACGTCACTAGAAAGACGGCAGGAGGGAGAAAGCGCTGCAGCTACGTCATCTAATGAGACGGCAGCCGAGGGCGAAACAGATGATGACGGGTACTCCTATGTATCTGACGGGAGGGAAGGGCGGTTCGCTATTAGCAGTAATAGCTTTGAATCGATGCCCTCCGACACAGAGGAAGAAGTAGAGGCAATAATTCGTGCCAAAGAAGACAAAGTCTCTAATTTGCAGGAGGAAACTGACAAACTCCTTCAAGAAATTAGAGCACTTCAGGCAAGTAACCTTGAAAGGAGAAGGATCGAGGATGAGCTAGAGCTACAAGGGCTCAGGCAACAACAACAACAGCTGGCAAAGCCAACCCAGCCACAAAAGCAACAGCAACAACAGCAAAAAACAACACAACAGCTGAAGCAGCAACAACATGCAGCTGCTTTGCAGCAACAGAAGTCTGCAACACAACAGCTGAAACAGCCAGCAGCTCAACAACATCTGCACGTAACAACACAGCAGAAACAGAAGCAACATCAGGCAACAGTTCAGCAACATCACCATTCAGCAGCACAACAAAACAAGCTGACGCAACAGATAGCAGCTCAACAACAAAAACAGCAGTCAGCAGTACACCAGCAGCCAAAAAAGAACGAGAAAGTGCCACCCATCAACTTGTTCAAGACGGATATTATACAAACTGCGCAGGTATGTAGGCGGGCCATAGGTAGTGGCAATTTTAGCATTAAGAAAAATAAAGGATTTGAAAAATATTCTATCCGCTGTAAGACCGTAGAGCATCACAAAGCTCTTAAGACGTGTCTATCGCGTTCGACGACGCAGTTCTTCTCCTTCACACCGAAGGGAGAAAAAAATCAATCCAAACTATTAAAGATCGCCGCACCGCTCGAAGCGGATGATATCTTCCAACTGCTCAAAGAGCAAGTGTGTGACGGTCTCGAGTTCGTAGGGGTCAAGCCCTTCACCACAGCTAAGGCAAAAAGAGAGGGGCGGAAATTACCGTTCTTTATAGTACAGCTGTCACCCAACAGCAAAATAGATAAGTTGAATGACATAAAAACATAAGCTGACTATGATTGCGTCTGGGAAAGCATAAGAAGGCGCAACGGCATTCTCCAATGCGTTCGTTGCCAAAGGTTTGGGCACGCCGCGTCGAACTGCCAAATGCGGCCTCGATGCGTGAAGTGCAGTGGAAAACACAAGGCGGAGGATTGCCCATTGGGGAAAGAGGGAACAGCTGACAAAAGTCAGCTCAAGTGCGTACTCTGCGGGAACGCGGGGCACACCGCCAGCTATCGGGGTTGCCCTAAGTTCCAGGAGCTTAAAACAAAAACAGTTCTGCCGAAGCAGCCCCCAGTGAAAAATCCACTCGGGGCAGCCATAACCGTCACCCTTCAATTGACCTACGCCCAAATGGCGTCTGGCCAGAGGAATACGGAAAAGCAGCAACTACCAAAGGTAGCGCCGCAAGTCTCAGTGCCAAGGGCACACGATCCAACGCCTGATTGGAAATCCTCCATTGAAAGGCGTATGGATCGGTTAGAGGAGCAGGTAAGCCAAATTCTGGCGCTCCTGCTGAACCAAGCACGTCACCAGTCAGGATGGCTGCGCAGACGGAGAGTACCTATAAGATCCTTGCAGTGAATGCAAATTCATTGATAAGGATCCCGCGAAAAAACGAGCTCTATAGATTGTTGGACGATCAAAGCCCAGAGCTATTTCTGATTAGCGAAACTAAGCTAACTCAGAGAGGCACATTGGAGCACAGTAATTATAATGTTATTAGAAGAGACCGACCCAATTCCAATGGTGGAGGCGGTGTCGCGATCTTCATTAAAAACAACATTAAACACAAAGTAGTGTATAGCAGTGAAGTTCGACGGTTACAGGAGTTGGAGGCCTGCATCGTGTGCATTTCTCTCCGCAGTGGAAAGAAGCTGTATGCGGCGTCGGTCTACTCCTCCGGCCCCCCTAGTTCCAGAACGACTATATCAGAACTCGATTCACTCTTTCGATGTCTTAGACTGGACTCGGAGGAGAACTACTTCATTTTGGCCGGGGACTTAAATGCCCGTCACGGATATTGGGGAAACATAGTTTCCAATAGTAGAGGGGACCAGCTCTACAGCTGGTATTGCTTGCACAGTGTCGAATATAGACTCGAGTTGAAAGCAACAGAGATCTCGTCCTTCCCCAGAAGCGGCTCTTATCTGGATCTCCTGATATTTGACGCAAGACTGCAGCTAACAGACACAAACTCACAAACGGTAAACTGTTTGAACACTTTCGTGTATCTCAGTGACCATTGCGGACTCAGTGCCGAAATCAAGATCCCCAACGATATTGCGGAATTAGGAGAGTTTGTTCAAACGTATCCCTACAATTACAGTAGGACACGCTTCTCCAGACAAATGACGAGAGTAATTTCCTCGAATGCGCTCCACATACCGTCCAATAGAAACTTGTCAAACGAGGAGATTGACATGTATCTTATACAATTGGACGAGACAATAAAACGAACGATGGACAGTACGATACCACGGTATACACGAACAAATAACGAAAACTTGTACCGCAATGCGACTATTGACGCATTACATCAACGGAAAAGTAGACTCCTTTCAAGAGTAAAAACCTTGTACAGACGGTTTACTGACAGACGAGATGAGGAAATTAGGACACTGAATTCGCTCATCAAGAACATTCAAACATTAATTGTTCAGAACTACAGACTTTCTGTTAACATGCATTGGAACAATAAAATTCGGGCTGTAAGATCCAACAACCCGAGCATGTTCCCGCAAATAAACAAATTCTTTCGCAGTAAGCGTAGCGATCTTCCGTGTCTTAAGCTCCCCAGAACGACGGACAGCGCACAAATACTGACTACAGCAGGTATTGATCCGGATAACGCAGTACTCGACGATAACTTTTTTGTGGTCGAAGACCCGCAAGAAAAAATGGAGGTACTAGGAGCGGTCTTTCAGGAAGTGTATAAGGTGAATGTGAGTGTTCGCCCAAACCACGACCTGGCGAATCGCGTACAATCTAGCAACTCGCAAAAAAACTTTTGTCGGAGATCCAATGGAACAAGAGCCAGAAACAATGTACGGGTGCCTGCCTGATTGCCCTGGAGAAGGCCTTCGACACCGTATGGTTAGAAGGACTTTTTTACAAGCTCAATGGGCTAGGCATTAGTAAACCACTGCTGTACCTACTGTGTAACATGCTTACTGGCAGAAGGTTCGTCGTCAAGAATGGCAATGTGACCTCTGCAGGTACATTTGAAGTAAAAAATGGTCTCCAACAGGGTGCCGTTAATTCGCCGATCCTGTTCAACATTTTCTTGAGCGATCTGATAAGTTCTCTTCCTCAAGTAATTGCGTATGCCGACGACTTGATTGTGTACAGATCAGGCAAAAAGATCGAGGACATCACTACTCTCGCGCAGGGTGACTTCGACTCATTCATGAGAAGTTGTGATGAATGGAAGTTGAATATCAACTTTCAGAAGTCGGAAACCATACTGTTCAGGACTCCGTTGTATAAGGCTTCGGCGGATATAAAAAAGAATTGGCGAAAGTTCTCAATTGTTGGGCGTCACGGGCAACCACTGGCGCAAAGGACCGTAGTGAGATACCTGGGGATCTGGCTAGATCAATATCTATATTTTAATAAACATGTAGATGCTGCTCTAGCCCGAGCCCGAGGCGCTTTCGCTCTTACAAAGAGACTGTTTTATAACAGCCAACTCGATGCGAGGGTGAAGGTAATCTGCTGCATAGCCCTCATCCGGCCAATGCTCACCTATGGTTGTCCCGTGTGGTTCAACGTGAGTGCAAGCTTGATGGAAAAGATTCGGGTGTTTTTTCAGTACGGCGGTATCAAGGCGAGATGTTCGGGATGTTGGATTGCAACATCAAAAATTCTGGTGGTTAGGGAGTGAGGGAACTCCCTCGTCGAACCCTTTAGACCCGGGGTAGAGGAAGGGTAGTACAGATCCCCTTATGGGATGCAGTCGGTCTCTGTCTTGCAGCGGATTGATTGAAATCTATCTGCCGCAGCCTACGGCCGACCTACATACTTAGCTTAGGGTAGTATTAAGGTAGAATAAGCTCACAAAAAAAAAAAAAAAATTAAAAATGTATTTATGTCTATATACATGTTATATGGACGTAGATACCACTGTATATAGATGCATATATGTACATGATTTTGTATAGCTTTTTATACAAGACTCATGTATATATATGTAGTGTAGGTAATAAGTTAGTTTGTAAGTCTAGTTAAGTTTTATTTAGTTTTAATTTTATTTTAAGGTAGAATTTAAGTTAGTATAATTTTCAAACAAATGTTCAGTTAATAAGTTTTTTTCAATTTTTCTTATTACATATTTTTTAAATATAATAATTTTTTTTTTAAATATTAAAAACAATATTTGTTAGGTTAAGTCGAAAGACATAGTTTAAGATTAAGTTTAGCTTAGAGTGCCCGCCGAGGGCCAGTAAGTTAAAATATAATATCACTGTTCGTCCCAGCTAGTTTTAAGCATTTTTGTCTAGTAGATAAGTTTGTTATGAATTATAAAAATAAAAATGAAATTAAAAAAAAAAAAAAAAAGTCCTTCGATCCTTATAAATCCCCTGGAGTCGATGGCATTTTACCCAGCATGTTCAAGTGCATTAAATGCGTATGTGAAGGGCAATGTTGAAACCAATGCAATCAAACTTGGGCCACAGTCGAGTAGCCTCTTATTACAGTAATAATTAGCTTGCTCGGTAAGAGAATCAGCAACGCATCACTAGGCGATTCAACCATCAAAGTCGTAGCCTCAAACGGCACCTGGACAAATGCTTAACGACTCAGAGTGAGCTAGTTAATCCCTCCTCAGAGGAGCAAGATCCTGTGGTCTAGGGATTAATCCATAGAAAACAGAACTAGTTCTGTTTACCAACAAAAGGAATATGCCACTCTTCAAACTTCCTACCACTGGAGGCACGAAGATTTACGAAGAGGTACTAGACCTAACACTCGCAAGTTAATTTATTTCTAATTCAATTGTGAATTGGTATGTGTCAGATGAACCATCCCTGTCAGACCACTAACACATCAGGTTCAAGATACCTTGCCAAATCTCACTTGCTACCACCAGACAAGACCCCAAATGCACGGATTGGGATCTTTTTCGAGAATTTATCTTCTCCAGCAAACAAATGCTTCTCACGTTCATTGAGTTAATTGAAGACTTAGACGAAGCGGCTTTTCAACTTAATAACATATTGCTTAATTCCTATCAGGACAGCCGTCTACTCAAAGCCACCGTCAGCAAACGCAAGGTGCCTTGGTGGAATATTCCACTGTCAACAGTCAGGAAAAAAGTAAGAAAGCTCTTTAATTCTGCAAAGAAAACGAAGAGGTGGGACGAATATAGGTTCTCTTTCACAGAATACAACTCGGAGTTGAGAAGATCGAAACGTGCTACCTGGAGGAAATGCTGTGAAAACATTATTGACATGCTGGTAGCAGCAAGAATCCACAAAGCACTCGTTAATAATCGTTCAAATAGTGTAGGATTGTTAAAGAAAAAAGACCACGACGAACAAGACTACACGACGGACCGAGAAAACACACTTAGAACGTTACTTCAGGTACACTTCCCCGGTTCGTCTTTTAGCTCATCAAATGTGCACTCTAACTCAGCAGACCACAGGGTCTTTTTCAACAAAATAGTTAACAGTCCACGGGCCAAATCTTCAGTAAAGACAAGGTCGAATGGCCCGCAGGAACCATAGGCGGCCACTTTCCAGCAGTTCTGCAGAAATCAATTGATCTCATCCTACCGGAATCGACAACTTTATTTAGAGCCAGTTTCAATTGAAATATAGTTGCAGAAACTACAGCGTATTGCTTGTATTGGAATAACAGACGCCATGCGCACCTGCCCCACAACAGCGCTAGAAGCTATAGTCGGGCTAACTGCCTTACCAATCTTCATTAGGAAGACAGCTGCTAGATATGCCATCAAACTGCAACTTTAGTATAATTATAAACCAGGCAAATTAACAGGTCACCTCGGCATACTCAACTCGATCCCCAATAGAAACATGTTTTCTATAATGCCGGATATAATGGTCAGGCAACCCTGTTTCGAAAGGCGTTCGAAGTTTGGACTATTATACCATGCAAGTTGGTTCAATGGTGTACCAGGAGAAGACCCTAGAATTCTAGTATGGAACACAGACGGATCAATGATGGAATCTAGAGTGGAAGCAGGAGTCTTTGGACCCAACACAAGTTTTTCCGTACCAATGGGGTCATATCCTACGGTCTTTCAAGCGGAAATTCACGCCATCGAGATCGGCGCCAAACAAAACCTTTGCAAAGGTATTAAGGGTGCTAATATACTGATATTCTGAGACAGTCAAGCAGTACTAAAGGCACTCTCGTCTAACCTTTCGGACTCCAAAACATTCAAATGTTGCTATGACGCTCTATAATCCCTTGCCAGACACAACAAAGTGAAGCTTGTATAAGTCTCCGGACACAGGGGGATTGTAGGCAACGAATCCGCAGATGAGCTCGCGGGGACTGGCTCGGAATCTGCATTTATCGTTCATCAATCGTACTGTAATGTCAATTGCACAGGTGTCACAAGTCTGATGAACGAATGGGAAAACAAACTTCGCCTAGACCAGTGGACACATGGTCATGGTCTTAGGCAATCCAAACGATTAAGCAGGCCTTATTCATATAAGGAAATACTCAGTCCAAACAAAGAAAACTTAAGATTGTTAACAAGTTTTCTTACAGGCCATTGTGGCCTGAACTACCACCTTAACAATTTAAACCTGTGTCAAGACAAGGTCTGTCGGCTTTGTCTCGAAGAGGATATTCTGTGCGATTGTCCGGCACTAATATGGTAAAGGAAACATATCTTCCATAAGGAGATACTCACTTCAGTGGGTTTAAAAAACTCCACTACTAAAGACTTACTAGCTTTCATGAGGGAAGTAGTACGTCTTTTGGGATAACTCCAACCCTCCGATACAATAGATCTATCTTGGTCGCTGTGTCTTTGCCTTCACGGTATGGGTTGTACAGGAGGAAAAAAAATATATACCTATGTAGAACTTTCATTGACAAATCCATTGGTGTATATATTATATCTGTACGTTATCTTAGCTAGAAGTTATAGCATTATTACAACATAGAAAATATATTATTTGCATTGTATTGAGAGTACGCTGAGTAGAGGCCATTGCCACTATCGGTGTCTAAGCGTCGTTTGTGTTTATGCGTGTTCATTCTGTGGGAATACATGTATACATATAAATACGAGTGTAGTCATACAACTTGAGCTTTCTATTCTTGAACGATTCAGTACATTTTTTTTAATTTTTTTTAAAGTAGGAGTGCCAATGAAATTACTTTGAAATGTATGTCCTTCAAAGCTGTTCAATGGAACAAGATTATTGGTTAAAGCTTTAAGACCTAATTTAATTGAGGCGATTATTATAACAAGACCAGACACAGGTGAGAATGTATTTATTCCACGAATTGCGATAATTCTTTCGGATTACCCATTAATTTTTAAAATGCTGCAGTTTCCAAAAGAATTATGTTTTTCTATGACTATCAATAAGGTTCATAGTCAAACTGCTAAATCTACCGACATTGATTTAAGTAATGAACGCTTTTCGCATGGACAGCTTTACGTAACCTGCGTAACCTAAATAGGCAGCGAAATTTGCATTGATTAACCCTGCAAGTTAAGTATGCGGTTCACATAATCACGTAATATCCGCTCCACTGAACTATTGAACTACATAGCATTTGTTTGGGTTATACATTTCTCGGAATTATCTTCAGTGCATCTTTGTTTATAGGTAAGTTTCCAGGAATAGCAATTCCTTGATATGTGACAAAATGCTATTCTCTGGATTAGAATAAGTATATCTTTGTTTATATTTAAGTTTGCAAGAATGTCAATTCCATGGATGATCGCAAGATGCTATCCGCGGATTAGATTTTAATAGTTAATTTGTAATCAGATTTTATTCAGAACGAGTGTTCAATAAGGGCTGTGCCCAACGTAGGGCACGCCGATAAAAGTGTATATATAAGGTGTTCTACAAAGGAAGAAAGTGTTGCTCGAAAATAAATCAACCTAAAATAAAGCGATATATAAAGAAAGAACGTTGAACTCGCGTTCGACTTAAATAACAAGTTTTTAGTGAGGAGGACTTTCCGATTCCAATACAATAAAGAAAAATACGTTACTTTAAAGCCCTGATTAACATTCACACTCCAATAAAAAAAGTAAATGTACTTACAAGTTTGGGAAAAGAAAAAAATTAATAAAAAGTGACTATTAGAAGTACACTAAAAATTTAAAAAAATAAAAAGTTTTTAAAGATAACGTCAACAAAAAGTGATTACCAAATGTCCATTACAATATGCGAAAAATATAAAAGTGCATGAAAAAAAACAAGATTGACTAAAAAGACAGTTATATAAAAAAACTCAAGAACAAAAGCCTACAAAGAAATATAATACATCTATATTGCAGAAAGTGGAAGACAACTCTATCCGGAAAACCCCTGTCCAGAGACAACAAGTAATAAATAAGCAGTACAGTAAGCATTTATCATTCCAAGTTATTTTGTAAAATTTATTACAAATAAATACTAATAAAATATTAATATTCTTTACTGTGGCAGTTAGGTAAGAAGTGGTAGACCTACAAAAACAACAGACAATATTGATATTACAATCCGATGTAAAAGAATTTACAGTTCAGACGATAAACGAGAACATAAAATGCGAGGAAAATCTCGAAGTAATTAAATCATTACCCGAATTTAATGGTAAGCTAAACAGTTACGTGAGTCGGCGAGAAGCCACACAAAATTGTATGGTATTATATACAAATGGCAGCAAGCAATATTTCGCTGCACTAACAATTTTAAGAAACAAAATTACTTTATGCAAATGACATTTTGACAGTAAATTATGACGCAATAATAAGTCGTCTCGATTTTGCATTCGCAGATAAGCGTTCGATACGTGTAATTGAACAAGAGATGGGTATCTTTCGTTAGGGTGCCTAGTCCGTTCTCGATGATTACAATTTAGTAAATACAAAATTAACTTTAGTGATAAATAAAACAATCAGGACGCACGGCAGTCAGACACAGACAACAAAATAATTTAATAATAAAAAGAGACAGATAGCTTTGAGAGTTTTCATAACAGGTCTTCAACCTCCACTATCGGACATATTATTCTCTCTGTCTCCTATTGATCTTCCTAATGCTCTAGCAAAAGCTCAAGAGCTTGAGTCTAAAAACATTCGTTGAAGATTCGCTCTCCAATTGAACTCGGGAAAAAAAGGGAATATAAATATAAATCATCCTCATAACAATGAAACCAACACCAAAATATGAACATATGGATGTCGATCCATCTACATCTTCCAATACGCAACAACCAGCGTACAGAGAACAAATTAGGTACTGGACCAATAATTGCCCAAATATTCCTAATAATTCTGGTAGATATTACTATAATAATTACAATCAAATGCAACAATATTATTTTCCGAGAAATAATTTAAAACACTCTCGTCCTTCGGACAGTAACAATAGTACCCAGCCTCAACAAAAGGTAAAAAGAGTAAATAATATTGCGGGGAATCGTTTTTTAGGAAAATCTTGGGGCTCGCATATATCTATCAATGGGGCCAAACAGCAAGTTATATTAGAGCTGGCATCTATAAGAACAAGAACAGGTTAGCAATAAAAAAACGAGTTAAAACCATAAATGGTTTTACTATAATTAACTATTGTCATATTGACCACGTTTTAGGACAAACACATTTGTTTTATGAAATTGAAAATATCAGAAGATCTCTTGCTAGGTTATAATTTTCTTAAAAAAATACAGGCTACACTCAATGTTAAAAAAGGTATTCTGCAATACGAAGGAGGACAAGAAGAAATGTTTGAAGGTAATGAAAACAGTTTAGGGAGAGAAAATCCTAAAGAAATCATAAAGGAAAAGTATAATAGCAGACAAGATATCCTTAAGAAAAAAGATTAAAATAAAAGTTTGGGAAAACATGCTAATGTCGGTAAAACTGACAACTTAAAAAACTAAATGAATCCGGTAATCACAGTGCTTCAAAACAAACTGACAACATAAAAAATCGGGATAATGTTAACATAGAATGATTTAATAATTTAATAACTCCAAATGAATTATTTGATGACGAAATCAGCTCTAGATACAATAACCATGAAAAGGCTGATTATCAACAAACTACAAATAGTGAACAAATATCACTGCCATCTCGCGACAATGTAGAATCACTGACTCAAACTCAGATCTAAGTGATCATTCCGATCACAGAAAAACCCGTTTTCGATAAACGGATTCGATGACGATGTTGATGAAATCTTAAAAAATAACGTCATTAGGCTCAGTAATAATTCACTAATATGGGTATTTCCAAAAAAGGGATCTAAAAGCGATGGAATTCGAAACATAGACTAGTAATTGACTATAAAAAAATAGATGAACAAACTATCCAATACCGGATGCAAATATTATTCTTTCAAACTTGGGCAAATCCAAGTATTTTCCAACAATTGACTTAGAATCTGGATTCCATCAGATATTAATGCATCAAAGAAAATATGAATTTTTACGAGTGCCGTTTGGTTTGAAAAATGCTCCTCAAAGTGCAATGGATAATATTCTCCGTCCATATATTTGTAAAATATGCTGTGTCTATATGGACGACATAATCGTTTTCTCAAATACGCCGGATCAACACCCTGATGATCTAGAAAAAAATATTATTATTTTACATGAGGCAAATATGAAAATTTCTTTATAGAAAACAAATTTTTTTAATACTGAAATCGAATTTTTAGGCTATATGTTTGTCCATAAAGCAATAAACACATATCCTAAAAAATCGTATCGTCAACTATCCAGTTCCTAAAACTCTGAGAAATTTCTTGGGCGTCGCAAATTATTATAGAATACAAAATTTTGCAAAAATTACTAAGCCATTATCTATCTTAACTTCAGGAGATAATGTATCCAAAATAAGTCGAAATAAGACGAAGGATTAGCCGCATTTAACAATTTGAAAAATTTAATTAACTTCTCGAATAGAATTAACACAACCCGATTACAGCAAAAAGTTTGTTTTAATCACTGACGCATCTAATATAGCAATAGGAGCAGTTTTATCGCAGGATTCCAAACCCATAACATTTGTCTCAAAGACATTAAACAAAACTGAACGTAATTATGATTGGTCCTTGAAAAATTTGAGAGTTTATCTGTATGAAGTAACTAATCTAGAAATTCATACAAATCACCAACCATTGTCCTTTGCGATCTCAAATCGTAACACGAATTCTAAAATGAAAAGGTGGCATTCATTCATTGAAGAGCTTTCACAAATTTGGTGCTAATAATGTAGTAGCAGCCGCTATATTAAGAATAGAAATTAATAACATTACGGATGAATCTGATATTGAAGAAAATTAGGATAATAATACCCAACATTCTGCACAAAATAGCTATGTATCTTATACTGAAAAAACAAAAAAAACATTGAAGCAATTTAGGCAACAATTGTTGATAGGCATATAATAGAATACGATACCGAACACAGTTTAAATATTCAGTCGTTCACAGATCGTTGAACAGTGCAGATGTGTTTTGACTAATTTAAAGTAAAATCAAGTGATAATCAAGAAAAGTGAAGTAGTGTAATTGGTACGAGGATCCGCAGCAAGTACTTGGCCAAAAAAGAATGAAAAAGTGCCACCCATCAACAAATAAAGGATTTGAAAAATACTCTATCCGCTGTAAGACCGTAGAGCATCACAAAGCTCTCAAGACGTGTCTATCGCGTTCGACGAGGCAGTTCTTCTCCTTCACACTGAAAGGAGAAAAAAATCAATCCAAATTATTAAAGATCGCCTCACCGCTCGAAGCGGAGGATATCTTCCAACTGCTCAAAGAGCAAGTGTATGACGGTCTCGAGTTCGTAGGGGTCAAGCCCTTCACCACAGCTAAGGCACAAAGAGAGGGGCGGAAATTACCGTTCTTTATTGGACAGCTGTCACCCAACAGCAAAATAGATAAGTTGAATGACATAGAAACATTAGCTGATTATGATTGCGTCTGGGAAAGCATAAGAAGGCGCGATGGCATTCTCCAATGCGTTCGTTGCCAAAGGTTTGGGCACGCCGCGTCGAACTGCCAAATGCGGCCTCGATGCGTGAAGTGCAGTGGAAAACACAAGGCGGAGGATTGCCCATTGGGGAAAGAGGGAACAGCTGACAAAAGTCAGCTCAAGTGCGTACTCTGCGGGAACGCGGGGCACACCGCCAGCTATCGGGGTTGCCCTAAGTTCCAGGAGCTTAAAACAAAAACAGTTCTGCCGAAGCAGCCCCCAGTGAAAAATCCACTCGGGGCAGCCATAACCGTCACCCTTCAATTGACCTACGCCCAAATGGCGTCTGGCCAGAGGAATACGGAAAAGCAGCAACTACCAAAGGTAGCGCCGCAAGTCTCAGTGCCAAGGGCACACGATCCAACGCCTGATTGGAAATCCTCCATTGAAAGGCGTATGGATCGGTTAGAGGAGCAGGTAAGCCAAATTCTGGCGCTCCTGCAGAACCAAGCAAGTCACCAGTCTTGCTGGCTGCGCAGACGGAGATCACATATCAAATCCTTGCAGTGAATGCAAATTCATTGATAGGGATTCCTCGAAAAAACGAGCTCTACAGGTTGCTGGACGATCAAAGCCCAGAGCTATTTCTGATAAGCGAAACTAAGCTAACTCAGAGAGGCCCATTGGAGCACAGTAATTATAATGTAATTAGAAGAGACCGACCCAACTCCAATGGTGGAGGCGGTTTCGCGATCTTCATTAAAAACGAAATTAAACACAAAGTAGTGTATAGCAGTGAAGTTCGACGGTTTCAGGAGTTGGAGGCCTGCATCGTGTGCATTTCTCTGGAAAGAAGCTGTATGCGGTGTCGGTCTACTCTCGGAGGAGAACTATTTCATTTTGGCCGGGGACTTAAATGCCCGTCACGGATATTGGGGAAACATAGTTTCCAATAGTAGAGGGGACCAGCTCTACAGCTGGTATTGCTTGCACAGTGTCGAAAATAGACTCGAGTTGAAAGCAACAGAGATCTCGTCCTTCCCCAGAAGCGGCTCTTATCTGGATCTCCTGCTATTTGACGCAAGACTGCAGCTGACAGACACAAACTCACAAACGGTAAACTGTTTGAAGACTTTCGTGTATCTCAGTGACCATTGCGTACTCAGCGCCGAAATCAAGATCCTAAACGATATTGCAGAATTAGGAGAGTTTGTCCAAACGTATCCCTACAATTACAGTAGGACACGTTGGACACGGTTCTACAGATAAATGACGACAGCCGTCTCCTCGAATGCGCTCCACATACCGTCCAATAGAAACTTGTCAAACGAGGAGATTGACATGTATCTTATACAATTGGAAGAAACAACAAAACTAACGATGGACAGTACGATACCACGGTATACACGAACAAACAACGAAAATTTGTACTGCAATGCGACAATTGACGCACTCCACCAACAGAAAAGTAGACTTCTGTCACGATTGAAAACCCTGTACAGACGGTTTACTGATAGACGTGATGTGGAAATTAGGACACTGACGTCGCTCATCAAAAACATTCAAACATAAATTGTTCAGAACTACAGACTGTCTGTTAACATGCATTGGAACAATAAGATTCGGGCTGTAAGATCCAACAACCCGAGCATGTTCCCGCAGATAAATAAGTTCTTTCGCCTAAGACCTTCCGTTTCTTAGGCTCCCCAGAACGACGGACAACTAACAAGTACTGACAACAGCAGATATTGATCCAAATAACGACGTACTCGACTATGACTTCTTTGTGGTCGAAGACCCGCAAGAAAAAATGGAGGTACTAGGCGCGGTCTTTCAGGAAGTGTATAAGGTGAATGTGAGTGTTCGGCCAAACCACGACCTGGAGAATCGCGTACAATCTAGCAACTCGCAACTTCGTGAAGACATGCATCAATGGCGATCGGAGAACATCGGATTTGTCGTGTTCAATGAAGATAACATGGCAGATAATGTCGTCGCCGACGAAGGAGTTCATATCCCGTTCATATCGAAGACAGAGCTCCAGCGGTCTTCGAATCACTAAAGAAGAAAAAATCAGTTGGAATCGACGGGATCTCGAACATTGTGCTAAGACATCTCCCCCTAGATGTGGTTAATATGTACACTATCCTGTTTAACAATGCTCTGAATAATGCACATTATCCGGAACATTGGAAAACTGCGATTGTGCAACCCGTATCCAAGCCAGGTAAAGATTCTTCGAATCCGTGCAACCTCCGGTCAATTAGTCTCCTTCCGAACATCAGCAAGGTATTTGAGAAGGTGATAAATAGAGCTCTGACCAACTGGACAGAGGACAAACATATTATTCCGGATAACCAATTCGGTTTCAAAGCGGGGCATGACACTAATCATGCCGCGTCGAAACTGGTGTCGGATATCCAATGGAACAAGAGCCAAAAACAATGTACGGGTGCCTGCCTGATTGACCTGGAGAAGGCCTTCGACACCGTATGGTTAAAAGGACTTTTTTACAAGCTCAATGGGCTAGGCATTAGTAAACCACTGCTGTACCTACTGTGTAACACGCTTACTGGCAGAAGGTTCGTCGTCAAGAATGGCAATGTGACCTCTGCTGGTATATTTGAAGTAAAAAATGGTCTCCAACAGGGTGCCGTTAATTCGCCGATTGTGTTCAACATTTTCTTGAGCGATCTAATAAGTTCTCTTCCTCACGTAATTGCGTACGACGACGACTTGATCGTGTACAGATCAGGCAAAAAGATCGAGGACATCACTACTCTCGCGCAGGGTGACTTCGACTCATTCATGAGAAGTTGCGATGACTGGAAGTTGAATATCAACTTTCAGAAGTCGGAAAGCATACTGTTAAGGACTCCGTTGTATAAGGCTTCGGCGGATACAAAAAAGAATTGGCGAAAGTTCTCAATTGTTGGGCGTCACGGGCAACCACTGGCGCAAAGGGCTGTAGTGAGATACCTGGGGATCTGGCTAGAACAATATCTATATTTTAATAAACATGTAGATGCTGCTCTAGCCCGAGCCCGGGGCGCTTTCGCTCTTACAAAGAGACTGTTTTATAACAGCCAACTCGATGCGAGAGTGAAAGTAATCTGCTACATGGCCCTCATCCGGCCAATGCTCACCTATGGCTGTCCCGTGTGGTTCAACGTGAGTGCAAGCTTGATGGAAAAGATTCGGGTGTTTGAGAGGGCTTGTCTTAAGAACACCAGAGTCCCAGTACAGAAAATTCTACTCCAATGAGGTCTTATACAACGGGGCGAACCTGATACGAGTGGACAATTTCCTGGTGAAGATGATTCGAAGTCATACTGCCAGAGCGATGAACTCGATCAATAACTTGATCTCAGGGGCTTACTACCCCAATCCTCAGTACCACTAAAGGGTACGTCATAACGGCTTCGTCCCCCCAGAAGCATTCCTCCATTTCGATAAGCACGGTCTGATACAAGACAAGAATACGGTACCGCTTCTCTTTCACATCGCCCGTTCAACTGCGGATGGGCGACTCAACTACGACCGTTCCGTCGCACGACGAGCTGAGGAGGGTCTCCTCCGCTTCAGTACGGCTGTATCAAGGCGAGATTTGCAAAATTAGAACCGGGGTAGAGAAAGGGTAGTGCGTATCCCCTTATGGGATGCAGTCGGTCTCTGTCTTGCAGCGGATTGGATGAAATCTGCCGCAACCTACGGCCGACCTACATACATAGTTTAATGTAGTTTAAGGTAGAATAAGTTTACAAAAAAAAAAAATATATATTTATGTCTATATACATGTTATATGGACGTATATACCACTGTATATAGATACATATCTGTACATGATTTTGTATAGCTTATTATACAAGACGTATGTATATATATGTAGTGTAGGTAATAAGTTAGTTTGTAAGTCCAGTTAAGTTTTATTTAGTTTTAATTTTATTTTAAGGTAGAATTTAAGTTAGTATAATTTTCACACAAATGTTCAGTTAATAAGTTTTTTCAATTTTTCTTATTACATATTTTTAAATATAATAATCTTTTAAATATTAAAAACAATATTTGTTAGGTTAAGTCGAAAGACATAGTTTAAGATTAAGTTTAGCTTAGAGTGCCCGCCGAGGGCCAGTAAGTCAAAATATAATATAACTGTTCGTCCCAGCTAGTTTTAAGCATTTTTGTCTAGTAGATAAGTTTGTTAATGAATTATAAAAACAAAAATGAAATAAAAAAAATGCTTGCGTTCCCATGGGTTGTGCCTCTAATGCACGGGCAGATGGGTTGATGTGCTCAGATAAAAGTTTTTGACGCTGCTAAACTGCATTATATGTTTTTATATGGGAAACTATATAAAAAAAGCAAATATCCATTCATTTGAGGCGCCCGAAAGCAATCGTCCCGGTTGACTGAAATTCTCTAAACACAATTTATCCACGGCTTCATGTTAACTACCTCCTCGGTGGACAATGAAATGGTCTTTCATTCGTTAGCCTTATTTTCATTTCACATTTCGTTTCGGGTAAATCAGATGTACAGCTTTGTAAATCTAACTTCAAATCAACTTTGCTATTATTTATACAATCATGTCTTATCAATTTCAATATTCATTAAACTTATACATTCTTTTTCAAATACATTGGTCTCTATTGATTCTTTCGTTTCATTTTTCCTGCGTTCAATAGTTTCTTTCATTTCATTTTTCTGATGTTTAATTATTTTTTCGTTTCATATTTATTTTGTTAAATAATTTCTTTCGTTTCATTTTATTCAATCATTTCTTTCGTTTCATCTTTCTTCCTTACTAGCTTCAAATTAGCTTTTCTAAAAAAAATCCTTGCCTAAAATTAGTGGAAATTGCATTGTATCATTTTCTACATACATATTAGGTTCTATATCACCTTCTTCATAAAAAACACAACACTTAACAGTAGCAATTACATTAAGGAGGCTAGTATGATCTTCGAACAATATTTTCACATCTGTCAGTAAATAAAGTGTCTCCCAAAGATGAAAAGAATCGCCAGTACCCGAAAACTCGGATAAAAGATCTTTAATAGAGGCGAAATTTCCTTTTATGTTGCCATCATTATACGTTTCATTTGCACTCATTTGGATGTCACAAAACTATCATTAGCACTCTTTTTTATGTTTTCCTTTTTTCTCTTTAGCAATTTTCCTTTCGTTGGATGTATAACTCTTTTTTTTATCACAACTAGCTCTCTCTTCATTAACCACCACTCATCAGTTGTTTGTTTTTCTTCACTCTTTTTCTTATTGCTCTCATTGTCTTCTCCTGTTTGTGCTTGAATTTAGGATGCCTATTGCTTCTAATTGGGAATCATGCTCATTGCGCATGTGTTATCACTTTCATTTTAGTTCATTTTTATTAACTTAATTCATAACAAATACTTAAATACTAGACAAAAATGCTTAAAACTAGTTGGACGAACATTGTTACTACTTCTAACTTACTGGCCCTAGGCGGGCACTCTAAGCTAAACTTAATCTTAATCTATGTCTTTCGACTTATTCTAATAATGTATTTGGAAAAATAAAAAATAAATTTAACTGTAAATTAAAATTAAGAAAATTATAAAATACTTAATATCCGAACTGATTTTACTAAAACTTATTTACTAACTTACATACTACCTTAAAATAACTTAAACTACCTTAAACTAAACATACATACATATATATATGTGTATCTTACAAAATACGCACATATATATGCATATGTCCTATATACATGTGTATACACATAAGTACACAAGTGTACACATGTGTAAACTTTTTTTTTTTTTCTTTTTTTCTTTTTCTTTTTTATCTTTTTTTTTTTTTTTTTTTTTTATTATATACTTATGTACAACTTACAAACTACCCTAAAAAACTACCCTAAGATATGTAGGTCGGTCATAGGTTGCGGCTGATAAAATGCGTTTGATCAGCTGCAAGACAAAGACCGATATGCACTGCCCGTTTTTAACCCGGGTCTAAAGGGTTCGATGAGGGAGTTCCCTCACTGCACAGCCACCAGAATTTTCGGTGTTGCATTGCACCATCCCGAACATCTCGCCTTGATACCGCCGTACTGAACCGGAGGAGACCCTCCTCAGCTCGTTGTGCGACGGAACGGTCGTGGTTCAGTCGCCCATCCACAGTCGAACGGGCGATGTGGAAATTGTCCACTCGTATCAGGTTCGCCCTGTTGTATAAAACGTCATTGGAGTAGAATTTTTTGTACTGGGACTCTGGTGTTCTGTAAAGGCGAAGGCAAGCCTTAAGACAAGCCCTCTCAAACACCCGAATCTTTTCCATCAAGCTTGCACTCACGTTGAACCACACGGGACAGCCATAGGTGAGCATTGGCCGGATGAGGGTCATGTAGCAGATCACCTTCACCCTCGCATCGACTTGGCTGTTGTAAAACAGTCTCTTTGTAAGAGCGAAAGCGCCTCGGGCTCGGGCTAGAGCAGCATCTACATGTTTGTTAAAATATAGATAATGATCTAGCCAGATCCCCAGGTATCTGACTACAGTCCTTTGCGCCAGTGGTTGCCCGTGACGCCCAACAATTGAAAACTTTCGCCAATTCTTTTTTGTATCCGCCGAAGCCTTATACAACGGGGTCCTGAACAGTATGGTTTCCGACTTCTGAAAGTTGATATTCAACTTCCAGTCATCGCAACTTCTCATGAATGAGTCGAAGTCACCCTGCGCGAGAGTAGTGATGTCCTCGATCTTTTTACCTGATCTGTACACAATCAAGTCGTCGGCGTACGCAATTACGTGAGGAAGAGAACTTATAAGTTCGCTCAAGAAAATGTTGAACAGGATCGGCGAATTAACGGCACCCTGTTGGAGACCATTTTTTACTTCAAATATACCTACAGAGGTCACATTGCCATTCTTGACGACGAACCTTCTACCAGTAAGCATGTTACACAGTAGGTACAGCAGTGGTTTACTAATGCCTAGCCCATTGAGCTTGTAAAAAAGTCCTTCTAACCATACGGTGTCGAAGGCCTTCTCCAGGTCAATCAGGCAGTACATTGTTTCTGGCTCTTGTTCCATTGGATATCCGATAACAGTTTCGAATGAATAGTGTCATGCCCCGGTTTGAAACCGAATTGGTTATCCGGAATAATATGTTTGTCCTCTGTCCAGTTGGTCAGAGCTCTATTTATCACCTTCTCAAATACCTTGCTGATGTTCGGCAGGAGACTAATTGACCGGAGGTTGCACGGATTCGAAGAATCTTTACCTCTCTTGGATACGGGTTGCACAATCGCAGTTTTCCAATGTTCCGGATAATGTGCATTATTCAGAGCATTGTTAAACAGGATAGTGTACATATTAACCACATCTAGGGGGAGATGTCTTAGCACAATGTTCGAGGTACCGTCGATTCCAGTTGACTTTTTCTTCTTAAGTGATTCGAAGACCGCTTGGAGCTCTGTCTTCGCTATGAACGGGGGAAGAACTCCTTCGTCGGCGATGGCATTATCTGCCATGTTATCTTCATTGAACACGACAAAGCCGATGTTCTCAGATCGCCATTGTTGTATGTCTTCTCGAAGTTGCGAGTTGCTAGATTGTACGTAGTTCTCCAGGTCGTGGTTTGGGCGAACACTCCCATTCACCTTATACACTTCCTGAAAGACCGCGCCTAGTACCTCCATTTTTTCTTGCGGGTCTTCGACCACAAAGAAGTTTTCGTCGAGTACCGCGTTGTCCGGATCAATACCTGCTGTAGTCAGTATTTGTTCGTTGTCCGTCGTTCTGGGAAGCTTAAGACACGGAAGATCGCTATGCTTACTGCGAAAGATTTTATTTATTTGCGGAAACATGCTCGGGTTGTTGGATCTTACAGCCCGAATCTTATTGTTGCAATGCATGTTAACAGAAAGTCTGTAGTTCTGAACAATTAATGTTTGAATGTTTTTGATGAGCGACTTCAGTGTCCTAATTTCCTCATCTCGTCTGTCAGTAAACCGTCTGTACAAGGTTTTTAATCTTGACAGGAGTCTACTTTTCCGTTGATGTAGCGCGTCTATTGTCGCATTGCGGTACAAGTTTTCGTTGTTTCTGCGTGTATACCGTGGTATCGTACTGTCCATTGTTCGTTTTATTGTCTCGTCCAATTGTATAAGATACATGTCAATCTCCTCGTTTGACAAGTTTCTATTGGACGGTATGTGGAGCGCATTCGAGGAGACTGCTCTCGTCATTTGTCTGGAGAAGCGCGTACAGCGTGTTCTACTGTAATTGTAGGGATACGTTTGAACAAACTCTCCTAATTCCGCAATATCGTTGGGGATCTTGATTTCGGCAATGAGTCCGCAATGGTCACTGAGATACATGAAAGTGTTCAAACACTTTACCGTTTGTGAGTTTGTGTCTGTCAGCTGCAGTCTTGCGTCAAATAGCAGGAGATCCAGATAAGAGCCGCTTCTGGGGAAGGACGAGATCTCTGTTGCTTTCAACTCGAGTCTATATTCGACACTGTGCAAGCAATACCAGCTGTAGAGCTGGTCCCCTCTACTATTGGAAACTATGTTTCCCTAATATCCGTGACGGGCATTAAGTCCAATTTAAGTCCCCGGCCAAAATGAAATAGTTCTCCTCCGAGTCCAGTCTAAGACATCGAAAGAGTGAATCGAGCTCTGATATAGTCGTTCTGGAACTAGGGGGGCCGGAGGAGTAGACCGACACCGCATACAGCTTCTTTCCACTGCGGAGAGAAATGCACACGATGCAGGCCTCCAACTCCTGAAACCGTCGAACTTCACTGCTATACACTACTTTGTGTTTAATGTTGTTTTTAATGAAGATCGAGACACCGCCTCCACCATTGGAGTTGGGTCGGTCTCTTCTAATAACATTATAATTACTGTGCTCCAATGTGCCTCTCTGAGTTAGCTTAGTTTCGCTAATCAGAAATAGCTCTGGGCTTTGATCGTCCAACAATCTATAGAGCTCGTTTTTTCGCGGGATACTTATCAATGAATTTGCATTCACTGCAAGGATCTTATATGTGCTCTCCGTCTGCGCAGCCATTAAGACTGGTGACGTGCTTGGTTCTGCAGGAGCGCCAGAATTTGGCCTACCTGCTCCTCTAACCGATCCATACGCCTTTCAATGGAGGATTTCCAATCGGGCGTTGGATCGTGTGCTCTTGGCACTGAAGGTTGCTGCACTACCTTCGGCAGCTGCTGCTCTCCCGTACTCCTCTGACCAGACGCCATTTGGGCGTAGGTCACTTGAGGAGTGACGGTTATGGCTGCCCCGAGTGGATTTTTCACTGGGGCTGCTTCTGCAGAACCGTCTTTGCTTTCCGCTCTTGGAACTTAGGGCAACCCCGATAGTTAGCGATGTGCCCCGCGTTTCCGGAGAGAACGCACTTGAGCTGACTTTTGTCAGCTGCTCCCTCTTTCCCCAGCGGGCATTCCTCCGCCTTGTGGTTTTCACTGCACTTCACGCATCGAGGCCGCATTTGGCAGTTCGACGCGGCGTGCCCAAGCCTTTGGCAGCGAACGCATGTAATGCCGTCGCGCCTTTTAATACTTTCCCACACGCAATCATAGTCAGCTAATGTTGTTATATCTTTTAGCTTATCTACTTTGCTATTGGGTGACAGCTGTACAATGAAGAACGGTAATTTCCGTCCCTCTCTTTTTGCCTTGGCTGTGGTGAAGGGCTTGACCCCGACGAACTCGAGACCGTCACACACTTGCTCTTTGAACAGTTGGAAAATCTCATCCGCTTCGAGCGGTGCAGCGATCTTTAGTAATTTTGACTGGAGTTTCCCTCCTTTTGGTGTGAAGGAGAAGAACTCCGTCATCGAACGCTTTAGACACCTCTTAAGAGCTTCATGATGCTCTACTGTCTTGCAGCTTATTGAATATTTTTCGTAGCCTTTATTTTTTTTTAATAATAAAATGACCACTACCTATGGCCGACCTACATACCTGTGCAGTTTGAATGACGTCCGGCTTGTACAAATTGATTGGTGGCATTTTTTCTTTCTTTTTTTGTACTGCTGGCTGCTGTTGCTGTCGAGTTGCTGCATGATGCTGCTGTTTCTGTTGTTGCGTTGCGGCTTGCTTTTGTTGTTGGGCAGCTTTCTTTGGCGGCTGCTTCTGTTGTTGTTGCTGAGCTGCTGACTGTTGATGCAGCTTTTTAGATGTTGACAGCTGTTGTTGTTTCTTTTGCAGCTGAGTTGAATTGGGCAACTGTGTTTGTTGTTGCCCGAGTTGTGAGACCCTTTGCTCGTCCTCCTTCGTTCTCCTTGCGAGATTAGTTTCTCTGAGCTTTCTAATCTCATCGATTAGTTTCCGAGTTTCCTCCTTCAGGTCAGAGACCTTCGCTTCTTTGGCGCGAATTATTGCCTCAGCCTCTTCTTCGGTGTCGGAGGGCATCGATTCAAAGCTGATACTGCTTATTGCAAATCGCCCCTCCCTCCCGTCTGACACATATGAATATGCATCGTCTTCTGCATCGGCCTCGTGTGACGTCTCGTTCGATGACGTGGCACTCTCTTCCTCTTGTGGATTTTCGGCTGACGCGTAACTGCTACGTCGCTTTGAACCGGTGGAGGTTTGCTTTTTCCTCCTCCTCTTCGATGTGCCGTCTTTGGGCACCGTTGGTTGGTGGCGTAATTTTACTGCCACCGGCTGCTGGTTCTCGCCGTCCGTTTCTAAGCGAGCGGACTGCCCGTTCTCCTCCATGATTTGTATCACTCACTTTGCCAGTGTAATTGTGATATTGGTGGAAAAAACGAAAAAAAAAGTACTCCGCCCACACTGGGTCGCGAACTCAGCCCCCTCTGGTCCGCGGCTGTAAGCTTTTTTTTTTTTTTGCGTGTAATTTTGTTTTTGTTTAATCAAATATGCTTACTTGCTAGACAAAAGTACTTAAAACTAGCTTAACTAACTTAAGAATTTACAAATGTTCTTAATACTAACCTACTGACCCTATGCGGGTACTCTAAGCTAATCTAATCTACGTTATGAATGTGCCTTTCGGCTTAATCTATGTTTTTTTCGTTTAGTCTTTACGACAATCTTTTATAAAAAAATTTTGTTTGCCAAGAAATTTTTTTAAAAACTTGGCTAAACTAGACTTACTTACTTAACTACTTAAACTTAAGACTATCTTAACTATGTCCGTAACAGTACTGACACGTGCACCAGGGCGTATATTTTAAGTATATGCCTAACATATATATTTTATACGCCGTGGTGCACCTTTTTTTTCTTTTCTTATTAGTTTTTTAATTTTTTTTTGGATGTGATTTTTTGTTTTTTTTTCTTTTTTTTTTTTATTTACTTTTTTTTTTTTTTTTTTTTTTTCTTCTTAATAGCTACCTTAAACCTATGTAAGTTGGCCACCATGGTCAACTATCTGGTCCTCTAGAAAAGCCAGCGGTGGCGGAGACTGGTTTTGGTGTAACCACCAGTAAAATAGCCGTTCTTTGGCAGACTCTTTCCTGTCACGAGCGGGGATCGCTCTACTGAATCGAAGAAGATCCTCGTGGGTGCGAGCGACATCCGGTTCGTATTGGAGTCGCCTGTCCACTGTTCGGCGTACGATATGGAAGATAACAGGGCATCCGTCTGTATCCTGTATTAGGCCAATCGTGTCTAATGTGGAATGCTTCGGGAGGAATAAAGCCGTTAAGGCGCACCCTTTCGTGGTACATGATATTGGGGTAATAAGCCCCGAAGATCAGACTGTTGGAAGAAGTCATAGCCCGTGCAATGTGCCTTCTGATCAGCTTAATAATAAAATTATCTATCCTGTTCAGGTTTGCCTCGTTGTACAGGACCTCGTTAGGATAGTACCTCTTGTACTCGGACTCGGGTGTACGATACAAACGGAGACAGCTCCTAAGACACTGTCTCTCGAACAACCTCATCTTTTCCATCTGGGAAGGACTCACGTTGAACTACAGGGGACAACCGTACGCCATAATTGGCCGGATGAGGGCCATGTAGCAGATTACCTTCACCCTGGTATCAAGTTGGCTGCTGTAAAACAACCTCCTTGCCGCAGCAAAGGCTTTTCTGGCTTTCGTCAGAGCAATATCTATATGTTTGTCAAAATACAGATATTGATCCAGCCAAATGCCAAGATATCTAACTACACTTTTCACAGCTAACGGCCGTCCTTGCGGGTCAACTATGCCGAACTTGCGCCAGTTTTGGCGCGTATCCCGCGGTGCCGTGTACAGCGGGGTCCTGAAAAGGGTAGTTTCACACTTCAGGAAGTTGATAATCAACTTCCAGTCGTCGCAAAATCGCTGCATTTTTTCGAAGTCACGCTGCAACAAGATATTTATTACTTCGACCTTCGGACCTGATCTGTACGCTACTAGATCGTCGGCGTACGCAATTAAGTGCGGCATGGAACCTATAAGATCCGCAGTGAATATTGAGAACAAGATCGGCGAACCAACAGCCCCTTGTTGAAGACCATTTTTAATGTCAAAGACCGTGGTAGAAGTTACGCCGTTACTTTTCACGACGAACTTTCTACCTGTTATCATGGCATAGATCGTATATAGCAATGGTTTACTTATGCCGAGCCTGACCAGCTTGAGGAAGAGACCCTCCAACCAAACGGTGTCGAACGCCTTCTCCAAGTCAATCAGACAGGCACCCGTGCACTGATTTTTGCTTTTATTCCATTGAATGTCGGATACCAGCTTTGACGCGGCATGTATGGTATCATGCCCCGCCCTAAATCCGAACTGGTTGTCCGGTATGATTTTATTTTCATCAGCCCATTGTTTCAGAACTCCTATGACTATCTTTTCAAAAACCTTGCTTATGCAGGGAAGAAGACTGATAGACCTGAGATTTGTCGGGATGGATTTGTCTTTGTCCCGTTTAGGGATCGGTTGCACTACAGCTGTTTTCCAGTGCGCCGGGTAATATGCATTACTCAGCGCGTTGTTGAACAATGTTGTGTAAATTTGGACCGCTTCGGGGGGAAGATGGCGAAGCACAATATTCGGTATTCCATCGATTCCCACTGACTTTTTCTTTTTCAGCGAGTTGAAGATACCCTGAAGATCTTCTTGGGAAATCAAGATGTGATTTACATCGTAGGCGACGGCACTATGTGCCATATTATCGTCACTGAACCTGGTGAAACCTGGATTCTCGGATCGCCATTGACTTATCTCGTTGCGGAGATAGAAGTGGTTTAGCAAGGCTCTGTTCTCCAGATCGTGATTCGGCCTACTAACCTCGTTGACCGTATACACTCGCTGGAACACAGCACCAATAGCTTTAACCTTCTCCTGGGGATCTTCAACCACGAAGAAATCATTGTCTAGCACTGCCTCACCAGGATCGATGCCAATTGAAGTCAGTAATTGTTCGTTGGGTGTCGTCCTGGGAAGTCTAACGACCTGAATGTCATTTTGATCTTTTCTCCGAAATATTTTATTTACTTGCGGGAACATACCCGGGTTGTTGGATCGTACAGCCCGGATTTTATTGCCCCAGTGCAAGCTTATAGCCAAGCTGTAATTTATTCGAATTAACTGTTGCAGGTTCTTGATCTCAGACTTCAGTGCCCTGACATCGGCGTTTTGTGGATCTGTAAACCGTCTGTGCAAGAGTTTGAGTCTTGACAGCAGTCTACTTTTGTGCACGTGAAGTGCATCGATGGTAGCATTTCGATAAACATCGCTGTCATCGATTGGTACTACCTTCGGAATGGTTTTCTCCATGGTTTGTTTTATTACGTCGTCCATTTGTATGAGGTACCTGTCAACCTCTTCGTTCGTCAGGTTTCTGTTTGTCGGAGGATTGATCCCACTCGAACGTAGTTCTGTGGATAAAGTCCTTTAGAAACGTGGCCAGCGGACCTTATTGTAATTATAAGGGTGCCTCTGGACATATTCCTCCAGTTCTTCCACCTCGTTCGGGAGCTGAATAGCCGCGAAGAGTCCGCAGTGGTCACTGTCGTACTCAACCGCAGTTAAACAGTTCCGTGTGCGTCTTTCCACGTCCAGTATAGTCAGTCGTTTGTCTATCAGCATCAGATCCAGATAGGACCCGCTTCTGGGAAAGGATGGCCTATCGGTTGGAAGCAAATCTAGCTTGAACTCACTATTGTGCTCTACCAACCAGTTATACAATGAGGTCCCCCTGGCGTTATGCCCCAATCCATATGCCTCGAGTTCAAATCCCCAGCTATGACATAGTAGTTCTCTTCCGAGCTCAGTCGAAGGCTAGTAAATAGAGTATCGAGCTCTGAAATGAAATGGGGATTGATACGTGCCTTATCAGACGCATAGATCGCGATCACATATAACCGCTTACCACCCCGAAGGGGGATGCGTGCGATACACGCTTCTATCGCCTGGAATTTTCGCACTTCACCGCTATACACGATCTTATGACAAAGGCCATTTTTGATTAAGAGAGCGACCCCACCAGCTAGGTAGGGTCGGTCTCTTCGAATTATATGGTAATTCTTGTTCCTGAGGGTATGCGTCTGGTTTAGCCTAGTTTCGCTAACCATCAACACGTCAGGATTATGGATTTGCAGCAAGTTACCGAAGTTTAGTTGACGTTCAGGCCTGATCAGTGAATTCACATTCACTGCTAGGATTTTAAGGTTACGGGCTGCCTGCGCAGCCATTAAACCGATGTTGCGTTTGGCTCTCCGAACAGCGTCGAGTAGATAAGGTCTACTCGCGCTGCTTGCTCAAGGAACTGCTTTTGAAGCCGAGTGATCTGCCCCTGGATGGAGAGCAGGACCGTCTTCAGGTTGCCTGGCCACTGTGACCATGGCCACCTTCGGCACTGTCTGTTGAACCGGTCGCCTACCCGATGCCATTTGGGCATAGGAGACTGCCGGAGTAACAGTGGTAGCTGGAGCACGGGGCACTGGCCTCGCTTCTACCATTTTTCCTTTCCTTTTGGCCTCTATTATTTTCCTGATCTCTTGGACCTTAGGGCATCCCCGATAGTTGGCAGGGTGCTGGTCTTACAGAGTACACATTTTAGTTTGCTCCTATCCTCAACTTTCTCCGGTCCTAAGGGGCATTCCCCTCGATTGTGGGTTCCTGCGCATTTGACGCAGCGAGACTGCATGTTGCAACGCGCCGCGGCATGCCCAAACCTCTGACAACGAGCACACTGCAGTGTGTGTTTTGTCTTCTTTAATGTATCCCATTTGACATCAATAGAGCCTAGACGATGTATTCGTTTTAGACTATCTAATTTGCTGTCTGGGGTGACCTGGACTAGGAAGAACGGAAGTTTTCTGTTCTCCCTTTTCGAAACCGCAGTGATGAAGGGCTTAACCCCAACGACCTGGACATCGCCGCTCTGCGCTTGGCGCAGCTTAGCGAGGATCTCCTCCGGATCAGTGTCAGGATCCACGTCCTTAAGGAGCATGGTCTGCACTTTTTCCCCTTTTGGGGTATAAGAAAAAAACTCGGCCTCCGACACCGCTAGCATGTCTTTAACAACTTGATAGTCTGCCATTGATAAGCAATGGACAGATACTCTTAATGGACCCTTATACCTTATATAATAAGACTCTTTGGTGGCCAACTTACATAAGGTGTCGACGTCCTTCGTCTCCAGTCCGAAGACGTTGATTGGAGAGCATCTCTCCTTTTTGGCTGGCAGCTGCTGTTGTTGCTTCCGCTGTTGTTGTTGTTGCTGCTTCTGCTGCTGCGGCTGCTTCTTCTGCTGCTGCTGTTTCTGTTGTTGTTGTTGCTGCTGCTTTGGCTGATGTAGTTGTTGTTGCTGCTGCTGTTGCTTCTTGGCAGCTGTTGATCGTTGTCCCTTTGGCAACTGATGGGACTGTTCTTGTTGTTGCTGCTCTTTTGGCTGCTGTTTGTGTTGAGCAGCCTCTTTGGCCGCTCTCCTGGCCCTTAATTTGATTTGGAGGGCTTTGATGTGGGCATCCAGCTCCTCCCTCTCCCTCTGGCTCTTAATCAGCTGCTCCCGGTCCTCTTCCTCTTCGTCCTCTGATTCGGACGACGTTAGAGCATTGAAGGGGTTCTCTCTACCACTGTAGGAGAATCTCCCCTCGGCTTCTGACGACTCGTATTCTACGTCGTCGCCCAAAGATTGCTGCATTCTGGCTGCTGCTGCTGTAGTTGTGGCTACAGTTGTTGTTGTTGATGCTGCTGCTGTTGTAATTGCGGCTGTTGCCGCAATTTTCGCATCGGCTGATCCAACTGTCGGCTGTAAGTTCTACTCACTCGGCTACGCTCTAGTTGCGGATTCGAGTGACACTAGCACTATTTCACTGTTTTAATTATTATTTGTTAATACTCCGAAGTCGAAACACATGCGAACAGTTCAACGGTCTGTGAACTTGGATGGTCGTTGGATGTATAACTCCTTTTTTTATCACAACTAGCTCTCTCTTCATTAACCACCACTCATCAGTTGTTTGTTTTTCTTCACTCTTTTTCTTATTTCTCTCATTGTCTTCTCCTGTTTGTGCTTGAATTTAGGATGACTATTGCTTCTAATTGGGAATCATGCTCATTGCGCATGTGTGTAGGGCTTCGTATTCATTATTATCACTGCCGTTGTTAACGGTAACACCATTACTCTTATTTACAGCTGCGTCTTTGGCTGCGTGCTGTATTGGGTCGAATTCTTCTCGTTCCGCTGCAGGGACTAGAAAACCCTAATTGCCAGCTTTTTGTTGTTCAAAAGGCCAGTCATGATCGCAACTGCACTGCTGTATACTTCTTGAAGTATTCTATGTTCCCCATACTTCGCTGAAATTTTCAGTATATCCCACTTCTGAGATTGTAGTCGATAATAATTTGTCTTCTTTTATTTATTTTATTATTTTATTTTTACACAACCTCTCACTAGCGTGGTTGTTCATCGACTGACTACCTACCGGCAAACAATTTTTTTCATTATGTTTTGTTCCTTTTTCTTTCTCTATCAAATCAGTGTTGCCACACTTTTGTGAATTTTGTCGAAGTGAACACTATCACCAGTCAGCTATCAGATTTCTTGCAAAATTTTGAATTAGTAAGATAGACGGCGCTGGGTGGCGTGGCGGTGGCATCGATGATGGATTGAGTGAATATTTGGCTGGTATTCATGGCGGTGTGTGAAATATGCATGACAAAGAAGAAATCAATAAAGCATTGACTCCTGGAATGGGAGGACACTTTTAGTCACGTACAGGGCAGAATTAAAATTCGAAAAATAAAACGGACAAATAAAAAAATGAAAATTGACCCCTTCTGCATGGCTCGCAGTAGGTGGTGATTAATTTTAGTGTTCTTCCGGTCCCTTGGCTTTGAAGCTCGTCTGAAATCACCACTCAGGACAGAATTGCCTTTCGCAACTGTAGTAATGTATGTAGTAATGTAGTAATTGTAGCCAGAGGCACGATGGAGGAGACCCTTGTGTGATGTCATCGAATGGGGACTAAAAAGTACTAAAGAGTGGTGCCTGTCTGTTGGGCTAAATCGTAATCCGGCAAGTCCTAGTCCAAGTAACCTAAGGCGGATGTACACAGCTATTGTTAGACCAAAAATCACATACGGTGCAATAGCATGGTCCAAACGAAACAACCTGATCAGCGTATGAGAGACACTCAACAAAGTTCAAAGGTTGGCATGCCCAACTGCCGCCAATTAGGTGCTACTGGAGCTGACTCTATTGTGGTGGTCCTAGAATGTGCAAAAAAATATCATGAGAGTGACAAAAGAAGGGATAGGAAAAGACAGGTGCGTTACATCAAGACAATTCGAACCAGAAACCTCAGCACCAAAAAAGACTGGAGCATTGAATCCATAGCACACAGATTGAGTAAAATGGTAAATTGTAAATTGGTAAAATGGTATACGGATGGATCAATAACTGAAGAGTAAACATGGACAGGAGTATTTGGACCCTGGACAAAGTACTACGAACCCATGCACTAGTATCTTTCAAGCAGAAGTCTATGCCATAGACAGATGCGCTCAGATCAATCTTGACAGAAACTGTACCTACTGTGACATAGCAATAATGTAGGACAGTCGTGGCGCTATTCTGGCACTAGACTCGTATATCATAAAATCCTCGCTCGTGTGGGAATGTCTACAGAAACTCAAGAAGCTGAGTAGTAGTAAACTGTAGTAGAAAACAGTGTAAAACACAGTAGAGTAAAACCGTATTGGATACCTGGCCATACAGGGATAGAAGGGAATGATATGGTTGACTCCCTCGCTAGGAAAGGAGTATGGGAACATTTTATATTCCCCGAACCATTCTGCGCTGTAGGATAACACGTCCTCAAGGAAGTGTTCAGGGAACTAGAAAAAAAGAACCGGACATGGAATAGCGCTGATTTTATGAAGCAGGCCAAGAAACGCTTAGGTGAACATAACCGCAAGAGGTTTGAGGCATGTATCAGAATGAGCAAAATCGACCACCGTATCCTAACAGGCTTCCTAACAAGGCACTGCCAACTCAGGGAGCACCAAAGCGAGAAAAATCTACTTAAATCTAAATCTAAATTTGTATATGGGAAATTGAATAAAAAAAATAGTAACTACATAACTATGTTACAAGAACTAAGCTCTTTTACGCTAATCGTCGATATTCAAAATTACTGCTGCACTGCACTCTTTTTATACTGAACCTGTTGGGCCACGAAACACAGTTTCCAATGAAAAAAGGGAAGGCGATAATAGTTTTTTTTTTATCGAAATGAGTTCGAATGTGATCTCGAATTTTTACACACACTATTATGCATTGCAGTTTCAAAACTGCTGCAAGCCTGACTGCAAAGTATCATTCACAGAGAAACCTTTGGGGCAATGCAGTTATATTCCCTTTTTAATGCAAGAGAAGTGCTTTTTAATTGATTCTCTTATGCAAATATCCATTCATTTGATGCGCCCGAAAACAACCCTCGCATCAATTTTAGTGCGTGCTTTTTATAGCCAATTGTTATCTGGAGGAGTTACTTAACCTATTTTGTTGTTTAATTTGCAAATGTGCACATATTTTCGATAGAAAGTCAACGTAAGGAGTAAATGGACACTCATATCGTGTCTATGTACATACACTTTCCGCTCATCTGTACATACTTCTATTTCTACGCACATGTCCACTAGACATGAATTATCAACCCTCACTCCCCTACCCTGCCGATGTAAAATGTATGCCAGAAAAGACACTAAGCGACAGGGTCAGCATAATAATGCAAAAAAATATAACTAATAAGCAAATCGCCAACAAACATGACTGAATTTTCCTCGATATATTTTTTAAATAAAGCCATTCTGCGGCTACCGACTATGCAGCCTCGACTTTCCTTTCCTTCATCGGAAGAAAACGTTCGCTTATTTTTTTCACAGGAACTTCTGTGCTATTGTGAATTTTGTGATGTGATTTAGTTGGTGCAGTCTGGCCGGGGCGATTTATGGTTTCCTCGTCGTCCTCATCTATGTTGCTTGATTTTGATGATTTTGACGGCTGATGCTAGTTATGACGCTGCTGAACTGCCACATTCTACACTGTTTTAGGGACTTTTTTCTGTTTTTATGTACCAGAATCTCGCATGATCTTAAGTTACTCTATATCTCAAAATTTATCGTATAACTTCTTCGGGCTTGGTGACTTGAAGTGACCAATTCAAACAAAACTCATAACGACAAATGCTTCAAATCTGTTCATTCTTTCAAAACCGACGAACAATTAAAGTTGCACCTTAGCTGTTTCAAAAATCGTCGACCTTAACGGCATTACCATCTGACCAGCACTCATGCTCATACCACCGTTTCATCTCTCGTTATAACAAGTTAATTTCTAAGTCCTTTGCTAGAAACCCCGAAAGGGCTCAATCGGCAATCGATTTAAATAGAAGTAACAGCAAGAATGAGTACCACGATTGAAGTACTCAAGACGCAACTGACGACTCAACAATCGGTGATATTCTATCCTTACCATGCAATTTATTATTTTTTTTTAGCAGTCAGCCGTGTTGAGCAAGGTCTCGGAAACCTAAAAAGTGCAATGGCGCGCATACTGCCGATAGGGCAAGTTGGAGTGAAGGTCTGAAGCTTGCCTTCGAACGACGCCCGCTCCGAGACAACCCGGTAGATTGGATGAGCCATTCAGGAGGCGACTTAGTGGTGCTGGAGTCAGGTGGTATCTTCGCTACCTCGAGACGGGCCTAGTGCCTGAGGAAGCAAGAAAAAAGGCAGACGAGCACAAGGACCAGACTAGCTTGGAACCTTCCACCTCAGTAAAAAGGAGCAGTAGCTTTGCTTTATTTCTCCTGACACGACGGATGCAGGAGAGGTCGAAGGCGAGACCCTCGAATCAAACTGCTACCTCGAAGGGCAGAAGCTATGCACGCTAGCTGAAATTTCACTGAGTCGACGGTGGCCGAGGGGGTAGCAGTTTTTTCTTGTGAATGCCCAAGGAAGATGCTGTGTGCTGAAGACCGGAAAAGAATAGAGGATGCCTTGGTTATATAAATGCAAGAGCATGAAAAGACGGTTATGAATATGGAAAAGGAGAGTCTACTACTCCTTTAGGAAGGAAGCAGGGCATCAGCCTCAAATGTGCAAGCGCTCAACGCTCTTCCCAACCATCTTTAAAGCGGCGCAGTCTTTAAAGCGCACATCATGCTATTGCGGCATCTGCTGTTAGCGACGCTGTTCACCACAGAAAATCTGGACTTCGTTTTGAAGGGGACAGTCAAAGGACTGGCATGCAGGAATGTAAAGTTAATTTGGGACACCGGGCTGACCACCACAAGAGCATGCATTCTTATTAATAACTAAATTTCGTACCCGGCTGTGCCCGGGTTTGTTTCTTCAACCGGTACTTTACCTGGTACTAAATCGGCTAATCCGTTCAGAAGTTCTATATTCACAATTTCAGCAAAATTTAATGATTTGTGTGTAGCTGTGTATATGTACATGCATAGATAGTTTGGGTATGACAAAATAAGAAAAGTGCGAAAATGTTTATTGTTTCCTTTTCGTTTTGGTATCTCAGGCAGTCGTTCGTATATGTTCGATTGAGACGTAGAAAAATGATGAATGGTTGCACCAAAGCAAAATATGAAAAATGTGTATGTATATATGGAAGTTACAACACACTGTGGGGATGGTTGATATCCACGACTTGAAATGGTTTCATACCGGATTGATGCCGTTTAAAAAGTGATCGTAACTTCCGAACCGTGTGTCGTACCGACTTTCATTCAGCATCTAAATTTTAGAATGATTTTTGTTGAAAATTTAAGAGCTCTGCGACGAGGCTTTGTCGGTGAGACACACAAACTTTCTGCTTTATAGTTAAGATAACACTAATTATATTCTTCTTGCAGAGTAGTAAAAATCAATATGGCAGATGGTCGGTAGAGAACCATCATCCTTGCCATCTGTACAACGACTGGTAGAGCACAGCAAAAGGCCACGAATATCAGTTTTAATTGGATGTGACGCCAACGCCCGAAACACCATCTGGAGGAGCACCGACACAAACAAATGGGGTGAGTACTTGCTGCAATTCATTTTAAACACGTCACTTGCTATTTTTAATGTCGGGAACGTTTTCCCCCGTTTGTAACGAGGGTCAGTCAGGAGGTATTAGACCTCACTGTAGGCAGTCAATGTCTAAATGACCTATGCAAAAACTGGGAAGTATCCAATGAACCATCGATGTCTGACCACAGGATAATAAGATTTGACTTGGACAACTCCAAATTAGCAGGTAAGACTACAAGGAAACCGAGGAAAACAAACTGGGATATCTGTGACACAGCAGCGTTTGAAGCAAGTTGTGCAATAAGCAGGGACTTTAAGGAAAAAAGAGTGCCATGGTAGAGCAATAATTTTATCCAATCTGCTGGCTAAAACACAAAGCTATTTAATATGGCTAACAAAACCGGAGACTTGCAAAGCTACATAAGGGCACTCACCTCCTACAATATTGAAATAAGGCAAGCTAAAAGAGAAAGCTTTAGAAGTTTCTGCGAAATAATATGAAGTACCCCTGCTAGCTAGACTGCATAAAGCGCTTTCAAAAAAGGGGAGATTCAAATGTCTCAAAAGATACGTGATGGCAGTTACAATGAAAATGAGGAATAGAGGGCAAGACTTCTGCTAGAAACTCACTTTCCAGGTAGTCACCGAAATACTAACGGGTCTGGAACAAATTTGAGAAGACCAGGGGTTATGGACTGGAGAGTTGCGTGGGAGATATTCCCCAAAGAACGTATTGTCTCTAGGGGTTGACGAAATTATACCACCCCAACTCCAAAAAGGTAAAAACAAATTGCTTCCATACCTGAGAATAATAACTAGAAATTGTCCGGGGCTAGGATATATACCAAACCACTGGAGAAGGACAACGGTAGTGTTTATTCCAAAGATGGGGAAGAAAGACCCAAGTCTACCTAAGTCTTACAGACTGATCAGTCTTACCAATTGACAGAAACTATCGACAGCGACCTTGAAGTGAAAAAAATAGTTATATGTGCTTTCTTGGATATTGAAGGAGCATTTGACAACGCATCGCACGATGCGATTATTAAAGCTCTGGACAAGAAGGAAGTAAACCGAACAGTATCGAAATGGATGTATGAACTTCTGAATACCAGAACAGCTGAGACGCATACATCAGAAGGTATAATAAAAGTCAACACAACAAAAGGATGTCCTCAAATCGGAGTTTTATCTTCCCTAATGTGGAGTCAAAACTGCTACAAGCCTGACTGGAAAGTATTAGTCACAGAGAAACCTTTGGGGCAATACAGTTATTTTCCCTTTTCAATGCAAGAGAAGTGCTGTTTAATTGATTCTTTTATGCAAATGTCCATTCCTTTGATGCTTCCCTTAATTATTTTTTGCACATGTACTTCCGTGCTATCGTGATTTTTGTAGTTGCGTTATTCTCTTTGTGCGCAGAAATACGCATCTCTGTACAATTCTCTTCAATTTATCCTCGCGATTGCGCCAGTCCGCATCTGTCTGGCTATCGAAATTTATGAACTGCTGCCATCAGCTATTAGGAAAAAGGGAGCATATTTTAGCGGAACACAGATATTTAATTTTCTTACAAAATTTTGAATTAGTAATTTCAAATTGATGCCCCCAATCTGCATGCCTGGCGCTGTTATCATCCACAAGTAGTCATAGTTATGACGCTGCTGAACTGCATTATGCGCATTTTACTCTGTTTTAGAGACTTTTTTCTGTTTTTATATGGGAAACTATATAAAAAAAGCTAATAGCTAACAAACTATGTTACAAGAATTAAGTTCTCTTCTGCACTATTTTTATACTGAAGTTGTTAGGCCACGAAACAGAGCTCACAATGAAAATGGGATTTTTTTTTTCTTTTATAATTTGCGCGCGCAAGGGATTGCTAATACCCTTAAGTGTCCGGGGTCAAGACACAGCACGGGCCGAAGGTATAGAGGGGGAAGAAAATATCTGCGGGTTGTAGTCTGTGGGAAATATAGGGCTGGGAAGAGCATTCCAAATTCGCGTAGTACGGCTGAAGAACGAGTCTCTAAATTTAACTGTGCGTCCGAAAGTAGGCTTAAGGGTAAACTGATGAGCATTCCTGGCGAGACGAGTATTACGGGTGAATTCATGGAGAGGAGGAATGCAGTTGGCTAGCTCACTTGAGCATCGTTTGTTGAAATAGCGATAAAATACGGACAAAGAAGTGTCTCCTATAAGTTTTATCGCTCGCTTTTGGATTCTATCTAGTAGGTGCAGGGTGGTCTTTCTGGGCACCAGACCAGATATGAGCGTTGTACTCAAGCTTGGGCGGATATACGCCTTATAAATGAAAGCCAAATCAGAAGGGGGTGAAATATTTCTTGCATCGATTAAGGAAACCTAAACATTTCGCAGCATTTTTGGCGACCTCAAATATGTGATCGTTCCAACTAAGTGTTATGTTGATACACATACCAAGGATGGAAAGCTTTCCGGTTTCATCGACACAAGCACCATTCATGGATAATGGCTGATTAACAAGGGTTCGCTTGAGTGACAGCAGACAGCATTGAGTTTTAGAAGCATTGAATTCCACTCTGTTGTTGTTTCCCCAGTTAATTATGCTGTCAAGATATTCAAGATTCAAGGAGCTTAACATACGCTGCCGTTCTAATTCTACGGCCGAAGGGCAGGGTCGTGAGTCTCGGAACGAATATGAAAAGCTGAGGGTGCTGTCATCAGCGAAGGAATGGATTGGATTAGAAGTAGCAGACAAGAGATCATTAATAAAAATGAGAAAGAGTGTCGGAGACAGAACAGAGCCTTGGGGTACACCAGCATTTATTTGGTGGATATCAGACTTGAACCCATCCAAAACAACTTGAATTGAACGGTTCGGAAGGTAGTTTCTAATCCATAGAAGAAGAGATTCATCGATACCATATGCACGCATTTTCGACAAAAGAGCTTGTTGCCAAACTCTGTCAAATGCCTTAGAAATATCAAGTGCAACGATCTTGTTTTCACCTGCATTATGCAAAGATGTGTTCCACTTTTCGGTGAGATAAGCTATCAAATCACCAGTGGACCTGTTACTACGGAAACCGTACTGCCGGTCATTAAGAAGCTTCCGCGATTCAAGATATTTCATAAGCTGACGATTTATCAGCGTTTCCATGACCTTAGAAAGAAGGGACGTAAGTGCTATGGGTCGGTACGAGGTGGGTGACGAAGATTCGCCCTTTTTAGGGACGGGCTGGACAAATGCTGTTTTCCATCTGCTCGGAAAGAGACCTAAAGAGTAGGATAGATGAAAAAGCTTACGCAATGGTTTTGCCAGCGCAGAAGAACACCTCTTCAGAAGTATAGGGGGAATACCATCCGGGCCAGCGGATTTGTGCACGTCGAGATCTTTAAGTACTCTTGCAACTGTACGAGTGCGGAAATGGATTTTTTCCATGGTGAAATCAAAGCTCTCAAGTACAGGTGGAGACATATTGCAATCTGGCAGTGTTGAGCTGGCTGCAAAATGCGCCGCAAGCAGATTGGCTTTGTCTAAAGAGCTGACAGCTGGAGTGTCATTGTAAATGAGCGTGGGAATTGAAGACGAGGTAGAATTCTTTATGTTTTTTACAAATGCCCAAAAGTTGTTGCTACCTTTGGGACATTGAAGCACTTTTTGCCTCAACTTTTGATCATAGGAGAATTTCACACGTCTGATAGTTGCATTGCAGTCATTTCTGGCCCGTTTAAACTTATTCCGGTTTTCCTCAGTAGGGTTGGCTTTGTATGCCCGGAAATTCAACTCTCTCAACCTGATAGCCTCAGCTGCGGCATCCACGTCACTATCGAGAAAGCATAGTGACCAGTTAAAATTCCTAAAGAAATTGTTGAGTCCGCTCCAATCGGCTTTCTCGTACATCCATACTGTTCTTTTAGGAATTTGTTCTCTAGCTGTGTGTGATGATAACGAGAAATTAGCTGATATGACACAATGGTCAGACGAGCCTTGAGGCGACAGTATGCCAACAGAATATTTATCAGGGTGAGAGGTGAGAAACAGGTCCAGGGTGTTGGCGGAATGATCTGCGATGTCAGGTATTCGTGTAGGCTCATTTACTAGCTGAGTCAGATTGTTTAGCTCAGCAAAGATTTCGACGTACCTTCCTTCGGGTGTTGTCTGGCCTGAATGTCGAAGCCAATTAGAACTGTGTACATTGAAATCGCACGCAATGGCAATTTCAGTGCGAGGATACAGGGATACAATTCTTGAGATGGAATCGGATAGCGCATCAAATTCGTTAAAAGTTGAATTGCTATCCAAGTTTGGACTTCTGTAAATAAAACAGTAGTGGATTAAATGCTTACGGACATGGATTTTTAACCACAGAAAATTAAATTCCGGATTGGAGCAGTGGCCATATTGTGGTTGAATTTGGTAAGCTACATCACTACGCACGTAGATGGGGAGACCGCGGTGAAAAAAGAAAAGAGGCACCAAGCTATACCTGTGTTTCGCTTAGTGCCAAGACAGCTGGTTTATATAAAAACAAGTGGACATACACAGCGAAGAGATTCACTCTTAGCCCACGAACATTGCACACATCAACCCTAAAGTTTTCCATAGAAAACAAGACGGAGATATAAAATTGCCAAACTCCGACTGCGTGTGGTAAAGCACAGTTGAGAAGTGCAAATTCCGTAATAGCTTCCCAACAACAAACGATGTAGGTGTTATGCCCATACATCGATTGGAGTTGGTCCAACAACGAATTCACACTTCTAAAATCCGGTACGTCAAATGCTACGCACTCTCAGTCATAGCATCAACCCGCTTGATGAAATCAAACGGGAGTTGCGACCGAGAATGCGCAGCAGTGGCTTGTGATGGAAAGGGGTAAGAGGGAGCGGACCGAACGCACTCGACACCGAAACACTTCAAACAAACACTTGTTTTTTGTTTTGGTCGGCACTCGCGGGGCTTTTGTGGGTGGAGGGACCGCGGGGTCTTTTATTATTTTTTTTTAGGCACACGCGCGATGCACTGACGGCGACAAGTGCATACTTCGAGATCGTAGAATCCTTTGAGGCAATATAGTTATTTTCCCCTTTTAATGCAAGAGAAGTGATTTTTAATTGATTCTCTTATACAAATGTCCATTCCTTTGATTATTTTTTACACATGTACTTCCGTGCTATCGTGATATTTGTAGTTACGTTATTCTCTTTGCTATCTCTGTTTGTGCGCAGAAATACGCATCTCTGTACAATTCTCTTCAATTTATCCTCGTGATTGCGCCAGTCCGCATCTGTCTGTGGCAATCGAAATTTATGAACTGCTGCCATCAGCTATCAGGAAAAAGGGAGCTTATTTAAGCGGAACACAGATATTTAATTTTCTTGCAAAATTTTTAATTAGTCCTTTCATTCTGCATGCCTGGCACTATTATCATCCACAAGCGCATCGTCCAAGAGAGACGGCGCTACGTGGCTTCGCATCCTTTGGAGAAGTGCCTTTTAATTGTTTCTCTTATGCAAATATCCATTCATCTGATGCGCCCGAAAACAAACCACGCATCAATTTTAGTGCGTGCCAATTATATAGCCAATTGTTATCTGGAGGAGTTACTTAACCCATTTTGTTGTTTAATTTGCAAATGTGCAATACTTTCAACAGGAAGTCAACGTAACGACTAAATGGACACTCATATGATGTCTATGTACATACACATTCTGCTCATCTGTATATACTTCTATTTCTACGCACATGTCCACTATACATGAATTATCAACCCTCACTCCCCTACTCGGTGCGAATATTTGGCTGGTATTCATGGCGGTGTGTGAAATATGACAATGACAAAGAAGAAATCAATAAATCAGTGACTCATGTAATGAGAGGACACTTTTAGTTACGTACAGAGAAATGACTGCCTTGCGAAGGCAGCACTAGAATTCGAAAAATAAAACGGATAAATAAATAAATGACAATTGACCCCTTCTGCGTGCTTCGATCTTTGCACTTGGTTTTGAAGCTCGTCTAAAATCAATACTAAGGACGGAATTGCCTTTCGCAACTAATGTAGTAATGTAGTAATTATAGCCAGATGCATGATGGAGGAGACCCTGTGTGATGTCATCGAATGGGGACTAAAAAGTACTAAAGAGTGGTGCCTGTCAGCTGGGCTAAATCGTATTCCGGCAAACACCAACATAACACCTTTTACAAGAAAATACAAACTGGAACGACTAAAACAAATTAGTCTGTCAGGCACAATTCTGGGTCCAGTAAAAGGGAATGTCTAGAAATCACCATTGACAGAAAACTTACCTGGAAAAGAGACACAGATGAGATCTTTAATGATTTGTCGAAGCTTAGCGGGCCAATCCTAGCGTTTCAGTCCGAGTATCCTTAGGTGGATGCACACAGCTATTGTTAGACCAAAAATCACATACGGTGCAATAGCAAACGAAACAACCTGATCAGCGCATGAGAGACACTTAACGAAGTTCAAATGTTGGAATACCTCTGTATTACAGGAGCCATGAGAACTTGCCCAACTGCCGCCATGAAGTTGCTGCTGGAGCTGACTCCATTACATCTGGTCGTCCTAGAATGTGCAAATAAAACAATCATGAGAGTGGCAAAAGAAGGGATAGGCAAAGACAGGTGCATCGAGACAATTCGCACCAGAAACCTCAGCACCAAAAAAAACTGGAGCATTGAATCCATAGCACACAGATTGAGTAAAATGGTAAATTGGTAAATTGGTAAAATGGTATACGGATGGATCAAGAACTGATGAAGAAACAGGGGCAGGAGTATTTGGACCCCGAACAAAGTACTACGAACCCATGGGCAAATGCACCAGTATCTTACAAGCAGAAGTCTATGCCATAGACAGATGCGCTCAGATCAATCTTGACAGGAACTATACCTACTGTGACATAGCAATAATGTCGCACAGTCATGCCGCCATTCTGGCATCCTCGCTCGTGTGGGAATGTCTACAGAAGCTCAAGAAGCTGAGTAGTAGTAAACTGAGTAGAGAGCACAGTGTAAAACACAATAGAGTAAAACTGTGTTGGATACCTGGCCATATAGGGATAGAAGGGAATGAAATGGTTGACTCCCTCGATAGGAAAGGAGCATGACAACATTTTATAGGTCTCGGACCATTCTGCGCTGTAGGATAACACGTCCTCAAGCAACAGTTCAGGGAACTAGAAAGAAGGAACCGGACATATACATGGAACAACGCTGATTTTATGAAGCAGGCCAAGAAACTCCTGTGTGAACATAACCGCAAGAGGTTTGAGGCATTCATCAGAATGAGCAAAAACAAGCTCAATATCCTAACGGGATTCCTAACAGGACACTGTAAACTAAAGGGAGCGCCAAAGGAAACTAGGAGTATCAGAAGAAGGTGCAGATTCTGTGGAGGATCTAATGAAATTCAACTACTAAATCACATATGATGTTGGTGACGAGGAGAATCTACTAATCGACTAATCTCTAAACATGGGATATGTATATGGGAAATTAAATAAAAAAATCTCGTAACTACATAATTATGTTACAAGAACTAAGTTCTCTTACGCTAATCGTCAATATGCAGAATCACTGCTGCACTGCACTCTTTTTATACTGAACCTGTTGGGCCACGAAACACAGTTTCCATTGAAAAAAGGGAAGGCGATAATAGTTTTTTTTATCGAAATGAGTTCGAATGTGACTTCGAAATTTTACACACACTATTATTCATTGCAGTTTCAAAACTGCTGCAAGCCTGACAGGAAAGTATCAGTCACAGAGAAACCTTTGGGGCAATGTAGTTATTTTCCCTTTTTGATGCAATAGAAGTGCTTTTTAATTGATTCTCTTATACAAATGTCCATTCCTTTGATTATTTTTTGCACATGTACTTCCGTGCTATCGTGATTTTTGTAGTTACGTTATTCTCTTTGCTATCTCCGTTTGTGCGCAGAAATACGCATCTCTGTACAATTCTCTTCAATTTATCCTCGTGATTGCGCCAGTCCGCATCTGTCTGTGGCAATCGAAATTTATGAACTGCTGCCATCAGCTATCAGGAAAAAGGGAGCATATTTTAGCGGAACACAGATATTTAATTTTCTTGCAAAATTTTTAATTATTCCTTTCATTATGCATGCCTGGCACTATTATCATCCACAAGCGCATCGTCCAAGAGAGACGGCGCTACGTGGCGTCGCATCCTTTGGAGCAAAGCCGTTATTTCCCCTTTTTTAAGCAAGAGAAGTGCCTTTTAATTGTTTCTCTTATGCAAATATCCATTCATTTGATGCGCCCGAAAACAACCCTCACATCAATTTTAGTGCGTGCTTTTTATGGCCAATTGTTACCTGGAGGAGTTATTTAACCCATTTCGTTGTTTAATTTGCAAATGTGCAAATACTTTGGTAAGGACTAAATGGACACTCATATGATGTTTATGTACATACACTTTCCGCTCATCTGTACATACTTCTATTTCTACGCACATGTCCACTAGACATGAATTATCAACCCTCACTTTTGTTGTTTAATTTGCAAATGTGCAATACTTTCAACAGGAAGTCAACGTAACGACTAAATGGACACTCATATGATGTCTATGTACATACACATTCTGCTCATCTGTATATACTTCTATTTCTACGCACATGTCCACTATACATGAATTATCAACCCTCACTCCCCTACTCGGTGCGAATATTTGGCTGGTATTCATGGCGGTGTGTGAAATATGACAATGACAAAGAAGAAATCAATAAATCAGTGACTCATGTAATGAGAGGACACTTTTAGTTACGTACAGAGAAATGACTGCCTTGCGAAGGCAGCACTAGAATTCGAAAAATAAAACGGATAAATAAATAAATGACAATTGACCCCTTCTGCGTGCTTCGATCTTTGCACTTGGTTTTGAAGCTCGTCTAAAATCAATACTAAGGACGGAATTGCCTTTCGCAACTAATGTAGTAATGTAGTAATTATAGCCAGATGCATGATGGAGGAGACCCTGTGTGATGTCATCGAATGGGGACTAAAAAGTACTAAAGAGTGGTGCCTGTCAGCTGGGCTAAATCGTATTCCGGCAAACACCAACATAACACCTTTTACAAGAAAATACAAACTGGAACGACTAAAACAAATTAGTCTGTCAGGCACAATTCTGGGTCCAGTAAAAGGGAATGTCTAGAAATCACCATTGACAGAAAACTTACCTGGAAAAGAGACACAGATGAGATCTTTAATGATTTGTCGAAGCTTAGCGGGCCAATCCTAGCGTTTCAGTCCGAGTATCCTTAGGTGGATGCACACAGCTATTGTTAGACCAAAAATCACATACGGTGCAATAGCAAACGAAACAACCTGATCAGCGCATGAGAGACACTTAACGAAGTTCAAATGTTGGAATACCTCTGTATTACAGGAGCCATGAGAACTTGCCCAACTGCCGCCATGAAGTTGCTGCTGGAGCTGACTCCATTACATCTGGTCGTCCTAGAATGTGCAAATAAAACAATCATGAGAGTGGCAAAAGAAGGGATAGGCAAAGACAGGTGCATCGAGACAATTCGCACCAGAAACCTCAGCACCAAAAAAAACTGGAGCATTGAATCCATAGCACACAGATTGAGTAAAATGGTAAATTGGTAAATTGGTAAAATGGTATACGGATGGATCAAGAACTGATGAAGAAACAGGGGCAGGAGTATTTGGACCCCGAACAAAGTACTACGAACCCATGGGCAAATGCACCAGTATCTTACAAGCAGAAGTCTATGCCATAGACAGATGCGCTCAGATCAATCTTGACAGGAACTATACCTACTGTGACATAGCAATAATGTCGCACAGTCATGCCGCCATTCTGGCATCCTCGCTCGTGTGGGAATGTCTACAGAAGCTCAAGAAGCTGAGTAGTAGTAAACTGAGTAGAGAGCACAGTGTAAAACACAATAGAGTAAAACTGTGTTGGATACCTGGCCATATAGGGATAGAAGGGAATGAAATGGTTGACTCCCTCGATAGGAAAGGAGCATGACAACATTTTATAGGTCTCGGACCATTCTGCGCTGTAGGATAACACGTCCTCAAGCAACAGTTCAGGGAACTAGAAAGAAGGAACCGGACATATACATGGAACAACGCTGATTTTATGAAGCAGGCCAAGAAACTCCTGTGTGAACATAACCGCAAGAGGTTTGAGGCATTCATCAGAATGAGCAAAAACAAGCTCAATATCCTAACGGGATTCCTAACAGGACACTGTAAACTAAAGGGAGCGCCAAAGGAAACTAGGAGTATCAGAAGAAGGTGCAGATTCTGTGGAGGATCTAATGAAATTCAACTACTAAATCACATATGATGTTGGTGACGAGGAGAATCTACTAATCGACTAATCTCTAAACATGGGATATGTATATGGGAAATTAAATAAAAAAATCTCGTAACTACATAATTATGTTACAAGAACTAAGTTCTCTTACGCTAATCGTCAATATGCAGAATCACTGCTGCACTGCACTCTTTTTATACTGAACCTGTTGGGCCACGAAACACAGTTTCCATTGAAAAAAGGGAAGGCGATAATAGTTTTTTTTATCGAAATGAGTTCGAATGTGACTTCGAAATTTTACACACACTATTATTCATTGCAGTTTCAAAACTGCTGCAAGCCTGACAGGAAAGTATCAGTCACAGAGAAACCTTTGGGGCAATGTAGTTATTTTCCCTTTTTGATGCAATAGAAGTGCTTTTTAATTGATTCTCTTATACAAATGTCCATTCCTTTGATTATTTTTTGCACATGTACTTCCGTGCTATCGTGATTTTTGTAGTTACGTTATTCTCTTTGCTATCTCCGTTTGTGCGCAGAAATACGCATCTCTGTACAATTCTCTTCAATTTATCCTCGTGATTGCGCCAGTCCGCATCTGTCTGTGGCAATCGAAATTTATGAACTGCTGCCATCAGCTATCAGGAAAAAGGGAGCATATTTTAGCGGAACACAGATATTTAATTTTCTTGCAAAATTTTTAATTATTCCTTTCATTATGCATGCCTGGCACTATTATCATCCACAAGCGCATCGTCCAAGAGAGACGGCGCTACGTGGCGTCGCATCCTTTGGAGCAAAGCCGTTATTTCCCCTTTTTTAAGCAAGAGAAGTGCCTTTTAATTGTTTCTCTTATGCAAATATCCATTCATTTGATGCGCCCGAAAACAACCCTCACATCAATTTTAGTGCGTGCTTTTTATAGCCAATTGTTACCTGGAGGAGTTATTTAACCCATTTCGTTGTTTAATTTGCAAATGTGCAAATACTTTGGTAAGGACTAAATGGACACTCATATGATGTTTATGTACATACACTTTCCGCTCATCTGTACATACTTCTATTTCTACGCACATGTCCACTAGACATGAATTATCAACCCTCACTCCCCTACCCAACCGATGTAAAAGGTATGCCAGAAAAGACGCTAAGCGACAGAGTCAGCATAATAATGCAAAAAAATATGACTAATAAGACAATCGCCAACAAACATGACTGAATTTTCCTCTATATATTTTTTAAAGAAAGCCATTTTGCGGCTACCGACTATGCAGCCTCGACTTTCCATTCCTTCATCGGATGAAAACGTTCGCTTATTTTTTTCACAGGAACTTCTGTGTTCATCTATGCGGCTTGATTTTGATGATTTTGACGGCTGATGCCAGTTATGACGCTGCTGAACTGCCACGCTCTACACTGTTTTAGGGACTTTTTCTGTTTTTATGTACCAGAATCTCGCATGATCTTAAGTCACTCTATATCTCAAAATTTATCGTATGACTTCTTCGGGCTTGGTGACTTGAAGTGACCAATTCAAACAAAACTCATAACGACAAATGCTTCAAATCTGTTCATTCTTTCAAAACCGACGAACAATTAAAGTTGCACCTTAGCTGTTTCAAAAATCGTCGACCTTAACGGCATTACCATCTGACCAGCACTCATGCTCATACCACCGTTTCATCTCTCGTTATAACAAGTTAATTTCTAAGTCCTTTGCTAGAAACCCCGAAAGGGCTCAATCGGCAATCGATTTAAATAGAAGTAAGCGCAAGAATGAGTACCACGATTGAAGTACTCAAGACGCTACTGACGACTCAACAATCGTTGATATTCTATCCTTACCATGCAATTTATTATTTTTTTTTCTTTATTTCTTGACAATTTTGGTAACTTATAAATATAATACATAATAAATATTGTTAACAAGAAATAGTTTAGTACAATCAGTTGCTACTAGGCAAGAGGCATGAGTACTTATCAAAAACAAACAAAAATTAAATATAAATTTGTTGATGGGGAAAATAAGTTATGAGAAATAAAATTAATAAAAATTCAAAAAAGTAGTAAAAAGATTACATCATTAGTGTAAGAATAGAATATATTGAACAATGATTAAACGAGTAAAATATTTTAAAAACTTTTTTAAAAACTGATTTCTTTTTCTCACACCTAAGTTTTTCTGCGATTAACGTTATAATTTATTAAATTAAGTACCACATTTAATAAGGCACAACATAATTAAAACTTGACGATTACAGTAGAGACTGACATGATAGATTTGTCTGACAATCCTATTAATATAATGTTTTAGATACTTTGTGTGATCACTCCTAGTGAGATTGTGGTCCACAAAAACACCTAGATATTTGAAACTGTCAATACATTGAATTTTAAAACAACGATAACTACAACGGACGTTATCATTAAAAAAAACTTCCATGGTTATTTGGACCAACGAAGTAAGTAGGTGAATGATAAAATAGTGGCAAGTCCTTACAGATCACACCTTTGTTGTTGAATATCATGAACAATTTTTAAATTGCATGATCCGCACTTCATGTTAACACTTTTCATAAATTGCAAAAAGAGATCAAAGATAGGTTTTGTTTTGATTTATGTTTCAATGGTTTATTTAAAGAAAGAAATTAAGAGATTTGAACTCTTTTTTTTAAGAGCAGTTCACTTTGCGTGTGACTCCATCAACAAAAACAGAGAAAGTAATTACAACTTCAATTGGAGCTCACTAAAAAATTATTAAATCACATGATGATCGTGACGAGGAAAATCTACTTAAGTCTAAATCTAAATTTGTGTATGGGAAATTATATATATTATTATATATTTATATAAAAGCTAGTAACTACATAACTATTATGTATTAAGTTATCTTGCCCTAATCGTAATACAAAATTACTGCAGCACTGCATTCTTTTCATACTGAACTCTTTCGGCCACGAAACACAGCTCACAATGAAAAAATGGATGGCGATAATTTTTTTTTTATCGAACTGAGTTTGAATGCGACTTTGAAAATCTCTTTTTTTTTCTTAACGCTTACGTGCTAAACAAAAATGACTAAAACTATCTTAACTAACTTATTGGATTTAGCTTACTGGCCCTCTGCAGGCACTCTAAGCTAAACTTAAAAAATAAACTACTGTCTTTCGACTTATCCTATCTAGTTACAAGATTTGCAATACGCATGGGCACTTGGAATAAGAAAAGTTTTAGGGGAAAACAAAAACTTAGTATATGAACTTTTTTGTTGGTCTTAACCTAAACCTAAATAAAACTTAAGCCTACTCTAAAAATAAATCTTAACCTACTTATCGCTAAGTGGATAGGATGCATATATGCAGGATGTGATGTAAATATATTTTATTATATGTAAATAATCTTTACATATATGCATTATTACTTAGCCCTACCTTAAAACCTATAAAAAAATGTAATTCGGCCATGGGAACTAGTATCTCGACCAACTTGCCGAAAGTCTCGACGAGGGGGCTCTTTCTTTTAACCACCAGTACTTTTGGTGTTCGCCACGGCGAACTGCCAAGTGCAGCCTCGATGCGTGAAGTGCAGTAAAAACCACAAGGCGGAGGAATGCCCGCTAAAGAAAGGGAGCAGCTGACAAAAGTCAGCTCAAGTGCGTACTCTGCGGGAACGCAGGGCACACCGCTAACTATCGGGGTTGTGCTAAGTTCCAAGAGCGGAAAGAAAAGACGATCCTGCAGAAGCAGCCCCTATTGAAAAAATCCACTCAGGACAGCCATAACCATCACCCCTCAAGTGACTTACGCCCAAATGGCGTCTGGTCAGAGGAGCACAAGAGCACTCGACCCAACGTCCGATTGGAAATCCTCTATTGAAAGGCGTATGGATCGGTTAGAGGAGCAGGTAAACCACATTCTAGCGCTCCTGCAGAACCAAGCGCGTCAACATGCTTGATGGCTACGCAGACGGAGAGCACATATAAGATCCTTACAGTGAATGCAAATTCATTGATTGCATTTCTCTCCGCAGTGGAAGGAAGTTGTATGCTGTGTCGCTTTACTCCTCCGGCTCCCCTCGTTCCAGAACGACTGTATCAGAGCTCGATTCACTCTTTCGATGTCTAAGACTGGACTCGGAAGAGAACTATTTCGTTTTGGCCGGGGACATAAATGCCCGATACGGATATTGGGGAAACATAGTTTCCAATAGTAGAGGGGATCAGCTTTACAGCTAGTATTGCTTGCACAGTGTCGAGTATAGACTCGATTCGAAAGCAACAGAGATCTCGTCATACCCCAGAAGCGGTTTCTATCTGGATCTACTGCTGTTTGACGCAAGACTGCAACTGACAGACACAAATTCACAAGTCCATTCAGTGACCATTGCGGACTCAGTGCCGACATCAAAATCCCCAACGATATTGCGGAATTAGGAGAGTTTGTTCAAACATATCCTTACAATTACAATAGGACACGCTAGACACGCTTCTCTAGACAAATGCAGTCTCCTCGAATTCACTCCACATACCGTCCAATAGAAACTTGTCAAACGAGGAGATTGACATGAATTTTATACAATTGGATGAGACAATAAAATGAACGATGGACTTTACTATACCACGGTATACATGCACTAACAACGAAAACATGTACCGCAATGCGACAATTGACGCACTCCACCAACGGAAAAGTAGACTGCTGTCAAGATTAAAAACCTTTTACAGGCGGTTTACTGACAGGCGAGATGAGAAAATTAGGATACTGAAATCGCTCATCAAAAACGTAAAAACATTAATTATCCAGAATTACAGAATTTCTGTTAACTTGCATTGGAACAATAAGATTCGGGCTGTAAGATCCAACAACCCGAGCATGCTTCGCAAATAAATGAAATCAGCATAGCGATCTTCCGTGTCTTAAGCTCCACAGAACGACGGACAACGAACAAATACTGACTACAGCAGGTATTGATCCAGATAACGCGGTACTCGACGATAACTTCTTTGTGGTGGAAGACCCGCAAGAAAAAATGGAGGTACTAGGTGCAGTCTTTTTGGAAGTGTATAAGGTGAATGAGAGTGTTCGCCCGAACCACGACCGGGAGAACTGCGTACAATCTAACAACTTCGAGAAGAAATGCAACAATGGCGATCTGAGAATATCGGCTTTGTCGTGTTCAATGACGATAACATGGCAGACAATGTCATCGCCGACGAAGGGGTTCATCCCCCGTTCATATCGAAACAAGCCGGACATCATACAAAGCGCAGAGGTATGTAGGTCGGCCATAGGTACTGGCCATAGGTAATAATAATAATATGGGTGGCGCTACAGCCCGTAGAGGGCCAGGGCCATAGGTAAGGTTCTGAAAAATATTCAATCAGCTGCAAGACAGTTTATAATCACGCAACTCTGAAAAGATGGCTACAGCGTTCGATGATGTGACCTCTGCAGGTACCGCATTTGAGTAAAAAATGGTTTCCAACAGGGTGCCGTTAATTCGCCGATCCTGTTCTCATTTTCTTTTCTCTTTTTTTCAAAGATCAAGACCACGTTGTATAAGGCTTCGGCGGATACAAAAAAGAATTGGCGATAGTTCTCAATTGTCACGGGCAACCGCTGGCGCAAAGGACAGTAGTCATGACTGCCCATGCAGTCATTCTCGTTTTGTTTCAGAGATTCTTCAAAACCAATCTTGTATTCCCTTAGATGATCCGTATTTTGCTTTGTTGTTTGCTGAATATCTTTAAGGACGTCGTCCACATTTTGCATATACTGAATACAATCGTCACAAATAGACCTTACGAAGTTATTCGTTCCGAGCATACCCAGTGAGTAGTTGTCTATTCCACTACATTTTGGTATGGTAATGCTTGTATGGTAATGCTCGCCACAAACGCCTTGGTATTTTAGGCCAGACTCCCCCCCTAATCGGCACTTTGCAATGGCAACACTGTTCCGGCATGTTGCAGCAATAATTTTTCACCTCTACTGCTTATTTAATGAACTGCCCATGCAGCTCCCGCTTAATTATAAACTGTCAATTGACAGCTCTACCGTTTAAAATTCAGCCGTCACTGTTTACTTAATATATATATGTATATCTTTGTTCTTATTTAATTCAAAAATAAACACTTATTAAAGAAAATTTTCCTGTATCCGGGTTTTTATAAGCCAGTATATGAAAACCGCGCAGAATATAAATCACTTCAATGATTTAGCTTCAAATCTGTTCATTCTTTCAAAACCGACGAACAATTAAAGTTGCACCTTAGCTGTTTCAAAAATCGTCGACCTTAACGGCATTACCATCTGACCAGCACTCATGCTCATACCACCGTTTCATCTCTCGTTATAACAAGTTAATTTCTAAGTCCTTTGCTAGAAACCCCGAAAGGGCTCAATCGGCAATCGATTTAAATAGAAGTAAGCGCAAGAATGAGTACCACGATTGAAGTACTCAAGACGCTACTGACGACTCAACAATCGTTGATATTCTATCCTTACCATGCAATTTATTATTTTTTTTTCTTTATTTCTTGACAATTTTGGTAACTTATAAATATAATACATAATAAATATTGTTAACAAGAAATAGTTTAGTACAATCAGTTGCTACTAGGCAAGAGGCATGAGTACTTATCAAAAACAAACAAAAATTAAATATAAATTTGTTGATGGGGAAAATAAGTTATGAGAAATAAAATTAATAAAAATTCAAAAAAGTAGTAAAAAGATTACATCATTGGTGTAAGAATAGAATATATTGAACAATGATTAAACGAGTAAAATATTTTAAAAACTTTTTTAAAAACTGATTTCTTTTTCTCACACCTAAGTTTTTCTGCGATTAACGTTATAATTTATTAAATTAAGTACCACATTTAATAAGGCACAACATAATTAAAACTTGACGATTACAGTAGAGACTGACATGATAGATTTGTCTGACAATCCTATTAATATAATGTTTTAGATACTTTGTGTGATCACTCCTAGTGAGATTGTGGTCCACAAAAACACCTAGATATTTGAAACTGTCAACACATTGAATTTTAAAACAACGATAACTACAACGAACGTTATCATTAAAAAAAACTTCCATGGTTATTTGGACCAACGAAGTAAGTAGGTGAATGATAAAATAGTGGCAAGTCCTTACAGATCACACCTTTGTTGTTGAATATCATGAACAATTTTTAAATTGCATGACCCGCACTTCATGTTAACACTTTTCATAAATTGCAAAAAGAGATCAAAGATAGGTTTTGTTTTGATTTATGTTTCAATGGTTTATTTAAAGAAAGAAATTAAGAGATTTGAACTCTTTTTTTTAAGAGCAGTTCACTTTGCGTGTGACTCCATCAACAAAAACAGAGAAAGTAATTACAACTTCAATTGGAGCTCACTAAAAAATTATTAAATCACATGATGATCGTGACGAGGAAAATCTACTTAAGTCTAAATCTAAATTTGTGTATGGGAAATTATATATATTATTATATATTTATATAAAAGCTAGTAACTACATAACTATTATGTATTAAGTTATCTTGCCCTAATCGTAATACAAAATTACTGCAGCACTGCATTCTTTTCATACTGAACTCTTTCGGCCACGAAACACAGCTCACAATGAAAAAATGGATGGCGATAATAGCTTTTTTATCGAACTGAGTTTGAATGTGACTTTGAAAATCTCTTTTTTTTTCTTAACGCTTACGTGCTAAACAAAAATGACTAAAACTATCTTAACTAACTTATTGGATCTAGCTTACTGGCCCTCTGCAGGCACTCTAAGCTAAACTTAAAAAATAAACTACTTTCTTTCGACTTATCCTATCTAGTTACAAGATTTGCAATACGCATGGGCACTTGGAATAAGAAAAGTTTTAGGGGAAAACAAAAACGAAGAACTTTTTTGTTGGTCTTAACCTAAACCTAAATAAAACTTAAGCCTACTCTAAAAATAAATCTTAACCTACTTATCGATAAGTGGATAGGATGCATATATGCAGGATTTGATGTAAATATATTTTATTATATGTAAATAATCTTTACATATATGCATTATTACTTAGCCCTACCTTAAAACCTATAAAAAAATGTAATTCGGCCATGGGAACTAGTATCTCGACCAACTTGCCGAAAGTCTCGACGAGGGGGCTCTTTCTTTTAACCACCAGTACTTTTGGCGTTCGCCACGGCGAACTGCCAAGTGCAGCCTCGATGCGTGAAGTGCAGTAAAAACCACAAGGCGGAGGAATGCCCGCTAAAGAGAGGGAGCAGCTGACAAAAGTCAGCTCAAGTGCGTACTCTGCGGGAACGCAGTGCACACCGCTAACTATCGGGGTTGTGCTAAGTTCCAAGAGCGGAAAGAAAAGACGATCCTGCAGAAGCAGCCCCTATTGAAAAAATCCACTCAGGACAGCCATAACCATCACCCCTCAAGTGACTTACGCCCAAATGGCGTCTGGTCAGAGGAGCACAAGAGCACTCGACCCAACGTCCGATTGGAAATCCTCTATTGAAAGGCGTATGGATCGGTTAGAGGAGCAGGTAAACCACATTCTAGCGCTCCTGCAGAACCAAGCGCGTCAACATGCTTGATGGCTACGCAGACGGAGAGCACATATAAGATCCTTACAGTGAATGCAAATTCATTGATTGCATTTCTCTCCGCAGTGGAAGGAAGTTGTATGCTGTGTCGCTTTACTCCTCCGGCTCCCCTCGTTCCAGAACGACTGTATCAGAGCTCGATTCACTCTTTCGATGTCTAAGACTGGACTCGGAAGAGAACTATTTCGTTTTGGCCGGGGACATAAATGCCCGATATGGATATTGGGGAAACATAGTTTCCAATAGTAGAGGGGATCAGCTTTACAGCTAGTATTGCTTGCACAGTGTCGAGTATAGACTCGATTCGAAAGCAACAGAGATCTCGTCATACCCCAGAAGCGGTTTCTATCTGGATCTACTGCTGTTTGACGCAAGACTGCAACTGACAGACACAAATTCACAAGTCCATTCAGTGACCATTGCGGACTCAGTGCCGAAATCAAGATCCCCAACGATATTGCGGAATTAGGAGAGTTTGTTCAAACGTATCCTTACAATTACAATAGGACACGGTAGACACGCTTCTCTACACAAATGCAGTCTCCTCGAATTCACTCCACATACCGTCCAATAGAAACTTGTCAAACGAGGAGATTGACATGAATTTTATACAATTGGATGAGACAATAAAATGAACGATGGACTTTACTATACCACGGTATACATGCACAAACAACGAAAACATGTACCGCAATGCGACAATTGACGCACTCCACCAACGGAAAAGTAGACTGCTGTCAAGATTAAAAACCTTTTACAGGCGGTTTACTGACAGGCGAGATGAGAAAATTAGGATACTGAAATCGCTCATCAAAAACATAAAAACATTAATTATCCAGAATTACAGAATTTCTGTTAACTTGCATTGGAACAATAAGATTCGGGCTGTAAGATCCAACAACCCGAGCATGCTTCGCAAATAAATGAAATCAGCATAGCGATCTTCCGTGTCTTAAGCTCCACAGAACGACGGACAACGAACAAATACTGACTACAGCAGGTATTGATCCAGATAACGCGGTACTCGACGATAACTTCTTTGTGGTGGAAGACCCGCAAGAAAAAATGGAGGTACTAGGTGCAGTCTTTTTGGAAGTGTATAAGGTGAATGAGAGTGTTCGCCCGAACCACGACCGGGAGAACTGCGTACAATCTAACAACTTCGAGAAGAAATGCAACAATGGCGATCTGAGAATATCGGCTTTGTCGTGTTCAATGACGATAACATGGCAGACAATGTCATCGTCGACGAAGGGGTTCATCCCCCGTTCATATCGAAACAAGCCGGACATCATACAAAGCGCAGAGGTATGTAGGTCGGCCATAGGTACTGGCCATAGGTAATAATAATAATATGGGTGGCGCTACAGCCCGTAAAGGGTAAGGGCCATAGGTAAGGTTCTGAAAAATATTCAATCAGCTGCAAGACAGTTTATAATCACGCAACTCTGAAAAGATGGCTACAGCGTTCGATGATGTGACCTCTGCAGGTACCGCATTTGAGTAAAAAATGGTCTCCAACAGGGTGCCGTTAATTCGCCGATCCTGTTCTCATTTTCTTTTCTCTTTTTTTCAAAGATCAAGACCACGTTGTATAAGGCTTCGGCGGATACAAAAAAGAATTGGCGATAGTTCTCAATTGTCACGGGCAACCGCTGGCGCAAAGGACAGTAGTCATGACTGCCCATGCAGTCATTCTCGTTTTGTTTCAGAGATTCTTCAAAACCAATCTTGTATTCCCTTAGATGATCCGTATTTTGCTTTGTTGTTTGCTGAATATCTTTAAGGACGTCGTCCACATTTTGCATATACTGAATACAATCGTCACAAATAGACCTTACGAAGTTATTCGTTCCGAGCATACCCAGTGAGTAGTTGTCTATTCCACAACATTTTGGTATGGTAATGCTTGTATGGTAATGCTCGCCACAAACGCCTTGGTATTTTAGGCCAGACTCCTCCCCTAATCGGCACTTTGCAATGGCAACACTGTTCCGGCATGTTGCAGCAATAATTTTGCACCTCTACTGCTTATTTAATGAACTGCCCATGCAGCTCCCGCTTAATTATAAACTGTCAATTGACAGCTCTACCGTTTAAAATTCAGCCGTCACTGTTTACTTAATATATATATGTATATCTTTGTTCTTATTTAATTCAAAAATAAACACTTATTAAAGAAATTTTTCCTGTATCCGGGTTTTTATAAGCCAGTATATGAAATCCCCGCAGAATATAAATCACTTCAATGATTTAGAGTCACTATCTCACACTATAATTTCGTTTCATTCAGCACAACTTTGGATCGCGTCCGCTCGATTTGACGTTTTCAACGGCGAAAACGCCGCGGGCTCGGGCTAGAGCAGCATCTACATGTTTGTTAAAATATATATATTGATCTAGCCAGATCCCCAGGTATCTGACTACAGTCCTTTGCGCCAGTGGTTGCCCGTGACGCCCAACAATTGAGAACTTTCGCCAATTCTTTTTTGTATCCGCCGAAGCCTTATACACCGGAGTCCTGAACAGTATGGTTTCCGGCTTCTGAAAGTTGATATTCAACTTCCAGTCATCGCAACTTCTCATGAATGAATCGAAGTCACCCTGCGCGAGAGTAGTGATATCCTCGATCTTTTTGCCTGATCTGTACACGATCAAGCCGTCGGCGTACGCAATTACGGGAGGAAGAGAACTTATCAGATCGCTCAAGAAAATGTTGAACAGGATCGGCGAATTAACGGCATCCTGTTGGAGACCATTTTTTACTTCAAAGATACCTGCAGAGGTCACATTGCCATTCTTGACGACAAACCTTCTACCAGTAAGCATGTTACACAGTAGGTACAGCAGTGGTTTACTAATGCCTAGCCCATTGAGCTTGTAAAAAAGTCCTTCTAACCATACGGTGTCGAAGGCCTTTTCCAGGTCAATCAGGCAGGCACCCGTACATTGTTTCTGGCACTTGTTCCATTGGATATCCGACACCAGTTTCGACGCGGCATGAATAGTGTCATGCCAAGCTTTGAAACCGAATTGGTTATCCGGAATTATATGTTTGTCCTCTGTCCAGTTGGTCAGAGCTCTATTAATCACCTTCTCAAATACCTTGCTGATGTTTGGAAGGAGACTAATTGATCGGAGGTTGCACGGATTCGAAGAATCTTTTCCTCGCTTGGATATGGGTCGTACAATCGCATTTTTCCAATTCTCCGGATAATGTGTATTATTCTGAGCATTGTTAAACAGGATAGTGTACCTATTAACCACATCTAGGGGAAGATGTCTTAGCACAATGTTCGAGATCCCGTCGATTCCAACTGCCTTTTTCTTCTTAAGTGATTCGAAGACCGCTTGGAGCTCTGTCTTCGCTATGAACGGGGGAAGAACTCCTTCGTCGGCGATGACATTATCTGCCATGTTATCTTCATTGAACACGACAAAGCCGATGTTCTCCAATCGACATTGATGCATGTCTACACGAAGTTGCGAGTTGCTAGATTGTACGCGATTCTCCAGGTCGTGGTTTGGGCGAATACTCACATTCACCTTATACACTTCCTGAAAGACCGCGACTAGTACCTTCATTTTTTCTACAATCGATCTCGCAAGCGGGTTTCACCAAATAGAAATGGATCCCAAGGATATCTGTAAAACCGCCTTTACGGTAGAAGGAGGACACTATGAATAAATCCGTATGCCGGTTGGGCTAAAATACGCACCGTCCACCTTCCAGCGTGTTATGGACAACATCCTTGAGGAATACATAGGTACAATCTGTTTGGTGTACCTAGATGATATAATCATCTTTTTGACACCTCTGCAGGAGCACATCGAAAACCTCAAAAAAGTGTTCGAGAGATTGCGAAAATACAATCTGAAAGTGCAAATAGAGAAATGCGATTTTTTACAAAAAGAAATCGCATTCCTAGGACACATCGTCTCGACTGATGGCATAAAACCGAATCCTGAGAAAATACACGCCATAAAACAATTTCCAATTCCACGCACGCAAAAGGAAATCAGAGGATTCCTATTTTTTGCCAAGCTAGTGAAACCCCTCACAGAGTGCCTAAAAAAAGATCGTAAAGTAATAGTTAATGAAGAATATATAAACACCTTCGAAACCTGTAAGAACATTCTAACTAACGATCCCATATTGCAATACCCTGACTTCACAAAACCATTTAATCTAACTACGGATGCAAGCAATTTCGCAATTGGTGTAATCTTATCCCAAGGACCGATCGGGAGCGATAAGCCCATCTGCTTTGCAAGTAGGACCTTCACTTCCTCAGAAATAAACTACTCCACGATAGAAAAGGAGCTTTTAGCAATTGTTTGGGCAACCAAATACTTCAGGCCATATCTCTTCGACCGTCCTTAAGGACGCAAACTCGAAATTACTTCGCTAGCGTTTAAGACTAGAGGAGTATGATTATGAGATTGTTTATAAGAAAGGCAAAGCGAACACAAATGCCGACGCCCTTCGCAGGATCAAAATAAATCACCCCAAACAGTATCAAAATATAGAGGTCAATATAAATGATACCCTTTCAGTATAAGGCACGAGCGGTTCTACTATACATTCCGCCGAAGAAAATCTGAATGATGGCATCCCAATTTCAGAGAAACCTTTAAATGAATTCGATTTACAGGTAATTTTACAAAAAACAAATAAAGGTTCCCCTATGACCGTCAAATTTTAAAAACAAAAAACAAATTTTTAAAAACGAACAGCGTAAAACTGTCAGATGGCCAAATTTCGATCACAGCACAGTAATGGATGTTTTTAAAAAAAAATTTAGCTCCAAACAAACTAAACCCGATCTTCACCGATGATGAAACATTACGAACTGTTCAATCTGTTTACTCAGAATACTTTTCCAACAGTAAATCCTTTCCAATAGTAAATCCCTCGCCTAAAACGCTGCGTAGATATTGTAAAAGATATCCGACAAATCGATGAACAGGATCAAATAATCAGGAATCACCACAATAACCGTAACCATAGAGGGATTGAAGAGATTCTCCTTCATCTCAAACACGATTTTTACTTTCCGTATATTGAAAGCAAAATCACCCAAACCATTAACAATTGCGAAACTTGTCAACCAGATATAAATTGTCAACTTTTGAAATACGATAGAAATCCCCAAAAAGTAAACAATGAAAAACCTGAAACTCCACCCAAACCCCTTGATATCGTGCACATCGACATATACACTATCAACAATAACTCTATTCTGACCATCATCGATCAATTTTCTAAATTTGCAGCAGCCTATACCTTAACTTCACGTAATAGTATTTCCATTTTAAAATCACTTAAACACTTTACGAGTTTACATGGTATACCACACAAACTAGTATCTGACGAAGGTTCTGAATTTACTGCTAATATATTTAAAGATTTCTGTAAACGTTATCAAGTAGTTCACCACATAGCGTCATACCAACAGACTAGCAGCAATGCCCCAGTAGAGCGACTCCACTCTACTCTCACAGAAATCTACCGTATAGTAGTTGCATCGTGCAAAGAAAATAAGTTAAACATAGATCACGATGAAATTAACACCAAGATACTCCAAACATACAGTAACAAGAAATAAAAAGGTAACCATATTAACAGTAGGCAATAAGAAACTTCATAAAAGTAGAATTAAGAAAAGAAAGAAACTAACATGAACCTTAAAACATTTCTAACGTTACTATTTCATATTACAATTATCCAATAGGTTTACCTGGGTGAGAAGTCAAAAATTAGATATTCGCGACCTCGGTAGACTCGAAGGAATACTTCCATACATCTCGGAACTGCCAGAACTATTAGGACACATTACAATCTCATACACATCGTTAATTCAGAGGAATATAAAACAAATGACAAACAATTTCAAAACCTTAAACCTTCTATAGAAACTACATCACACAAGATAAGAGATCTCAAAAGTAAAGTCGAGTTCTTAAGGCCAATCTCAAGACAAAAAAGCAAAAATCAAGCAAAAAAATCATTAATAAATAATTTTCCTAGTTTTTTTTTTGGATCCTGATGAGAAACTTACTTATACCACCCAAGTATTCGGTGAAGTAAGAACTACTACTAGCAATGCAGCTTTGGGAGCAGTTCCCTCACAAAAATGTCACCCTGTTGCTTTTGCCTCTAGGACTTTAAACCGTCATGATGCCAACTACAGTACAATTGGGAAAGAACTTCTTTGTATAGTATGGGCCACCCATACTTATTCGGTCGCAAGTTTAAGGTCCAAACTTTTCACCGACCATTAGTCTGGCTCAGCTCACTAAATGTACCTAATTCCAATCTGCAACGTCGACAGTCTGATTTCGACATCGAGTACATTAAGGGCAAAGAGAACAATGTAGCTGATTTCCTTAGTGGTTTACAAACAAACTACGTAGAGCGTGAGGGGGAAGACATAAAATCAGTGAAAAACTGAAAATGTTAATGGCCATATTTATATAACAGAAACGCCTTTAAATATTTATAAAAATCAGGTAGTGATCCACAAAGATAGCTCAAACTGGTACACAAAAAAAAAACATATACAGAAAGAAAAGAAGAGCAATAATTTCATTACAAAATTATAACGAAGATTATGTGCTAAACATTACACAAAGAACACAGCAAAGACGACAGTATTTTTATAGAATTCCAGAAAACGGTAGTGAAATATTTTTCCAGTTCACCGAAGTAATTGTTAAATACAATTGAAAAAGCACATATTTCTAAAAATCATAGGAGGTTGATGAAACCTACTTGGTTCTAATGGATTCATACTATTTTCCAAATCTCAAGCTCGAAGTTCACAAGTAAATTATTAATTGCATCTTATGTAACATGATCAAATATGATCGACACCCAGTGAAGCCAAATCTTATGATCTTCGAAACTCCTAGTAGGGTGAATGAAATCATGCATATAGACATATGGTTTCTGAAAAAAAAATGATATGTTCTTAACATTCATAGACAAGTTTACCAAACATGTATCCATTCACCATATAAATGACAAAAATTCTATTACAAGAGTTGTTATCCAAACAAAGATTCGCCACCTTAGGAGAACCAAACAAGATCGGTCCGATAACGAGTTAAACACAGCCTACATTAAACATTTTCTAAATAGCGAAATAATTTCATATCATTACACATCACCTAATACGCATACCGGGTTCCATTTGACTTTAAATAAACATATGAGGTTATTTAAACTAAACAAAACGAACAATGACACCGACAGCAAAACAGGAAAACATGAACAGGAAAATATGAATTCGATTCGAAACTAACAGGTAGAGTTTATACGTATACAAATAAAAATACCAAATAGCGTATCCAAAGGATTACTAGATTATCATACATGTACATAGATATACTTATTTTGTTTTCTTTCCTTATCACTTAAGTGAACTTTATATCTAAATCTTTCAATAATTAACAAAATATGAATTGTAAGATAAGAATTGCAAAACATAAGAAAACGGAAAATATTCTAAAACTGAGTATAAAAATGCTAAATATGTATACGTGTAAATGTAAAAACTAATAATCAAAGAAATGTAACCAGATATAAATTGCATTAAAACAGAGGAGAGAGAGATATGAAATTATGTTAAGTATACGACTCAGATTTTCAAATTAACATGTTTCATTGAGTCCGTAATTTGATAATAAATACGATCGTGGCAACATTAACGATGGACAGTGTAAAGTCGAAAAAAAACTTTTATGTTTTATTTGATTTTGGGCTCCCAAATATTACACCAGAGGTTTTATCACCCCTGCTATGGTATTTTGTTATCGACAAATTATTAGCAGATCTTCATAGGTCTGGTTACGCCACTATAGATTATGCTGATGACCTGGTTTTTAAAGGAATGCACGAAACGACAGTATCAGATGTTATGAAAAGTGCACTAATAGAAGTCGTGGAATGGTGTAACACGGAAGCATTATCTATCAATCCCTGTAAGACCCTTCTAGTACGCACATATTAAGTCCGCCATAGAGCGTGCTACCAGAGCACTGTGGGCCAGTAGACGTCTATACGGCAGGACTTGGGGTTTCTCTCCCAAAATCATTCATTGGTTGTACACACTGATGGCGAGACCCATTATTACATACGCTGATGATAAATGCAGACAGGTCATTATCGTGAGAACGGTTGTCCTCCTGAAGTCTTGTTTCGAATCCCACTCTGATTTCGTCCAGGTTGTGAGGAAAAAGTTAAGTTTAGGAGGAAGAGGCTCTTGAGAGGGAATAGCCGAGGATTGTGAGCCGGTGTTGAAGATCTTGCATAAGGGAATGGCAATATCAGAAGCTGAAGTTTAGCAGAAAAGTTCCTGCATTGACGATTTGTTGTTGTTGATAGACTCAAGTGTTGGAGTGGTGTTGGTGTTCCTCGCTGTTAGGAGCTGAGTTTCTTCGCTGAGTAAAGTAATTGCCTTGTCCATTTTATCAAATATTGTAGACTGTCGTTCACACAGAGATTCGATCGCCGCTTCGTTGTTCGCATTAGTTGGGAAGAGCGGTGGTGCCGAGTTGGTGGATGCCTGAAGAAGGATGTCCAAGTCCGTACGGATGCAGTTGACGGCATCGTTGGTGTTGTGAATTTCGTCGTTTTTGGATCGAATGATCTGCGTGAGCGCCGTCATGCTTTTATCCAGCCTTTTAACCGATTTGGTGATTGAGTCATTGATCTCGTGGGCGAGTTGACTCATCAAAGGACCATAGTGAACATCCGTAGAGACGTGTTTATCAGCCACTTTAAGGCGGCCGTTCCGCGGTTGAATGATATGCTCTAAATGCGATTGAAGAACGTCAATCAATTTAGGTATAAGCTCAGTGCTTGAAAGCTTGCTTAAAATCTTTTTGTTGAGATGTGTAAGATCGGCAAATAAGGATTTCATTGAATCGTTATGGCATTTTATTGCAAGCATGATATGCGATGCCGACAATTCATTGCAATTAGAGCACACATATTGCATGACTCCACATAAGTCTGTGAGGTAGATCATGTAACGACCTTTTATACCTACGCACGCGGGGTGATACCATTTTCCACACAGTCCACTGCACGTAATCATGGCATAAACGATATTTGAGCCGACCGAGCGCATTTCACTAGCACAGCACTTTTCCATTTTGATATTATGATAGGTCGCGGGGTATGAAGAGCGTATGAAACAAAAAATTGAGCGCGCAGCAAAAACTCTTGATGACATAAGGGGAGCAGTTTGGAGGTAATTAATAAAAAATGGAAGCGGAAAAAACAGAAACACGTCTGAAATGCACAAAGGTAACAGTAAGTTAATAAGGATATACTCAGTCTGATGAAATCGGCCTGAACTACCACTTTTACAATTGTCAAGACAAGGTCTGTCGCTTTTGCCTCGAAGAGGATGAAACTTCTGAGCATATTGTGTGCTAATGTCCAGCACTGATATGTTAAAGGAAACGTATCTACCATAAGGAGATACTCACTTCAGTGGGTTTAAAAAACTCCACAACTAAAGACTTATTAGCTTTCATGAGGGAAGTAGTACGTAATTTGGTTTTTGGTAACTCCAAGCCTCCGATTCAATATATCTATAAAGGTCGCGGTGTCGTTGCCCGCGCGGCATGGTTTGTGCAAGAGGAAAAAAAATCGGCGCTGGTTGCTTGAAAGGAACACGAGCGATTTGTTTGTGTAGTTGCTGGTGCTTATCAAGTATTGCTTGAGTTGGGTTGTAGTCTTTGTCGGGGAGTCAAGTGCGAGATGTGGTTAACTCTATGTTGGGGTTTGGGGATTGCTGTGAGATAGGTGCGGCAGGGCCCGCGCGGTTTCTTTGGTCGGAACGAGGACTGATCTTGAATTTTAAGTTGGCAGCAAAGGATGTAGATAAGTTCCCGCGCGAGATTGTGGATTAGATCAGTGAATAAATGATGGTGGATAGCAAGTACTTGCGAAATGAGTTCGGCAAGAGCACATGATAGCAAATGTATTACGAGAGGCGGTCTGAAGAATTTGACGAATGTATGATAAAGGGTGATTCAAGTTTCACCTATAAGAAGCGTTTGAGGAATTTGAAGCTCGGATTCAGTTTCGGTAGATGCCTGCGAGCTTTGTTAAGCAGATGTTGCTTGAGAGTACCGAAAACTGTTGAATAAAAGTTTTTTGTGAGATCATTGTTGTGGATTCAGATGTATACTTTCAGCGTGAAAGGTTAGAAGAAGAAATGTTTGCCTGTGGATTTTGCCCGGTTGTTAGTAGTTGTGTCAAGCTTTGGTGCACCTACTCCCAGTGTTAAATTGAACGATAGTGGCACATCAAATTTGGAGTTTCAGATAATTTTTTCCCATTCGCGATCGCCTTAGAATCTTTTTATAATTTTTTGCTGCTAAAACATCAGATTTAAATCAAGTAGAATCATTAATAAAAACAACGACGACACCAACTACTCCACCAGAAGAGCCTGTTCATTATGTGAGTGCGGACGTGGCCAGAGAAGCGTTTAGGCGAGATCTAATAAGAAATGAGATCAATATTGCTGGTTTGGTTGGAGTTTGACGGGGACAAAGAGCTAAGAATTCGACGTTCTTACGATAGTAATTCGAGAGAAAGCCATTGAAAATAAGTTGTTATGAATATCGCGAGTATAAATCCGAAAGAATACTAAGCTGTGGTGAAATTGAGTACATGTCAAAATACGATATGGAGTATAAGTCAAATTATGAAATGATAGATATGAGAATATAACATATGAATATTACCATATGAATATAACATACAAAAAATTGTTTTTATTGTACTATTTGACTTTAATCTATCAAGCAGAGATTCTGGCAATAGCGAAAGCAGCCAAACACATACAAACAACCGATATCCCACCCTCAGTTATCTCTATCTTTATTGACAGCCAGGCCAAAAAGAAGCCAACACGTCTTGGCTCGCAAGAAATGACTGTAACAGAACAAGATCATCATGGCCAGAGCTTAATAACGGCAATCAGAGAAGCTTCTGGCATTGGACCGTGCGCTCGTCGGTGTTATCACAGCTCCGTCAGAACAATGCTCAGAAAATGGAACCTAGTATCCAGCGATCCCTGCCGGAGCTACGGCGACGAGAAAGAAATCGAGAGTATCCAAAATCGGTGCCCAGCTCTCCACAATCGGCACATATGACCATGTCTGCATTCATATCGGATCTCTTAAGATTCGTAACGAGCACGGGCTTGTTTAAGCCAAATAAAGTGATTCACAAAGGCCGCTAAGACCTCCGAGTGGAGGTAATGTTCATTTTCGCGCTCACTTTCCAAAGCCTAGCCCAATCTAACCTATGCCTGGACACACGCCAAGCGACAGAGACAACAGTATAGAGCAAAAAATAGAACTAATAAGCAATCCAAATATACAGGCTCGACTTTCCATTCCTTCATCGGGTGAACACGATGGCTAATTTGTTTACACATGCACGTACATGCTATCGTGGTTCTTGTTGTTGCGTTATTCTCTTTGCTATCGCCGTTTCGCGTCTCTGTAAAATCCTTTGTGGCTTGAACGACGCTTGCGTTCCCACGGGTAGTGAGTACATTCCTCCTCCTCCTCGAATAATCGGCTTGCGAAGATCACAGTTATGACGTTGCTGAACTGGAATAGGGTCCACGTTCTAATATGTTTTAAGAACTTATTTCTAGATTTTTTAGAACATGAACTACCCGTTGCTGTCAGACACCAGAATGTCGCATAATCTTAAGGCACTCTTTTTCTGAAAATGTACTGCGTGGATTCTTTGGTGACATAAAGTGACCAATTCAAACAAAACCCGTAATGACAAATGCTTTCAAAGCTGTTCACTCATTACCAATCGGCAAGGATTTTGTCCTCTTCTTTTCAAAACCGACGAACTAATAAAGTTCCACCATAGCTGTTTCAATAATCGTCGACCTCACCATCGAGTCAACACTCCTGCTCATCCCACTGTTTTATCATTCGTTATGACAAGCTTAATTTCTTAATCCTTTGGTAGAAACCCCGAAAGGATGACTTCAGAAAGATTAATGCTAGTGTGCCCAGTAAGTATAAAACAAAAATTAAGTTGAACACTTTTGGTTAAGTATAAAAAATAATTTCAGACCAACACTCAACATCGTGGAGAAATACAATTATTTATAAAGGTTTTAATTTATTCAATATAAATAATAATAATATTAATAATAATTTATATTATGTAAAAACTTAAAGCTAACATTTATTCTCCGTAGCAAAATACATAAAAGTTCAGATAAAGGTTTACATTTTTTTTTTATAATTTGCGCGCTCTCAATTGCGAATACCCTTAAGTGTCCGGGGTCAAGACACAGCACGGGACGAAGGTATAGAGGGAGAAAGGGAGAGGAGGTACCTGTTCACATTAGTCTCAAATATCTGCGGGTTGTAGTCTGTGGGAAATATAGGGCTGGGAAGAGCATTCCAAATTCGCGTTACGGCTGAAGAACGAGTCTCTAAATTTAACTGTGCGTCCGAAAGTAGGCTTAAGGGTAAATTGATGAGCATTCCTGGCGAAACGAGTATTGCGGGTGAATTCATGGAGAGGAGGAATGCAGATGGCCAGCTCACGCATCGTTTGTTGAAATAGCGATAAAATACGGACAAAGAAGAAACGGTACGTCGATATTCGAGCGAGTCCAATGACTTTGCGACATTGTTGGCTCCTATAAGTTTTATCGCTCGCTCTTGGATTCTATCTAGTAGGTGCAGGGTGGTCTTTGGGGCACCAGACCAGATATGAGCGTTGTACTCAAGCTTGGGGCAGATATACGCCTTATAAATGGAAGCCAAATCAGAGGGGTTGAAATATTTCTTCCATCGATTAAGGAAACCTAAACATTTCGCAGCATTTTTGGCGACCTCAGATATGTGATCGTTCCAACTAAGTGTTGTGTTGATACACATACCAAGGATGTAAAGCTTTCCGGTTTCATTGACACAAGCGCCATGCAGTTAATTATACTGTCAAGATCGGAATTCAATGTGCTTAACATACGCTGCCGTTCCAATTCTACGGCAGAAGGGCAGGGTCGTGAGTCTTGGAACGTATATGAAAAGCTGAGGGTGCTGTCATCAGCGAAGGAATGGATTGGATTAGAAGTAGCAGACAAGAGATCATTAATAAAAATGAGAAAGAGTGTCGGAGACAGAACAGAGCCTTGAGGTACACCAGCATTTATTAGGTGAATGTCAGACTTGAACCCATCCAAAACAACTTGAATTGAACGGTTCGAAAGGTAATTTCTAATCCATAGAAGAAGAGATTCATCGATACCATATGCACGCATTTTCGACATAAGAGCTTGATGCCAAACTCGAAGATTCGCCCTTTTTAGGGACGGGCTGGACAAATGATGTTTTCCATCTGCTCGGAAAGGGACCTTAAGGATAGATGAAAGTATAGGGGGAATACCATCCGGGTCAGCTGATTTGTGCATGTCGCAGATCTTTAAGTACTCTTGCAACTGTACGAGTGCGGATGTGGATTTGTCCCATGGTGAAATCAACGCTCTCAAGTACAGGTGGAGACGTATTGAGATCTGGTAGTGTTGAGCTGGGTTCAAAATGCGCCGCAAGCAGATTGGCTTTGTCTAAAGAGCTGACAGCTGGAATGTCATTGTAAATGAGCGTGGCAATTGAAGACGAGGCGGAATTCCTTATGTTTTTTACAAATGACCTAATTTGTTGCTACCTTTGGGACATTGCCTCAACTTTTGATCTTAAGACACACGTCTGATAGTTGCATTGCAGTCATTTCTGGCCCGTTTAAACTTATTCCGGTTTTCCTCAGTAGGGTTGGCTTTGTATGCCGGCAAATTCAGCTCTCTCAACCTGATAGTCTCTTTACAGCTCGAGTTATACCATGCATTTTCTTTGGGTTTGATACTCTTCACTCTATGCGGAATGAAGGATCTCATGCCCAGCAGAAGAATGTTTGTGATCATATCAGCAGCGGCATCCACGTCACTATCGAGGAAGCATAGTGACCAGTTAAAGTTCCTAAAGAAATTGTTGAGTCCGCTCCAATCGGTTTTCTCGTACAGCCATACTGTTCTTTTAGGAATTTGTTGTCTAACTGTGTGTGGTGATAACGAGAAATTAGCTGATATGACACAATGGTCAGACGAGCCTAGAGGCGACAGTATGTCAACAGAATGTTTATCAGAGTGAGAGGTGAGAAACAGGTCCAGGGTGTTGGCGGTATTCGTGTGGGCTCTTTTACTAGCTGAGTCAGACTGTTTCGCTCAGCAAAGATTTCGACATACCAAAGTGACCAATTCAAACAAAACCCGTAATGACAAATGCTTTCCAACACTTTTTACTTATAAGCCGACGAAGAAATAAAGTTCCACCATAGCTGTTTCAATAATCGTCGACCTTACCATCTAGCCAGCACTCCTACTCATCCCACTGCTGCATCTTTCGTGAAACGGCGAGCTTAATTTCAAAATCCTTTGGTAGATACCCCGAAAGGATGACTTCAGAAAGATTAATGGTGGACGCACTAAGGTGGTTAAGTATAAAACAAAAAATTAAGTTGAACACTTTGCATTTTTTAAAATAAAACCTGATAAAGCACCAGGATATCTAACGAATGAAGTCAGACATGTAGGAGAGGCTTTGCCATATCAACTGCGGAACAGCAACAATTTCAGACTGCAAAATACATTTAAATTCAGATAAAACTTTAAATTTTAGCCAGATAGTTAGGATCATTCTATTGTCAAAGACAAGAGACAAATGAACCATTAAGATTTAATCATTGTTAAATAAATATTGATGGGGGTCAATATATGAAGCTTTAAAGTTTAATTCAGTTCTTTAAGATAATTAATAACTTTCAGTACTGCCTGTGCAATAAATACAAATTAGATTAAAATATTTAATAATGAATTTATTTTTTTAAAATTCAAGGAAAATAGGAATGATTCAATCATTTAAAAAAAATAGATTTATTTCTCCCGCATCTCAAAGTAACAGTTAAGCTATTAAATAAACGTGGCGCAGTGACCTTGCAGAAGAGTGATAAGTGTAATTTTCTTATGATAGGTACATACACTAAATACTGGCTATTAACACTACAGTAAAGGCTAAGGTGATACATTTGTCTCAAAACGTTAACTAAATATTTGGACAATTGAGCGGTGTGATCTTTTCAACAATACTCTATCCAAAAATATACCCAAATACTTAAAACTTTCAACAATTGCAATATTAAAACAACCAACAGAACACTTATTTTAAGCCTTATATGATACTTTGCGAAATTGATGAGAACACGTATTCAAGTTATATCTACGACAACTAGATGAATGATAACTTAACACCATGTCTTCACACGCAGAACCAGAGATGTAAAGAAATCATACATTTAGTTTTATCATTTACGATCAGTTTATGAGAAGAATAACACAATTTCTAAATCATTGTTAACAGATATATTAGCTTATATAGAAGGTTTCTTTCAGAATATGCGAATGTGGTATCATCAGCACAGGCTGTAACAAGACTTTTAAATCTTTTAAGTAAATTCACAAAAATTAAAAAAAGGATCGGGCCCAAAACTGAACATTGAGAAACGCCTGTGTTGATTGTTTTTCCCGAACTAAAGCAATAACGAATTAAAATTTTTTGTCTGTAATCCACGAAAACCTATTCTATACAGCATTTCTAACATATTATTGTGGTCCACCATGTCAAAGGCCTTGGAAATATCAATAAACACTGTCACTGTGGTCTGTGATTCATTTAGACTATGATAAAGGTCACTACAGAGTTTCAAAATGTTATCTCTCAACAAGTCGCGTCCCAGTCGTTAATACCATTCCTGAGTTTGAAAGTGTAATCACTTCAATTGTGCATCGCGTGTTTGAAAATCAGGGCAGTAATTTAGTGCACAATATGTTGAAAACAGTCAGTGTAACGTTTTCTGGGGCCGATCAATCCAGAACATAGGCTAAATTTGTCTGACCTCTGGTAGCCCTCAGTTTGAGTGAATTTTCGGAAAAAACCCAGCAGAATTTAGTTCCTGGAAGGAAAATGCTGAAAAAATTTGGGAAATATACGAACCATTTACAGGAACACCCAAGTATTACGGGATAATAAATGTAATTCGTAACAAAATCATGGGCAATGCCGATAATTTCTAGCGATGCATTTCTGTACTTTGGATTAACAAATGACTCTCCTTGTTCAGGAGAACAAGACAATAGAAGCTTTCCATCATAGTATGTACTCACACTTGTCATCGATCTTGAAAAAGCTATGTTGTATGGAAGTTGGTACCTGTCGCGACAAAGCTGTCGATACATTTATACTAGGAGGTGATCTCCGAAGGTTACTAGGTAAAAGAGAACCTATAATTTTACCACATGCATTATACCTGCGTCTGAAGCCTGCATACAGCCACCAAGGAGCATCAAACAAGCTACATTCACTACCCGGGCTGACATTCCCTCCAAGGATGCCCCAATTTATCCCACGTCAACCATTCACGAATGAACCATTTTCAATGTCGTTTTTACAATCCCAATTCCTTCCTATATCTTGCCTAGTCGACCTTAAAGGCTAAATCAGCATAATTGTAACAGCTCCCTAAACCAAACAGGAAACAAGAAAAAACACAAGAAATCCTAATTTCGAAGCTCACCATCATAAGATCAACAAATACCAGCAGAAGAACTACCAGATATCAACTGAAGAGAACCAACCTAAATACGAGCAGATGTATTTCTCGCAAGTAGCATGCTTTGATCAACATATGTCCCATGCTGATCATTATCATTCAACAACAGAAGATTAAACAAACGAAGTGGACCGATATACATTTTTAAGATTAACTTCCTTTTCGTTACCTTACTTTGAAGTAAGGACAAAAACGGGAGACACCATGAAAATATTAATTGATACCGGCTCAAATCGAAACTACATTCAGCCAGGTTTACATAATAAACCCATACCCAACGAAAACTGCTTTTACGCTAACTCAGTCGGAGGAGGCGTAGAAATAACTCATCACGTTAAAACAAATCTTTTCGGACAAAAAGACCCCTTTATTACTGTGTTCCTACTCCCCAATCGCAAATGACTTAAAGCTATCTTAGGTAATGACAGTCTTAAGGCTTTGTCTGCTGTCATTCATACTAAGGAAGGTTACATGAAACTATTGGGAAAAACATAAGCCAAAATCAAGCAATAAAATCATTAATAAATAATTTTCCTAGTTTTTTTTTTTGATCCTGATGAGAAACTTACTTATACCACCCAAGTATTCGGTGAAGTAAGAACTACTACCGATTCCCCCTTTTACCCATATCCACAGGCTCACAGAGAAGAATCAGAAAAGCTAGTCAACAAACTGTTCAAAGCCGGAATCATTAGACAATCCCGCTCACCATACAACTCATCAGTATGGGATGTACTAAAGAAACCCGAATCTTTGGGAAATAAGTAGTACAGGCTAGTCATAGACTTCCGGCAGCTTAACTCAGTAACGATCTCGAATCGATACCCAAATCCAGAGATAACGAAGTTTTATCCCCATTAGGTGAAAATGCTTTTTTCTGTATTAGATTTCAAAAGTGGATTCCACCAAAAACCCCTCAAGATATAGAAAAGACGGTTTTTTCCATCAACAAAGGAAAGTTTGAGTTTACGTGACTACCTTTTGGGCTAAATACTGCACCGTCAATCTTTCAGCGCGCGACGATTTTCCATACTGTAACCCATAGATATAGCAATAATAAAACACTTGAATATATTTTTTCCACTTTATTGAAGGTACGACCGTATCGCTTCGCAAACTACACAAGAGTGACTCTTTATTCATGTTCACTGCTCTCACATGTTTATCTCATTTTCTTAGAAGAGTGCCTGAATTAGTTATAAGGGCTGCTACAACTCGGCCTTCCTGACTCCAAATCGTCCCGATTCCTTTGTAAATTACATTGTTTTATCAATAACCCAGGGATATTAGCACGCCTGCAGTTCAGGTAGCACTCACTTAATATTCTATCAAACTTTTCTTTATTTACAAAGTCTATGTCTTCATTTTCAATATATTCCTTTTGTGCGTCTAATTCTATCTTCATCAAAGTTAAACACTCTTCTTTACACTCTTCATCTTCTATCATCTTATCCTGGCCGAACATTTCCCGCATTTCTTCCAACAGTTTCTTTATTTCTATAGTAGTCACATCTGACCATTTTTAAGCCTTCCCCTTCAATCTGCACGATATAAGGACTCTTAAATTATTGTCATCTAATGTATATGCTGCCTTCAAATTAATAAGTTGTGCTTCCCAGTGAGAGAACTATTCGGCCTCCCCTGAGAATTCTGCTAGTAAATACTTGATATTGGTGAAGTTTTCGATCAATCTGCTACTGCTGTCATTACGCGTGTTTTCCTTTCCTTCACTTTGTTTCAGCAGCAACTCATTCTCTCTTCTTAGGAGATCATTTTCGCGTTTATGTAAAGTTATTTCCTTACGCAGTACTTCCACCTCTCTCTTCATAAGTACGCACTCATTATCCTTACCACGCATCATCGCTCTCTTCTTACTTTTCTCTTTATCCCCGGCACTCATCTTGTCACTCGTCATTGAACTCCTCTCTTCGTTCGTTGCACTGCTTCGTTCATTTTCGATCTGCTGTTCCTCATCTTCTTCAATACTGCTGCTCTCTTCTTCACACTCGTCTTCTTCTTGAACGTAATCGTATTCTTCCTGGGATTCTCCGTCTGCTGTGAGCACATCGATGACACTGAACCGCCGTATATTTATTATATTCAACGTTCTCAACGTGCCGGAGTGGAGGCTTTTTCGGCGACTGAAGAACAGGCGAAACGAGCTGGTCTCAAGGTCAATGAGGACAAAACGAAATATATGCTGTCGATCAAACAACGTTCCATCACACATTACCTTGAACAAAATTTCACGAGCGACAGCTAGAATTTCGAGGTAGGAGGCAAACGTGAACTCCACAAACGACATCACAGTGGAGATCCGTCGTAAAATCGCCCTTGGCATCCTGTGCTAATTCAGTTTGTCAAAACAGCTGGGCTCAAAACTCCTGACTAGAAGGACCAAAATCATGCTCTACAAAACTCTTATTTTGCCAGTCCTGGTCTATGGAGCCGAAAGCTGGACGCTAAGCAAGACTGCAGAGCTGATTCTTGGTACCTTCGAAAGAAAAGTTCTACGTCGGATATATGGTCCCGTCTGCGAAGAAGGCGAATGGAGGAGAAGACATAACCGCGAACTCTACGAGCTGTACCAGAATGTGGATGTAGTTCGGAAGGCAAAAATCCGTCGACTGCACTGGGTCGGCCACATCGAGCGCATAGACAACAATGCTCCAGCAAAGAGGGTCTTTGAGGAGAGAAGGAGAGGAAGACCGAATCTCCGGTATAAAGACCAAGTAATCGCGGATGCATGCCCAAGACCGTCAACGATGGAAGGCAGCAATTGTTCAGGCTCGGACCCTCCATGGATCGCCGGCCTGATAAGTAAGTAAGTAGTGTAAGGTGTCGCCACAATGAAAAAATAAGATGAATGCATCGTTTGCATTTTCTCGTCGTGAGAACTTCGCGAGTCACATCAAACGTGTGATGAAAACATTTTCGGTGTTTTCACACCGAGGGACTTTATCAAAAAATAAAACAGTTGCTCGCAGAACAAGAAAAAAACAAAATCCGAAAGATAAAGACAAAAAACAACAAATACAGTAAACAACATATACAGCGCGAACGAAATTACAACACAGTTAAGAACTCAAGTGGAAATACACACAAGTAACGGCGTGTCTATTAACACAACCAGAAAAAACTTTTTGCCAACTGATTATGACTAAATTACGGGGTAATGCATATTTGACTATGCAAAATAGTACGTTTTCGACACTTGGTGATCTCGAACAAATACTTAGGGAATATTTTCTTCCCAGGAAGACTTACATTCAAGTGTCGAATGAACTACGATAGTGTAGACAGTTTCCAACAGAAACCTTGAACTCGTTTCTGCTGAGAGTAAAGAATCTGTTTACGTTCCGCACGTGAGCAAATGCCGGCGGATAGTAAAGCATTAGGCACCGATTCTGAACTCGCTGCTATATATGCATTTAACTCTGGCATAGTTAACCCTTTACTAAAACAGTATCTGTTCACGGATCACGAAACATCGATTGACAAAATATGTGACATTCTGATCAAACTAGAACTGGAATCGAGAAATTTAGTCCCATTTCAAATGGGTTGGCCATTAACAAATGGCAATCCAATGTGTTCTCAAGGCACGAATGCTCCGCTAATACATAACACTCCATGGGTACACACACCGCCAACAGTTGATAATTTCACGAGCCAACACTCACACAGATCGTTAGTCGACAATGTTCAGGTTAGGTGCAATTTGTGCAATAAGCCTAATCACACCTATCAGGAGTGTAGAAAACGACAAGATACGCCGTTCTGCTCTCGTTGTCGTATGCATGTACTACAGTACAAATTGTAGAAGAAAAAGTAGTACCCAAGGTCAGCGGTACAATATCTCTCCTGTACGGACATCGGTAGCAATATGAATGACCAATATAAACAACTCTCGAAGAGAAACGAGAACAAATCTCGAACTGTTTTAATAAGAAACGACAAGATACGCCGTTCTGCTCTCGTTGTCGTATGCATGCGGCCACTACAGTACAAATTGTAGAAGAAAAAGTAGTACCCAAGGTCAGCGGTACAATATCTCTCCTGTACGGACATCGGTAGTAATATGAATGACCAATATAAACAACTCTCGAAGAGAAACGAGAACAAACCTCGAACTGTTTTAATAAGAAACGTTGGGATGAAAAGAATGCAACTAGTCAAAAAAACAAAATAGCTGTCGTACGGTAAAGAAGGAAAACATACTATCTTGCGACGAAATTACAACTGAGTGCAAACAATATGTTAAAAGCCGTATAGTTCAGATCCCAATAGATGTAGGGTTTAGAAGGAATTTAAAGTTCTTAGTAGATATGGGATCAGATACTAGTTTAATTAACGTGGAAGTGTTAGGAATGGATGCAATTCTGCATCAAAGTGATGTCGATGTGGACTATTCGTGTAAAATCTCTATCAAAATACTCCCTCTTAGTGAAGGTTTCTGAAATGTCTTTGAAATTCCTGTGTGTTATAAATATATTTTTTTCTGCATTTCATTTGACATTTCTCAATTGCAGATTAACTCAATTTGATCCATGGAAAGAAACACAATCGAGCAACGCGTTGAAATTATTCAGGCTTATTATGAAAATGGGCGTTCAAGTCAAAATGCATATCGTGCACTTCGTGATTTTTTCGATCGTGGACAAATTTGAGCAAACCGGGTCTGTAGGAGATGTGAAAACACTAGTGCATGCTCGTACAGCTCGTACTGCAGAAAATATTGCTGCTGTTCGCGATAGTGTGGCTGAAGAGCCGTCTACCCCAACTCGTCGTCGTGCCCAACAATTGCACCTCTTTATGTGAACGATTTTCTGGCATTTTTCACCTCGAAGGAGAACCGTTACCACATTCCTCAGCAATCTACCACAAAATTTCAACATAAAATAATAAATACCCTACAAATACTAAACAATATCGACTACAGCAAGCACATAACAAGTAGTAAAAGAGAAAACAGATATTCAGAAAGAAAATTATAATACACAGTCAAAGTCCTTGGAACAGTCCCATTCTGCTGGTACCGAAAAAAGAAGACAGCAATGGTGATCGGTAATATATAGCAGTAGTTGATTTTCGAAAAATTACGACGCTTTTTCATTGTCTTGAATAGAAGATATTCTTGACCAGTTAGACAACAGTAGATATTTTTCCACACTAGATCTTGGAAGCGGATATCACCAAGTTAATAAAGTCGACAGACAGAAAACAGCCTTCAGTACAGATGCCAGCCACTACGAATTTCTCCAAATGGGACTCGGGTTGAAATGGGCTAAGCGGTTTACAAGACATTGACGATATCGTTGTCTATGGAAAAAAATGAATTGATCACAATAACAAGCTGATCTCCATTTTAGACCGACTGGAAAAAATTAATCTGCGTCTTCAACCAAGGAAATGCAAATTTCTTCAGAGAGAAGTAGTTTACCTCGGTCATAAAATTACACCAATGGGTGTATTACCCGAATCATCATCAAAATACCGTCACCAACCATTATTAAGAAAGTACAACATTCCATATTATTACGCATAAAGTTCGAAAATTTACTTGGAACGCGGAATGTGAAGAAGCTTTCACGAATTTAAAAAATATTATGACCAACCTCCCAATTCTTATTTATCCACACCTCACTAAGCCGTTTGATCTTTCCACTGACGCCAGCGGAACAACTATATGGGCCGTTTTGTCTCAGGAAAAAGATGGGTTAGACTAGCCGATTGCTTTCGCCAGCTGCATCTTAAGCCCTACAAAACCCCTCGGAAGTCGGACATTCGTTTGCCACGTTACCAAACCATCAAGCATAAAATGCATACATCCACAGTGAACGAAGTTGCTTTGTGTCCTTCTTCTCTAAGGCAACAAACAAATTTGTTATATCGAGTGTCAAACATTTTTTCGTACGTTATATATAGAAACTAATGCATTTGGAAAAGTGTACGTTATATCGAGCATTCTTCTTTACATAAATTAATTATTATTACTACATATGAAATATACACATTATATATACATCCATTAAATGTAATTCAAAATTCTTGATCAGTGATATATAGTAAAGGTTGATTTTTTAAAAGCTATAGGAAAGTTTTTCAAAAAAAGCACATAAAATTCAGAAAAATGCGTGAAATCTTTATTTGAATCGATAGTACGGTCCATATAATATAATGTTTGAAGATTATTTCATGCAAATGTTGACCTTGACTGCGCCACAGATGGTCTATCCGCTTAGTCCAATTTTGGCATACTCTTTCCAACATTTCGGCCGGTATCTCACGAAAAAATGCTTCAATGTTGTTTGCCAATGCGTCTATTGAAGTGGGCTTGTCTGTATAGACAAGAGTTTTAACATAGCCCCACAAAAATCCAAAGGCGTTAAATCGCACGATCTAGTCGGCCAATTTACCGGCCCCGAACGTGAAATAAAATGTTCACCGAACTCGCCCCTCAATAAGTCTATTGTGGCGCGTGCGGTGTGGCATGTGGCACCGACTTGTAGAAACCACATGTCATGCAAATCACTTTAATTATGGACACTTTAATTACGTACAGAGAAATGTCTGCCTGCGATGACCGAAATAAGAATCGGAAAATAAAACGGATAAATAATTAAATGAGAAATGACACCCTATGCCTGCAGTTAGTGCATCACGAAGCTGCAGTAGGTGCTGATGAATTCTAGTGTTCTTCCGATCTCTACACTTTTTTAGAACATGAACTACTCGTTGCAGTCAGACACCAGAATGTCGCATAATCTTAAGGCACTCTATTTCAGAAAATGTATTGCGTGGATTCTTTGGTAAGTCAAGACACAGCACGGGCCAAAGGTATAGAGGGAGAAAGGGAGAAGAGGTACCTGTGCACATTAGTCTTAAATATCTGTGGGTTGTAGTCTGGGGGAAATATAGGGCTGGGAAGAGCATTCCAAATTCGCGTAGTACGGCTGAAGAACGAGTCTCTAAATTTAACTGTGCGTCCGAAAGTAGGCTTAAGGGTAAACTGATGAGCATTCCTGGCGAGACGAGTATTGCGGGTGAATTCATGGAGATGAGGAATGCAGTTGGATAGCTCACTTGAGCATCGTTTGTTGAAATAGCGATAAAATACGGACAAAGAAGAAACGGTACGTCGATGCTCAAGCGAGTATAATGACTTTGCGACATTGATATGTTAAAAGAGGTATAGTTCAGATCCCAATAGATGAAGGGTTTAGAAGGAATTTAAAGTTCTTAGTAGATACGGGATCAGATACTAGTTTAATTAACGTGGAAGTGTTAGGAATGGATGCAATTCTGAATCAAAGTGATGTCATCGACATAAATGGAATTTATTCTAGAGGCAGTACACTTGAAGATAAAATTCTATTAGATCCTCCAATAAAATGTAAGCTATATGCCACTGAAAAAAATTCCCATATCTTAGGACAGGGTATATTATTTAAATACACAAACATTGATGGACAAAATAAGCTACTGGAATTTCTTCATAAAGTTATCCCAGAAAACTCGTTACCCATTGTGAAATCTCAAGATGATAGAGCTGTTATTAGAGTCGCAGATTGTGACAGAAAAAAAATGGCATTTTCCACACCATCTGGTCATTATGAGTTTGTAAGAATGCCTTTTGGGTTCAAAAATGCACCCTCAACCTTTCAACGATTAATAAACTCGATTTTTCAAAACGTGCATATAAAGCGAGGGATATGAAAGACGAAGATGAAACCTTTAAGCAAATAGCGAAATACCATAAGTATGAAACAGGACATGCAGGTATAATCGAAAATTACGAAGGACTAAAAAAGGTAATATATTTCAAAAACTTCAAGGAACTTATTCAGACATATTTAAACAATTGCGAAATTTGTACAAAAGCTAAATACGACAGAAAACCTATTATACCACAGTTCAAAATTACTGAAACACCAAATGACATAAATGAGATAATTCATTTAGACATATATACAAATAGTAAAAACAATTTCATAACGTTTATAGACAAATTTTCAAAACATGCAATTATATTCCATTTAGAAAACAAAAACAGTTTAACAATCAAAGAAAAAATAAGACTCTATTTCTCAATTATGGGTAAACCTAGATTGATAATTATTGACAACGAATTCCGTAATACAAATATAAAAGATGTCCTAAGAGAAGAAAATGTTGAAATGCACTTTACGAAACCTAATAGTCATACTGGTAATTCGGATATCGAACGATTCCATAGCACTATAGGCGAAAAAATGAGAACAATTTCATTGAGGAATACGCAACTTACAGTACTTGAAAAGATGTATAAATGTGTAGAATGGTATAATAACTCTATTCTTGCCACAATAAAGTTTAAGCCAATGTTAGTACAGGAAGGTAAAGTAGATAAAGAAATAGTAAAAGAAAATATCCATTCGAAGAAAGAGAAAACTATTCTAGAACGAAATAAAAACAGAGAAGAGTATGAGGAAAATAGAGAAACAGGATACGTTAATAATTACAAAGCACTTAGACATAAGGAACAGCCAAAATATAAGAAATTAAGACTTTCTAACATACATACATCCAATATAAAACGCCCTTACAAATTTTCAGGTCGTATGGTCAATACTAATAGTTCTCTTGACACTAACGACAACCCAAGCAACGTTGACGATAGAACACATTAGTGCGAACAATGGATAATAAATTTAGGAAATTAGGAAGAAATAAAATTAGGAAACGTACTTATAACAAAATCTTACGACATAATTTTAAATACGATTGACCCAACTGAAATCCAAACTTACATATTTAGAAACTCTATTAAAGATAGGAATCATTAAGAAAAATGTTGAACATATTCAGGCTAATATCGCATCAAGTAGGTTAGGAATAATGAGCAGCAGTATATTTAGTAAGGCAGAAATAACTAAGTACAACATAGATTTTGATAAATTAAGATTAACCAAGTTTGGGACGGCAAAATATAATGACAATAAAATTGTTTTCGCTGTAAAAGTACCTAAAGAAATAATAGAAACATCAAAATACTTGATTACTGTTATGACAGATAATGAATCAAATGAAATTATTATAGAAAATGAACACATTGTAAGAATAAATGAAACATGTTATACATTTAAAGAAAATTCATACCTTAAAGAATTTAAAAAAGACAAACTTATGTATCTACTATGAGAACTGTATCAAAACAAAGAATACTAAAAGTATGGTTGAAGAAGTCGAAAATGGATTGTTAGTAATAAAGAATTATAAAAATATCAATTTAACAAGTACATGTGATGAGAGAAAAATAAAACTAAATGGAAATTACCTAATATCTAACTTTAATTATTGTACACTTAAAATTGGGAACGAAATCTTTCATAATACAAAAAATGTACTCGAAGAAAAATTTATCATGCCATACAATAATATACTAAATTTTACAAAAAAAACAGGTATCATTTGAAGAAGTTTCGTTGAAACAAATACAAAATATAGAACTAAGATATTCAAGAAAATCATATACTGTATACTTTATTTGTACTTTTGTAATTGTAATTTTTATGGCCATACTCATTGTGATTTGCGTTTATTTTAAATTGTATAAGTTACAAAATAAAATTATCATAACTCAGGGGAGTCATGAATCTAAGGGGAGGCGGGTTATGTCGGAGTTGGAGACCACCAGCAGAGGAAACGACATACACTCATTCGTCCAAGGAGACTCAACTCCTAGAGTTTTAACTTATAATCTCCCTGTTTATACTGCTTCTATGTCGCATAAGTAAAGTATAAGCCAAGTGCATTAAGCGGTCGACTTAGAAAAAGTTGAACGTCATTTCATTTTCATTTTAGTTCATTTTTATTTACTTAATTCATAACAAACTTTTAAATACTAGACAAAAATGCTTAAAACTAGTTGGACGAACATTGTTACTACTTCTAACTTACCGGTCCTAGGCGGGCACTCTAAGCTAAACTTAATCTAAAGCTATGTCGTTCGACTTATTCTAATAATGTATTTGTGAAAGTAAAAATAAATTTAACTGTACATAAAAATTAAGAAAATTATAAAAAACTTAATATCCGAACTGATTTACTAACTTACAAACTACCTTAAACTAAACATACATACATATATATATGTGTATCTTTTAAAATACGCACATATAAATGCATATGTTCTTAATATATATACATGTGTATACACATATGTACACAAGTGTACACATGTGTAAACCTTTTTTTTTTTTTATATACATATGTACAACTTAACACTACCCTAAAAAACTACCCTAGGATATGTAGGTCGGCCATAGGTTTCGGTTGATGGAATGCGTTTAATCAGCTGCAAGACAAAGACCGATATGCACTGCCCGTTTTTAACCCGGGTCTAAAGGGTTCGATGATGGAGTTCCCTCGCTACGTTGCCACCAGAATTTTCGGTGTTGCATTGCAACATCCCAAACATCTCGCCTTGAAACCGCAATACTGAACCGGAGGAGACCCTACTCAGCTCGTTGTGCGACGGAACGGTCGTGGTTGAGTCGCCCATCCACAGTCGAACGAGCGATGTGAAAGAGGAGCGGTACCGCATTTTCATTTTGTATCAGACCGTATTGTCCAAATGGAGGAATGCTTCTGGGGGAACGAAGCCGTTATGACGTACCCTTTCATGGTACTGAGAATTGGATATTCGGATATTTTGTTTCTTCTTCTTGTTTCTTCATGTATAATTCATTATTTTCTTTTATTTTGATAACTCAGTCAGTATTAACAGAAGATTTTAAACTTGTCAATTTATTCACTATATTCGTGACGTATTGCAAACAACGCGCGGCATGCTTATTTAAGGTACCACGGAGCACAGCTGGATGAGAGGTTCGAATCCAAGTGAAAGCAAAGTTAATACGCTTTATTCGGTTTTCAAATCTGGTCCTGTCACCATTTGCCGTTGGATTAGCGGCACTACCACTGGTGTTGTCGATCAGTGGTAGTAGTCTGACTATGGCTTTCACAATGGACCAGCATGGATAAAGTGTGCTGGCGATTTCGCCGGCATTCCAACTACCTAAACCTAAGGTACCACTGAACTTACTTTGGCATATAGAAGGATCATTTTCACATAGAAAATGTACCCTGCATTCATAACGTAGAATAATAGTCTACGATTAATCATAAGACCAGGTGAGCAAGAAGTACCACTAATAAAACTTGTAACTGAGCTAAATTTTAAACTTAAGAACGCCATACAATGATTAGTTATTTGCGGATCAAAACCGGAGCTATGAAGTTTGAATTTTTCAGAGTTGGAAATACGGACCATGATGTTACATTCATTTAAACGGACAAATCATTAAAGTGGACCACACAAAATATTTAGCAGATTTTTAAAAAGAATTAGAAACAAAAAGGAAAACATGACAACGGTGACTATAATCGACGCGCTTCAATGGTTAACCATAAAGCAAAGACTTCAGCAGAACATCCTACTATCGGTTTTCATAATAAAAGTGGGTAATACAAAAAAAATATTTAACAACAGGATTGCTCGATCCGGTGAAGCTCAACCATACCATCTTCGGAATACATACTCGACCAAACAAGAACAAGATCTCAATACGGTTTGATAATAAAAGGACTCAAACTTTAATAAACGTCTTAATGAAATAAAATTAGAAACTAATTAGGGCGTAATTACAATGAAATGCATTGAATTAATAAAACAAACTAATATGTGAATTATGTACACATTTTGTACAACTATGAATTCATGGAAAAATTTTGCTAAAAATAAACAATACTAATAAATAAATTAAAAAAAAATTAGTTTTCTACTACGGTCAAGTCCAAGATGCTGTCGCAAAGAGCTCAAGGCTCTTAACACACAGCACTCGATTGCTCACAGGGACATAATCGGCAACGAAGCAGCAGATGAACTTGCCAGGAAAGGTGTCCAAACCGAAATCCTTGAAATACAGTATAGGATCATAGAAATATAAATTAATACTGACGGGCTTCCGGCTTGTCAACCTACTAACCTACCCTAAACTAACCATAATGTGTAGAAGATTGCTGCAAGGTCGTATCTTGTCATCAAAGAATTATGGAAATACATGAACAAAGAGCCTGCAGAAGATGGCACTGCCGCTGATTTAGAAAAAACCTGAAAGCGAAGTTCGACTTGTATTGCTCCTGCAGACGCAAGACTACTTGTATATGTAGTATTTGTAGAAGACGGTTCTTCTTCTTCTAATATCGCTATAGTCCGGGCCTCAACCAACAAGCCTCTCCAGCAGGGACGATCTTTAGCCAGCTGCCTCCAATTTCGCACGCCAAGTTGGTTGAAGTCCTTTTCCACTTGTGTGCACCATCTGTTTCGTGGACATACTCTACTGCGTTGTCCTACTGGTTCGGAGTTGAAGACTCTTCTGGCTGGATCAGTGTTGTCCATGAGCTCTACTTGTCCTAGCCACCTTAGGTATTTAATTCGCCAACGTCAAAAACCATCAATGCAAACAGGACCAAAGACTGAACGCAGAACTTTTCTCTCCAAACGGTCAATTATTTCTTCATTCGCTGTTGAGATTGTTCGGGCGTTCCCGCAATACAGCAGTACAAGGATAATCAAGGTCGGAAATAATGTCAGGTTGGTCCTTCGAGAGAGGACTGTACTACAGTATATACTTCGTTTTGCCGTCACTTACTGCTAAACCAATTTTCGCCCCCTCTATTTCAATACCAGCAAACGCTTCATTGATGGTGAGTGAGTTTTGAAAGATCTTTGACCATTGACTCAGGCAATGAGTGGACACTTTTAGTTACGTACAAAGAAATGCCTGAAAAATGAAACGGATAAATAAATAAAAGGCAAATGACACCCTATGCATGCAGTTAGTGCAGAAGGTAGTGATGAATTCTAGTGTTCTTTCGATCTCTACACTTGGCTTTGAAGCTCGACTACAACCAGTAATACCAGAATGTCGTATAATCTTAAGGCACTCTTTTTCTGAAAATGTATTGCGTGGATTCTTTGGGCTTGGTGACGTAAAGTGGCCAATTCAAACAAAACCCGTAATGACAAATGCTTTCAAAACTATTCTCATAACTCATAAGCAATCGGCAGAAATGTTGTCCTCTTCTTTTCAAAACCGACTAACTAATAAAGTTCCAGCATATCTGTTTTAAAAATCGTCGACCTTAACATCTGGCCAGCACTCCTGCTCATCCCACCGTTTCATTTGTCGTTATGACAAGCTTAATTTCTAAATCCTTTGGTACAAACCCCGAAAGGACTCAATCGCCAATCTATTTTAATAGAAGCAACCGCAAGAATGAGCACCGCGATGGAAGTACTCAAGACGCTACTAACGACTCAACAAATGAAATAACAATCATGGATATTCTAGCCTTACCATGCAATTACAACTTCAATTCCAGCTCACTAACAAGCTATTGAATCACATATGATGATGGTGAGGCGAAAAATCTACTTAAATCTAAATCCAATGTTGTATTTGCGAAAGTAGTAGTATTATTTAGTTAAAGTTACATTATGAAATATTATACATATATTAAAAAAATAACCTGGAATCTATAGCTCAGAAGGAACTAGAAACGAAAGCAGGGAGTCATGTAAACAAAAAAATAAAAAGATACATTTTCTAGTAAGTTGACAACAAAAAAAAAATATAGAAAAAGATGTGTATGTGCTTAATATAAATGAGGACACAAAAAGGAACTAATATTAATGTTATATGAAGAGAGAATTATTTAGGCGATAACAAAGCAGGTTAGAAATGTCAACATAGCGATTCTAATGTACAACCGTACAAAAGTGGAAGAAAATTGCGGATTATGATGTGGTACAGTAACCAGATTAAAATTGTTGGTTCTTACGTTGTAGTAATCAGAGCTTTTATTCAGTTCACAGGCTAATCTAGAGAAAAATAACTTTAAGACTTTATATCAATATAAGTGTTTTAAGGGTAGCATTTTAAGGTTTCTGGGAAGTAATAGACTACTAAAACGACGATTTGTCACAAATTAGATGAATAATGTGTTTTTGAGAAATTATAAGTGGGTCCATTTTGTTGAAATGAGTTCCACCCCAGGCATCTCAACCATATACGATCCTAGAATGGACAAATCATTAATAGATGCACTTAGGAAGAACACGGGAGCACAGTGATTTTAATGAGTAAAACTGTTTTCGGGCAAGCTTTTTAAGAGCACTCGTATGGTCGAACCAAATAATCATCCTGTGAAGTGCAACACCACGATACTTATATGACTTCACATTTTCTATAATGAAGCAATTCCCAGAACATGTAAGGGACTTAAAATAGGTTTGTGCAATTGTCCCTGATTTACAAATATATTTACTATGTAAACATTTTCTGCATTTGGCACACTGGAAATAAAACGTACCAAAGTCCAACTTCCTTCCACATACATTAAGAAACATCACCTTCCTTTTTTCACTAATCGCCAGATTATGCCGTTGGAACCAGTGACCCAGAACTTCCAAGTCATGATTCATGCCATGTCATGAGCAAACGCATTAATCTTACTACGTCAGTTCTGAGAAAATTGTGAGTTAATAAGGATTACGAATAGTATCAGTCCTAGCACAGAACCTTGAGAAACTCCTATGTACCTCTGTTTCCTGTTTGATATATACGAACTGAACCATTTATGTGTACTACCCCTAAAACCACAATTGTATAATTTAGTTTTATAAACTATCATAAATATGTGTGCAGAAATTTAACAGGGCTCCTTCAGTTGATAATTTTAACTGCTTAAGAAGTTATTTTTATCTTAGAATTTGATCATAGTATTCTTCATAGCTCTCTCAAAAATCTTCGTAAACATTTGAACTAAAGAAATAGGCCTATAATTATTGATAGCAGATTCTTCACGTTCCACAGGCGATACTTTTGTTAAAAATATTACAAATAATGTCGCAAATGTTCGGAGCTATTTTTTTAACGACATTATTTAAAAGAGTTTGTTGTTGAAGAGTTAGTTTTTTAGTGAGTTCATAATTCTAAACAGTTCAAAGAACGTTATTGGTTCGGCAAAGAAAGTATGAGCGAATAATTTATCAACAACTGTGCAGTTAAAGTTACAGAATTCAGAACAGCTATCCGATATTAGTGCCAGTAGAAGGCTCATTGAATGTTTCAGCCAAGTCTTTGGTGTCATTAAAGGTGACTTCGTTGCATTTAATACTATGAACTAGTGGACTGATCGAAGATCTATTCTGAATTTCTTTAACAAGTTTCCATTCTTTTCTAGAATCACCACTACTTTTAGAATAATAATTGTTCTTACATGGAATAACATCTTCGGAAATGTCATTACATAAGTAGTTATTTATAAGCACTAAAATATTGACATCATTCGAATATTTCGTCTTTTTCTTGTATAATGTATTCCTTTCTTTTATTTTGATAACTAAGTCAGTATTAATAGAAGGCTTTAAACTTATCAATTTATACACTCTATAATTGGCGTTTTGCGAACAACGCGAGGCATGCTTATTTAAGATACCACGGAGCACAGCTGGATGAGGAGTTCGAATCCCAGTGAAAGCTAAATTAATACGCTTTATTCGATTTTCAAATCTGGTCATGTCACCATTTGTCGTTGGGATGAAATAAACGGCACTGCCACTGGAATTGTCGATCGGTGGTAGTAGTCTGACTATGGATTACACAATGGACCAGCATGTTCTAAGTGTGCTGGCGGTATCGTCGGCAGTCCACCTACCTAAACCTAAGCCTAAGGTACCACTAAACTTACTGTATGCTAAAGAAGAATCACATAAAACATTTACCCTATATTCATAACGTAGACTATTATTAAGCGGCCTATAATTAATGATAAGACCACGTTTAGCAAGAAGTATAACTACTAGAACTTGTAATTGAGCTAGATTTGAAACTTAAGTACGTCATAAAATGATCAGTTATTTCAGCAGCAGCAGCAACAACAACAGCAGCAGCAATAACAGCAATAACAGTGGCAACAACAACGACATTATCATCATCAACAACAACAACAACAACAATAACAACAACAACAACAACAACAACAACAACAACAACAACAACAACAACAACAACAACAACAACAACAACAACAACAACAACAACAACAACAACAACAACAACAACAACCACAACCACAACAACAACTGAAGAAGAAGAAGCCGCAGAAGCAGCAGCAACAGCAACTGAAGAAGAAGAAGCCGCAGCAGCAGCAACAGCAGCAGAAGCAGCCACAGAAACAGCAACAACAGCAGCAGCAGCTACCATCTGCAACGAAGAAGGAGAAATGGCCGCTGTTTTCGGACTGGAGACGAAGGAGGTCGACACTCTGTGTAAGTTGGCCACCAATAACTCTTTCTATTTGAAATATAAAGGGCCCTTACGGATGTCTGTCCACTGCTCATCAGGGGCAGACTATCACATTATAAAAGAAACGCTAGCGGCGGTAGCGGTGGAATTTTTTTCGTACACCTTAAAAAGGGGAGAAATGCAGAGAGAGTACTGCGCCAGGCGCAGAGCGACGATGTTACGTTCGCTGCGGTTAAGTCATTCACCACAGCGGTAACGAAAAGGGAGAACAGGAAACTTCCCTTCTTCCTTGTTTAGGTCACTCCAGACAGTATAATAGAGAGCCTAAAAAAATGACTCGTTTAGGCCCCATTTCTGTTAGATGGGAAACATTAATAAAGACGAAGCACATAGTCCAATGTGCTCGCTGTCAGAGGTTTGGGCATGCCGCGGCGAACTGCAACATGGAGTCCCAGTGACCAGGCAACCTGAAGCGAATCTGGATATGATGGCGGTACTGCTCTCTATCCAGGGGCAGATCGCTCAGCTCGAGAAACAGTTGCAAGAGCAAGCAGCGCGAGTAGAATTAATCTACTCGACGGGTTTGCCGGTCTAATGGCTGCGCACGCAGCTAGTAACTTTGAGATCCTAGCAGTGAATGAGAATTCGCTGATTAGGACAGAACGCAAATTAACGCTTATGCAAGCTCACAATCCAGACGTGCTGATGGCCAGCGAAACTAAGCTGAACAGACGTGCACACTCTGGTACAAGAATTACCACGTAGTTCGAAGAGACCGGCCCAAGCCCTGCGAGGGAGCGAGGTCGCACTCTTAAACAAAAAAGGCCTCTGTCATAAGGCTATGTATAGCGAAGTGCGAAGATTTCAAGTGCTAGAAACGTGTATTGCACGTATTCCTCTCCAGGGTGGAAAGCGGTTATATGTGATCGCGATCTACGCAGCTGACAATTCTGCATTCAATCGCAACTTCATTTTACAGCTCGATACTATTTTCACTAGCCTTCGACTGAACTCGGAGGAAAACTAGTATATAATTGCTGGTGATTTGAACTCCAAGCATAGAGAATGGGGCAATAGAGTGCATAACGACAGGGGCACCCCACTGTATAACTGGTTGGCAGAGCACAATATTGAGTTCAAGCTAGATTTGCTTGCAACTGATAGGCCATCGTACCCCAGATGTGGGTCCTATCTGGATCTGTTGCTGATCGACAGACGACTGTTAAACTGCCTCGCTTCTCCAGGACGTTATCCACAGAACTACGTTCGAGTAGGATCAATCTTCCATCAAACAGAAACCTAACGAACGAAGAGGTTGGCAGGTAACTCATACAAATGGACGACGTAATTAAACGTACTATGGAAAAGACTATTCCGAAGGTAGTACAAATCGATGACAGCGATATTTATCGAAATGCTACCATCGATGCACTTCACGTGCACAAAAGTAAACTGCTGTCAAGACTCAAACTCTTGCACAGGCGGTTTACAGATCGATAAAACGCGGAAGTCAGGGAATTGAAGTCGGAGGTCTAGAAACTCCAACAGTTAATACGTATGAACTATAACTTGGCTATAAACTTGCACTGGGGTAAAATCCGAGCTGTACGATCTAACAACCCGGGTATGTTCCCACAAGTAAGTAAAATATTTCGGAGAAAAAATCAAAACGACATTCAGGCCGTTAGACTTCCCAGAACGACAAATAACGAACAATTACTGACTTCAGTTGGCATCGATCCAGATGGAGCAGTGCTTGACAACGACTTCTTCGTGGTTGAAGATCCCCAGGAGAAGGTGAAAGCAATTGGTGCTGGGTTTCAGCGAGTGTATACGGTCAACGAGGTTCGTAGGCCGAATCATGACCTGGAGCAAAGAGCCTCACTAAACCAATTCGAGCTCCGAAACGAGATAAGTCAAGGGCGATCTGAGAATCCTGGTTTCAACAGGTTCAGTGACGATAACAGTGCAAATAATGCCGTCGACAATGATGGAAATCACATCTTGATTTCTCAAGAAGATCTTCAGGGTATCTTTAACTCGTTGAAGAAGAAAAAGTCGGGGGGAATGGATGGTATACCAAATATTGTGCTTCGCTATCTTCCCACCGAAGCCGTGCAAATAGTAATGCTTATTACCCGGCACACTTTAAAACAGCTGTGGTGCAACCAATCCCTAAACGGGACAAAGACAAATCTTAGGTCGATCTGTCTTCTTCCTCGCATAAGCTAGGTTTTTGAAATGATAGTCATTCGAGGTTTGAAACAATGGGTTGAGGAATGCTGCAACTTGTCTTCGAACAAATTCAGCGATTTTGCGACGACTGGAAGTTGATCATCAACTTCCTGAAGTGTGAAACTATCCTTTTCATGACCCCGCTGTACATGGCAGCATAGAATACGCGCACAAACTGGCGTAAGTTCGGCATGGTTGACCCGCAGGGACGGCCGTTAGATGTGAAAAGTGTATTAAGGTATCTAGGCATTTGGTTCGACCAATATCTGTATTTTGACAAGCATATAGATATTGCTCTGGCGAAAGCTAAAAAGGCCTTTGCTGTAGCAAGCGGGTTGTTTTACTGCAGCCAACTTGATACCAGAGTAAAGATAATCTGCTACATGGACCTCATCCGGCCAGTTATGGCCTACAGTTGTTCACTATGGTTCAATGTGAGTCCTTCGTACACCCGAGTATCGTACACCCGAGTCTGAGTACAAGAAGTTCTACCCTAACGAGGTCCTGTACAACGAGGCAAACTTGGACAGGGTAGATAATTTTATTATTAAACTGATCAGCAAGAGCTATGACTTCTTCCAACAGTCTGATCTTTGAGTCAATGTTATGTACCATGAGAGAGTGCGCCTCACCGGCTTTATTCCTCCTGAAGCATTCCTCTATCTCGACACTATTGGCCTAATACAGGATCCACAAGGATGTCCTGTCATCTTCCATGTCGTACGCCGAACAGTGGACAGGCGACTCCAATACAAACGGGATGTCGCTCGCAGTCACGAGGATCTCCTCCGGTTCAGTAGAGTGATCTCTGCTCGAGACAGGAGAGAGTCTGCCAAAGAGCGGCAATTCTACTGGTGGTTACTCCAAAAACAGTCTCTGCCGCCGCTGGCTTTTACAAATGATGACGCGATGGTTGACCTGGTGGCCAACTTACATAGGTTATAAGTTAGCAAATAAGAAAAATATAAACCAAAAATAAAAAAGATAGTTAAATTAAGCCAAGTTTTTTTACCAGTATTCTTGGCTATACAAAAAACAAAAGAGACTGTCAATAATTGAAAAAAAACATAGACTAAGCCGAAAGGCATACTTAAATTAAGATCAGAATAGCTTAGAGTACCCGTATAGGGTCAGTAGGTTAGATGAAAGAACAATTGCTAAGAAAGATAAGCTAGTTTTAAGTATTTTTGTCTAGCACGTAAGTAAATGATCTAAAATAAAACAAAAATGAATTTAAAAAAAAATAAAAAATATAGGACGGTAGTCGGTGTGCTAACCGGTCATAATCATCTGCAATACCATGAAATCAAAATGGGACTTCCCAATGACTATATCTGCAGGGGCTGTGGCGATGAAGAAGAGACAGACGTCCCTTCTCACTACCTATGCAACTATCCCAGTCTCAGCCGAATAAGAAATATAACGCTTGGAAAACACTTCTTATATTACTTACAAATCAGGGTCGTGAATAATGTCAGGTTAGTCCTTCGAGAGTATATACTTCGTTTTGCCGTCATTTACTGCTAAACCAATTTTCGCCCCCTCTATTTCAATACCAGCAAATGCTTCATTGATGGTGAGTGAGTTTTGCAAGACCTTTGACCATTGACTCAGGCAATGAGTGGACACTTTTAGTTACGTACAAAGAAATGCCTGAAAAATGAAACGGATAAATAAATAAAAGGCAAATGACACCCTATGCATGCAGTTAGTGCAGTAGGTAGTGATGAATTATAGTGTTCTCCCGATCTCTACACTTGACTTTGAAGTAAGAAGTGAAGAGACGGGGTGATGTCTGATCTCTACCTCCTCCTCATCAATGCGGCATGAGAAGATCCCAGTTATAACGCTGCTGAACTGCATTTCTTGTTTTTAGGTTTTTTAGAACATGAACTACTCATTGCAGTCAGACACCAGAATGTCGCAAAATCTTGAGACACACTTTCTCTGAAAATATATTGCGCGGATTCTTTGGGCTTGGTGACGTAAAAAAAATTCAAACAAAACTAATAAAGTTCCACCATAGCTGTTTCAATAATCGTCGACCGTACCATCTGGCCAGTACTCCTGCTCTTCCCACCGATTCATCTGTCGTTATAACAAGCTTAATTTCTAAATCCTTTGGTAGACCCCCGAAAAGACTCAATCGCCAATCTATTTTTATAGAAGCAACCGCAAGAATGAGCACCGCGATGGAAGTACTCAAGACGCTACTAACGACTCAACAAATGAATTAACAATCGTGGATATTCTAGCCTTACCATGCAATTACAACTTCAATTGCAGCTCACTAACAAACTATTGAATCACATATGATGATGGTGACGAGGAAAATATAGTAGTAGTAGTATTATTTAGTTAAAGTTGCATTATGGAATATTATACATATATTAAAAAATAACCTGGATTCTATAGCTCAGAAGGAACTAGAAACGAAAGCAGGGAACAGGAAAATAAATAAAAAGATAGATATTCTAGTAAGTTGACAACGAAAAAAAGAAAGAAAAAGATATGTACGATATATCCGTATGTGCTTAATATAAATGAGAAAACAAAAAAGGAACTAATATATGTTATATGAAGAGAGAAGTATTTAGATGGTAACACAAAGCAGGTTAGAAATGTCAACATAGCTTTTACTCAAGAGCCATGGTTTTATCATCTTTAGAAATATGGATTTAATTCTAGCGATTCTTATGTACAACCGTACAAAAGTGGAAAAAAATTTGCACATTATGATGTGGTATAGTAACCAGATTAAAATTGTTGGTTCTTAGGTTGTAGTAATCAGAGCTTTTATTCAGTTCATAGGTTAATCTAGAAAAAAATATCTTTAAGACTTTATATCAATATAAGTGTTTTATGGGTAGCATTTTAGGGTTTCTGCGAAGTAATAGATTACTAAAACGATGATTTGTCACAAATTAGATGAATAATGTGTTTTTGACAAATTATAAGTGGGTCCATTTTGTTGAAATGAGTTCGACCCCAGGAATCTCAACCATATACGAGCCTAGAATGGACAAACCCTTAATAGATGTACTTAAGAAGATCACGGGAGCAGAGTGATTTTAATAAGTAAAACTGTTTTGTGGCAAGCCTTTTAAGAGCACTGGTATGGTCGAACCAAATAATCCTCCTGTGAATTGTAACACCAAGATACTTATACGACTTCACATTTTCTATAACGAAGCAATTCTCAGAACATGTAAGGGACTTAAAATAGGTTTGTGCAATTGTTCCTGAAGTACAGATATTTTTACATACATTTTTGCATTTGGCACAAAATGAGCCAAAGTCCAACTTCCTTCCACATAGATTAAAAAGCATCACCTTCGTTTTACCACTAATCGCCAGATTATGCCGTTGGAACCAGTGACCCAGAACTTCCAAGTCATGATTCATGCCATGTCATCAGCAAACGCATTAATCTTACTACGTAAGTTCTGAGAAAATTGTGAGTTAATAAGGATTAAGAATAGTATCAGTCCTAGCACAGAGCCTTGAGGAACTCCTATGGAGATGTCTCTAAAATAACTCATTTGCCTATTAATTGTTTACCTCTGTTTCCTGTTTGATATATACGAACTGAACCTTTTATCTGTACTACCCCTAAAACCACAATTGTATAATTTAGTTTTATAAACTATCATTAATATGTGTGCAGAAATTTAATAGGGATCCTTCTGTTGATAAACCTGCGCGAAATCCAGATTGGTAACTGCTGAAGAAGATATTTTTATCTTAGAATTTGATCATAGTATTCTTTATAGCTTTCTCAAAAATCTTCGTAAACACTGGAAGTAAAGAAATATGCCTATAATTATTGATAGCAGATTCTTCACCTTCCACAGCGATACTTTTGTTAAAAATATTACAGATAATGTCGCAAATGTTCAGAGCTATTTTTTTAACGACATTATTTAAAAGAGTTTGTTGTTGAAGAGTTTGTTTTTTAGTGAGTTCATAATTCTAAACAGTTCAAAGAACGTTATTGGTTCGGCAAAGAAAGTATGAGCGAATAATTTATCAACAACTGTGCAGTTACAGTTACAGAATTCAGAACAGCTATCCGATACTAGTGCCAATAGAAGGCAAATACTCATTGAATGTTTCAACCGAGTCTTTGGTGTCATTAATGGTGACTGCGTTTCATTTAATACTATGAACTAGTGGACTGACCGAAGATTTATTCTGAATTTCTTCAACAAGTTTCCATTCTTTTCTAGAATCATGGAAATACATGGAATAACATCATTGAAAAAGTCTTTACATAAGTAGTTATTTATAACCACTAAAATATTGACATCATTCGAATATTTCGTCTTTTTCTTGTATAATGCATTCTTTTCTTTTATTTTGATAACTAAGTCAGTATTAATAGAAGGCTTTACACTTGTCAATGCATTCACTATATTCTTGACGTTTTGCGAACAACGCGAGCCATGCTTATTTGAGATACCACGGAGCACAGCTGCATGAGGGGTTCGAATCCCATTGAAAGCAAAGTTAATACGCCGTTGGGGATCAAATTAACGGCACTACCACTGGAGTTATCGATCAGTGGTAGTAGTCTGACTATGGCTTCCACAACGGACCAGCATGGTATACGTGTGCTGACGATTTCGCTTGCAGTCCAACTACCAAAACCTAAACCTAAGGTACCACTGAACTTACTAAATTCTAAAGAAGGACCACATAAAACATTTACCCTGAATTCATAACGTAGACTGTTATTATGCGCCCTATGATTAATGATAAGACCAGGTGAGCAAGAAGTTAACTACTAAAACTTGTAATTGAGCTAGATTTGAAACTTAAGTACGTCATACAATGATCAGTTATTTGCAGGTCAAAAACGAAGCTATGAAGTTTGAGTTTTTCAGAGTTGGAAATACAGACCATGATGTTACATTCATTTAAACAGACAAATCATTGAAAAGTGGACTACATAAAATATTTATGAGATTTTTCAAAAGAATTAGGAACAAAATGGATTGCATGAAAATGGTGACTATATACAAGACAAAGAAAAAAACTCACTTTGAATGCAATCATCGACATATTTTCAAAACACTTTAAAACAAAGGAATGAAAACAATACTGAAGTTTAATAGAATGACATCATATGCTCTACGCGCTTCAAAGGCTTAACACAAAGCAAAGACTTCAGCTGAATATCCTACTATCGGTTTTCAATATAAAAGTGGGTAATGCAATAATATATTTAACAAGCATGACCGTTCGAGTCGGTGAAGCTCAACCATACCATGTTCGGAATACAAACTCGACCAAACAAGAACAACAAGATCTCAGTACACTTTGATGATAACAAATAAAATTAGTTTTCTGCTACGGTCAATGCTGTCGCAAAGAGCTCAAGGCTCTTAACACACAGCACTCGATTGCTCTTTGCTAGGTCCCGGGACACAGGACATAACCGGCAATGATTCAGCAGATGAACTTGCCAGGAAATGTGTCCAAACCGAAATCGTAGAAATACAGTATAGGATCATAGAAATATAAATTAACGGTAGACAAATTTAACCACATGTGAGATCTCGGATGCTGTGGCATAATGTAAAAACTGACAAACATTTGGATTGCAATAAAAAGCTATTCAGGATGGTAGTCGGTTAGCTAATCGGTCATAATCATCTGCAATACCGTGAAAGATAATGGGACTTACCAATAACTATATTTGCAGGGACTGTGGGAGTGAAGAAGAGACAGAGGTCCCTTCTCATTACCTATGCAACTATCCCAGTCTCTGCCGGCTAAGAATTCGATGAGTGACGTAACAGGCACGAAACAGTGGTTAAGTGAAAGTTACTCATTCCATGAGTATCACAATGGGTGTACACTGACCTAAGTGTGACGGGATTTCGGTTTGTCAACCTACTAACCTACCCTAAACTAACCTTGATGTGTGGAAGATTGCTGCAAAGTCGTATCTTGTCATCAGAGAATTATGGAAATGCATGAACAAAGAGCCTGCAAAAGATGGCACTGCTGCTGATTTAGAAAAAAACCTGATCGCGGTGTCCGAATTGTATTGCTGCTGGAGACGCAAGACTACCCATATATGTAGTATTTGTAGAATATTTTTCCTCTGCTTCTAATATCGATATAGCCCGGGCCTCAGCCAACAAGCCTCTCCAGCTGTTACGATCTTTAGCCAGCTGCCTTCAAGTCGGTTGAAGTCCTTTTCCACTAGTGTGCGCCATCTGTTTCGTGGACAAAAAACGGTCAAGGACTTCTTCATCCACTCCTCACCACGGGCTGTAGCGCCACCAATATTATATATTATAAATAATGTCAGGTTGGTCCTTCGAGAGAGGACTGTACTACAGTATATACTTCGTTTTGCCGTCACTTACTGCTAAACCAATTTTCGCCACCTCCATTTCAATACCAGCAAATGCTTCATTGATGGCGAGTGAATTTTGCAAGACATTTGACCATTGACTCAGGCAATGAGTGGACGCTTTTAGTTACGTACAGAAAAAGCCTGAAAAATGCATGCAGTTAGTGCGTCACAAAGCTGCAGTAGGTAGTGATGAATTCTAGTGTTCTTCCGATCTCTACTCTCGGCTTTGAATTGAATAGCCTTTCGCAACTAATCAGGGTCAACCAATCAAATATATAATGCATTCTTTTCTTTTATTTTGATAACTAAGTCAGTATTAATAAAAGGCTTAAAACTTGCCAATTTCACTCTATTTTCACTCTATTCAGGACGTTTTGCGAACTACGCGAGACATGCATATTTAAGTTACCACGGAGCACAGCTGGATGAGGGGTTCGAATCCCAGTGAAAGCAAAGTTAAAACGCTTTATTCGGTTTTCAAATCTGGTCCTGTCACCATTTGCCGTTGGGATCAAATTTTTGGCACTACCACTGGAGTTGTCAATCAGTGGTACTAGTCTGACTATGGCTTTCACAATGGACTACAATGGTGCTGACGATTTCGCTGGCAGTCCAAATACCTACACCTAAACCTAAGGTACCACTGAACTTACTGTTTGCTAAAGAAGGATTATTTTCACTTAGAACATAGACTATTATTGAGTGCCCTATGATTTATGATAAGAACAGGTGAGCAAGAAGTAGCACTACTAGAACTTGTAACTGAGCTAGATTTGAAACTTAAGAACGCCATACAATGATCAGTTATTTGCAGATCAAAAACGGAGCTATGAAGTAGTTTGAGTTTTTCTGAGTTGGAAATACGGACCATGATGTTACATTAATTTAAGCGGACAAATTATTGAAAAATGGACCACATAAAATATTTAGGAGATTTTTGAAAAGAATTAGAAACAAAATGGATTACATGACAACGGTGACTATATACAATACAAAGAATAAAACTCACTTTGAATGCAACCACCGACATATTTTCGAAAAAAAACTTCAAAACAAAGGAATGAGGCCAATACTGAAGCACATATGCTCGATTCGCTTCAATGGCTAAACATAAAGCAAACACTTCAGCTTAACATCCTACTATCGGTTTTCAATATAAAAGTGGGTAATGCAATAATAAATTTAACAAACACGACCGCTCGAGTCGGTGAAGCTCAACCCTACCATCTTCGGAACAATAACACTTTGATAATAAATGGACTCAAACTTAAATAAACTTCCTAATGAAATAAAATTAGAAACCAATTGCGGCTAAATTACAATGAAATATATTGAATTAATAAAACGAACTAATATGTGAATTATGTACATATTTTGTACAACTATGAATTTGTGGCAACACTTATTTGATAGATATTATTATAAATAAATATAAAAAACGTTTATCTACTACAATCTCAGAAGTGGGATATCCTGAAAGTGCCGGAGAAATATGGAGAATATGGAATACTTCAAGAGGTATACAGCTGTGCAGTTGCGACAAAATAACTGGCAATAAGGATGACTTAATTTTACGTCTCCTAGAAGTCCCTGCAGCGGAACGAGAAAATTTCGCCCCAATACAACATGCAGCCAAAGACGCAGCTATGTGAGCTAAATGAGAGTGATGGTGTTACCGTTAACAACGATAACGATAATGATGATGACGATGAATACGAGGAAAGCTCTACACACATGCGCAATGAGCATGATTCCGAAGGAGAGGCATCCGAAATTCAAGCGCAAAGAAGAGAAAACAATGAGTGAAATAAGAAAAAGAGTGAAGAAAAACAAACAACTGATGAGTGGCGGTTAATGAAATAGAGCTAGAAGTGATCAAACAAGAGTTATACATTCAACGAAAGGAAAATGAAATGCTAAAGAGAAAAAATGAAAACCTAAAAGAGTGGTAATGTCAGTTCAAGTGACATTGAAATGAGTGCAAATGAAACGTATAATATAATGACAATGGCAACATAAAAGGAAATTTCGCCTCTATTAAAGATCTTTTATCCGTTTTTTCGGGTACTGGTGATACTTTTCATCTTTGGGCGACACAACTAAGAGGTATATTAACCATTTACCGATTAGATGGCACTAATGCTCGAGCTCTGATCTCAGGCAAACTTAAGGCAATTCTTTGAGATGGCTGTATTCAAGATTAACAGATTAACAGATTAACTTATTAACAGTTTAAAAGATTTACTGGCAGACATGAAAACGTTGTTCGAAGATCATACTAGCCTCCTTGATTTGAAACGACAATTCGAGGTTAGGAAATGGTGTTGAAATGAAACCTTCATGTAATATTTCCATGAAAAAATTAATTTGTCAAATAAAATAACAGTTACGGCGGACGAGCTCTTGGAATACTTGATTGATGGCATTCCCGATCACGCACTTCAGTCACAAGCCAGAATGCATTGCTTCCGGAATAGGCATCACTTAATGGAAGCTTTTAAAAAAGCTAAGACATTCAGGTGTTTTAATTGTAATTCTTTTGGACATATTTCATCTGAGTGCCGGAAGCCAAAACGGGAAATAGGTGCATGCCACATATGTGGAACTAAGGGGCATTATACTGCAACGTGTCCTCAGAGGAAGCGGCAACAAATCCATCATGTAACAATGAAGAATATCCGGACGAGTATATAAGAACTTTATATTACATTTTTAAGAAAGATAAACTCATTTATAAAACATTGTCAGGAACACTAATTGACACCGGCAGCGCTATTAGTTTAATGTGCCAATAGTTCGTGCCTTCGACTTTAATCTGTCCAACAAATGAATTTTATGACAACTATTTTGGCATAAATAAAAGCCCCCTTAATATAATTGGTACTGTTAAGTGTTGTGTTTTTTTTTGAAGAAATTGAAATAGAACTTAATATATTTGTTGCAGAAAATGATACAATGCAATTTCCACTCATTTTAGGCAAGGATTTTTTAAGAAAAGCTAATTTGAAGTTAGAAAGGAAGAAAAATGAAACGAAAGAAACTATTGAACACAAGAAAAAATAAAACGAAAGAATCAAAAGAGAGCAATGTATTTGAAAAAGAATGTATAAGTTTAATGAATATTGAAATTGATAAGACAGATGATTGTATAAATAATAGTAATTGAAGACAATCCGTCATATCAATACACAATTCCCTTCATAACCTATCATAGGCACATTGTCATACAACCTGCCTACACAGAAAGTGACCTCATTGTAATATTAAAGAATCTTAAAATGTGCATATAAGCATAATATTATACCTGCCTACACAGAATGTGACCTCTTTGCAATATTAAAGAATCTTAATATGAGCATAGAAACTTAATATTTGTCTGTTTCCTACAACTGCACACGCGAGCAACCAATTCTGCCAACAATTCTACTGTTCTACGCACACACATCATTGCCTGCCTATTCTGTAACATCGCAAACTCCATAGGCCATAGGCGGCTAGTGGCTCGAAAAATGTCGGACTATAAAATATGTGGCTGGTTAGAACAAATTGGTGTTCTTTCTTTGTTTTTCCTTTATCGTTCACTGTGTCTGACTCCTATCTGTCCAACAGACGCTTTCTTATGCAAAAAAATAACCGGTTTTTTGAGTTATGAATCAGATTGCGATGCGTAACTCAAGGTAATACTGAGTGTAATTTTAGGTTCATTGTAAATTTTATTGTATTTGCTAATAGCCTTTCGCAACTAATCAGAGTCAACCAATCAAATATATAATGCATTCTTTTCTTTTATTTTGATAACTAAGTCAGTATTAATAGAATGCTTAAAACTTGCCAATTTCACTCTATTTTCACTCTATTCAGGACGTTTTGCGAACTACGCGAGACATGCATATTTAAGTTACCACGGAGCACAGCTGGATGAGGGGTTCGAATCCCAGTGAAAGCAAAGTTAAAACGCTTTATTCGGTTTTCAAATCTGGTCCTGTCACCATTTGCCGTTGGGATCAAATTTACGGCACTACCACTGGAGTTGTCAATCAGTGGTAGTAGTCTGACTATGGCTTTCACAATGGACTAGAATGGTGCTGACGATTTCGCTGGCAGTCCAAATACCTACACCTAAACCTAAGGTACCACTGAACTTACTGTTTGCTAAAGAAGGATTATTTTCACTTAGAACATAGACTATTATTGAGTGCCCTATGATTTATGATAAGAACAGGTGAGCAAGAAGTAGCACTACTAGAACTTGTAACTGAGCTAGATTTGAAACTTAAGAACGCCATACAATGATCAGTTATTTGCAGATCAAAAACGGAGCTATGAAGTAGTTTGAGTTTTTCTGAGTTGGAAATACGGACCATGATGTTACATTAATTTAAGCGGACAAATTATTGAAAAATGGACCACATAAAATATTTAGGAGATTTTTGAAAAGAATTAGAAACAAAATGGATTACATGACAACGGTGACTATATACAATACAAAGAATAAAACTCACTTTGAATGCAACCACCGACATATTTTCGAAAAAAACTTCAAAACAAAGGAATGAGGCCAATACTGAAGCACAAATGCTCGATTCGCTTCAATGGCTAAACATAAAGCAAACACTTCAGCTGAACATCCTACTATCGGTTTTCAATATAAAGGTGGGTAATGCAATAATAAATTTAACAAACACGACCGCTCGAGTCGGTGAAGCTCAACCCTACCATCTTCGGAACAACAACACTTTGATAATAAATGGACTCAAACTTAAATAAACTTCCTAATGAAATAAAATTAGAAACCAATTGCGGCTAAATTACAATGAAATATATTGAATTAATAAAACGAACTAATATGTGAATTATGTACATATTTTGTACAACTATGAATTTGTGGCAACACTTATTTGATAGATATTATTATAAATAAATATAAAAAACGTTTATCTACTACAATCTCAGAAGTGGGATATCCTGAAAGTGCCGGAGAAATATGGAGAATATGGAATACTTCAAGAGGTATACAGCTGTGCAGTTGCGATCATGACTGGCTTCTTTGGGCAAGAAAATAACTGGCAATAAGGATGACTTAATTTTACGTCTCCTAGAAGTCCCTGCAGCGAAACGAGAAAAATTCGCCCCAATACAACATGCAGCCAAAGACGCAGCTATGTGAGCTAAATGAGAGTGATGGTGTTACCGTTAACAACGATAACGATAATGATGATGACGATGAATACGAGGAAAGCTCTACACACATGCGCAATGAGCATGATTCCGAAGGAGAGGCATCCGAAATTCAAGCGCAAAGAAGAGAAAACAATGAGTGAAATAAGAAAAAGAGTGAAGAAAAACAAACAACTGATGAGTGGCGGTTAATGAAATAGAGCTAGAAGTGATCAAACAAGAGTTATACATTCAACGAAAGGAAAATGAAATGCTAAAGAGTAAAAATGAAAACCTAAAAGAGTGGTAATGTCAGTTCAAGTGACATTTAAATGAGTGCAAATGAAACGTATAATATAATGACAATGGCAACATAAAAGGAAATTTCGCCTCTATTAAAGATCTTTTATCCGTTTTTTCGGGTACTGGTGATACTTTTCATCTTTGGGCGACACAACTAAGAGGTATATTAACCATTTACCGATTAGATGGCACTAATGCTCGAGCTCTGATCTCAGGCAAACTTAAGGCAATTCTTTGAGATGGCTGTATTCAAGATTAACAGATTAACAGATTAACTTATTAACAGTTTAAAAGATTTACTGGCAGACATGAAAACGTTGGTCGAAGATCATACTAGCCTCCTTGATTTGAAACGACAATTCGAGGTTAGGAAATGGTGTTGAAATGAAACCTTCATGTAATATTTCCATGAAAAAATTAATTTGTCAAATAAAATCACAGTTACGGCGGACGAGCTCTTGGAATACTTGATTAATGGCATTCCCGATCACGCACTTCAGTCACAAGCCAGAATGCATTGCTTCCGGAATAGGCATCACTTAATGGAAGCTTTTAAAAAAGCTAAGACATTCAGGTGTTTTAATTGTAATTCTTTTGGACATATTGCATCTGAGTGCCGGAAGCCAAAACGGGAAATAGGTGCATGCCACATATGTGGAACTAAGGGGCATTATACAGCAACGTGTCCTCAGAGGAAGCGGCAACAAATCCATCATGTAACAATGAAGAATATCCGGACGAGTATATAAGAACTTTATATTACATTTTTAAGAAAGATAAACTCATTTATAAAACATTGTCAGGAACACTAATTGACACCGGCAGCCCTATTAGTTTAATGCGCCAATAGTTCGTGCCTTCGACTTTAATCTGTCCAACAAATGAATTTTATGACAACTATTTTGGCATAAATAAAAGCCCCCTTAATATAATTGGTACTGTTAAGTGTTGTGTTTTTTTTGAAGAAATTGAAATAGAACTTATTTGTTGCAGAAAATGATACAATGCAATTTCCACTCATTTTAGGCAAGGATTTTTTAAGAAAAGCTAATTTGAAGTTAGAAAGGAGGAAAAATGAAACGAAAGAACTATTGAACACAAGAAAAAATAAAACGAAAGAATCAAAAGAGAGCAATGTATTTGAAAAAGAATGTATAAGTTTAATGAATATTGAAATTGATAAGACAGATGATTGTATAAATAATAGTAATTGAAGACAATCCGTCATATCAATACACAATTCCCTTCACAACCTATCATAGGCACATTGTCATACAACTTGCCTACACAGAAAGTGACCTCATTGCAATATTAAAGAATCTTAAAATGTGCATATAAGCATAATATTATACCTGCCTACACAGAATGTGACCTCTTTGCAATATTAAAGAATCTTAATATGAGCATAGAAACTTAATATTTGTCTGTTTCCTACAACTGCACACGCAAGCAACCAATTCTACCAACAATTCTACTGTTCTACGCACACACATCATTGCCTGCCTATTCTGTAACATCACAAACTCCATAGGCCATAGGCGGCTAGTGGCTCGAAAAATGTCGGACTATAAAATATGTGGCTGGTTAGAACAAATTGGTGTTCTTTCTTTGTTTTTCCTTTATCGTTCACTGTGTCTGACTCCTATCTGTCCAACAGACGCTTTCTTATGCAAAAAAATAACCGGTTTTTCTTCGACTTATTTGGCGAACGTTGTATATACACATGTATATACATATCTCTTAGATAATTTCTGTTTGAAAAATTGAGTTATGAATCAGATTGCGATGCGTAACTTAAGGTAATATTGAGTGTAATTTTAGGTTCATTGTAAATTTTATTGTACCTTTAATGAATTAAAGTATACAAAATTGGCTTCAATTGCGTTAAAATTGGCTTCAATTGCGTTATAGTATGCGATTTGTAGTAAACAATATAATTTTTGGACTTGGTCCAACCATTTCGTCCAGGACCTGTCAAGCGGTCACCCACCTGATGAAATCGCATTCAAGGCACGCCTCGGAAGTCGGACATTCGTGCCACGTAACCAAACCAACAAGCACAGTCTTTTTCGTTCGTAAAAGCAGCTGCTCATTGAGTTCCTCGCGTACTGCCGTGTTTTTCACCCTGTTTCAAAATTAAGGCAGCTTGGCAAACCCTACAAGAAAGATCATTCAAGATCATTACTCCTCCCATCACTCGTGAACAAGACCTTGAAATATTTGAACTTCTCACCTGCTTCAACGGGACTCCAATAACATGTAAATAACCATTACCTCTGATTTGTCCACGTTAACCTTCATCCCAGCATCTACACATATGACAACAAACCTATTGAATGCGCTTTGGAGTTCTGTCAGTTAGGATGTGAGGATAACTAAATCTTTTGACAAGACTCACCCTTGGTAAAGCCCGACTCTACCGACTTACTATATAAAATTTTCCAAGTTACGCCACAGGTATCTACTAGTTTTACAACAGACTCATAAAATGCATCCACAGTCAAGGAAGTTGCTTTGTGTCCTTCAGGCAACAAACAAATTCGTTATATCGAATGTCAACTCTTTTTTTCGTACTTTATATAGAGACACTTATACATTTGGAAAAGAGTACGTTATATCGAACATTCTTCTTTACACAAATTAATTATTATTACTAGATATTAAATATACACATAAATATTTACATCCATTATATTAAATTCAAAATCCTTGATTAGTGATATGAATATTTAGACTGAATATTTTAGATTTTTGCTGCTAAAGTACAACATTTGCAGATGTCGGATGCAGAGTAAAAAAAGCACTTATTACTTAAATCAATGCCTTTTAAAGAGAAGTAGGTAGTCCGAAGATATCATCGGTATTCTTGGAATGAATACATTCACCAGTAGGCTTGTTATATCGCACAGCTTTGGATGACATACATTTCGCAGTAAAATCAGTGGCACTCCAACTTTTAAAAATATTAAGTGGCCTGGTAGATCTGCTGGATTCGTAGAGTTTTAAAATTCCATTGAATTTGAATTTTCTGAACCTTTCAAGTATAGAATAGCTCAAGTATAATATACATATAATATATACATATAAGTTAACACCATAAATGTCACATTCCCCAAACCAAACCCATTACTCCAGCCTAGTTCCAAGAAGTTTATTCAAAATATCCGGCCATCGCTCGGGAAGTATTGACCAAGCAATCTCCACGTTGAACAATAAAACAAGCTTAGTAGCAATTCCCAGAAGCATACTGCAAAAGTAAATTATCAATCAACAGCAGTGTCCGATGCTCTTCTTCTAGGAACGCACTTGCAGACGTAATTAGGCAACAGGTTGTCATCGGCATCGTCACAAACATCCGAGCCTTATAAATATGTGTAATTTAATTACAAGCTCAGTTCTGATTCGCAATAGAAAACATAATTGGCGCCTGAGCAAATTAATTCTGTTCCCGAGCAAATACATCCTGTTCCCGAGAAAGAAATAAATCCTGTTTCTAGTTTAAAACCGAAGAGAATTGATCGTGCAAATATTTCGCTGTATATCGCAACTACCTCACCCAAATAGATTAATTTCTGGAAAAAGTGAGTGTATATGTAGTAATAATAAAAAATATAAATTCAACAATTGTTCACTAAGAAAATAGTATTTCTTATTGAAAATAAAATGCCAGAAACAAAATAGTCCAGTTCCCATCAAAATACAAAATACAAATTCAGGGAATTAGCCCACTCCTTCTAATCCTAACATCCAACATACTCATACTACAAATCAATCTTCAGTTAGCGGTCGAGATAACAGTTTATTGAATCCATCTGTAACCTCTGCTGCTAGTACTTCACCTAATATGAGCCATCAAAACGTTAACCGTGGATCGTGAACTATCCGTGTTACAAATTTATGAGGTAATAAGGGGAACACCCAAATATTTCGGGATTTAGAGCGTAATCCGAAATAAAATTGTGGGACAAGCGGTCATCGCTTTAGAATCATACAATATCCTGCTCAACTGGGAAAACATTTGTAAATGCTTGGCATTACACTACGCCGACAAGAGGGATGATATATCAAATGAGTATCAAATGATGTGTCTTGTTCAAAGCCAAAAGAACACCCAAGACTATTATCAAGAAGTCTACACGCATTTGTCAATTGTACTGAATAAGTTGCCATGCATGGAAATCAACAATGAGTCATTGTGCCTGCTTACTCAAACGCACAGGGATAATGCTCTGAATGCATTCATCAGAGGCCTACAAGGAGATTTAACAGACCTCTTGGGTTTCGCGAGCCTTTCGACCTTCCACATGCTCTCCATCTCAGCATTAAATTACAAAATCAGGGGTATAGAACAAACCAAACTAATTTCCATCAGGCGAAAACAAGAAAACCCCAACCTGGTTATCCAGCAAATATACCGCGGACGCACAATTTGCCACCAGCACAATGAATGAACTTTCGGCAATATTGAGGCTATTCCAATTTTCAGATACCATTCGGTTACAAACATTCTCCCCGCCGCCTCATTCTCAGCCAAATCAATAAGACTGCAATCGCTTCCACCTCAGCGACCTTCCTATTCAAACTCTAAACAAGGAAGATCCAGTCAGTCCCACCGACCAAACAGGAGGCTAAGACGCAACAATCCAGTGCTCATGCTAGAAGTATTCACTACCAGAACCTTCAACAATTCAATGCCAACACCGGAAGATCGAGGCCATCCATGAATGAAAATTAAGCAAGAAACCAAAATTCGAATTACCATATTAATACAGAAGAAGAAGAAGAACTGGAGAAATACTACCTATGATACATACTACTAAAAGATACATTAATGATGTGGAGAAGCCTTCCGGTTCAAAAGACTTCAACACAGTGTGATCTCTGAAATCAATCGGTTAATCGTTTTCGTAATCTCTTTTCTGAACCGGATGAGAAATTAACATATACCACAAAGGTAGTCGCTGAAATCCGAACTACAAAAGATGATTCTCCCGTTTCAAGCAGAGGTTGAAAATCAAATTCAAAATTTATTAGAGAAGATGGAATCATTAGAACATCTAGATCCCCGTACAATTCACCGGTGTGGGTTGTACCGTAAAAACCAGACTCGACCGGACAATTTAGGAAATCCCGAGATAAGCGAAGTTCTCGTGCAGCTCGGCAAAAACAAATATTTCACGGTTCCTGATTTAAAAAGTGGTTTCCATAAGATTCCAATGAAGGAGTCTGATATTTAAAAAGCTTATTCTATCCTCAGCTAGCCTATCTTCCACAAGTATATGCACAGCAAAGAATCATGAACAGGTACGCACAACAACAGCAACCACAATTCAAGGATAGCAACAAGGTTATCAACAAAGTTGTTCAACTGCACCAAAACCTCAGCCAAAGCCAGAGGAAATATCCACAATCAGGTCGTCTGCTATAAGCCAAAATCGAACCCAACCGTTCAAATAGACAGGAAAATAACCACCAGTCCAAGACCCCACATTAAGAAAGCACATTCCACCTAAAGTACAAAGAAACTTTCATATAAGCCTCCAAAACCCACCCAAACCTGAAGAAGATAATGTAACAGAAGAATAACCTCCAGAATTCGTAATAAAACCTACTGGTTGTGTCTCCCCACGTGAGTTGTTCGCTTTCTATCAAGCAAATACGAAAGGTATAGAACGTGATTCTAACTTATGAAATTATGGCTTAAGCCAACATGAAGATCAGGACGAATTTGAAGAAGAATCCGATTTCAATGATATTAATTTTTTAGAATGAAGTCCTCTTCGTTGCCATACTTTCAGCAAAATTGCTGGTGATATCCAAATAACCCATCACACGTTTATGAACCTTTTCAGACAAACAGATAACGAACTAAAATGTTTACTTCTCCCCACATTAAAAAACATTTAATGGAATCTTAGGTAGCGGTAGTTTGAAAGAATTCAGCGCAATTGTCCACACAAAAGAAAGTTTTATAAATATTCGCGACAAAATCAAAGTCAAAATTAAGGAAGTAAGATCCCCAATGACAGAAACAATCCATCAAATATTTGGTAAAAAAATATACCACTTTATTCCCTGAACCAGATGAAAAACTGACCTACGCAACAAAAGTTATCGGCGAAATCCGTACAATCGCGGATACTCCAGTGTATTGAAAATATTAGCCCTACCCTGGCTCATTACAGGAAGAAGTCAGATCAAAAAACTTTTAAATTACCATATTATTCGAAATAAGCAATAAAGGCTTGTTATAAATTATCCAAAACTAAACACTGTTACCATTTCGGATAAATATTCTATACCTGAAATCAACGATGTTTTATCACAACTTGGACAAATTAAATACTTCACTATCCTAGACCTCAAAACCGGTTTTCATCAGATTCTCTTAAGGAAAACTGACATGAAAAAGACATCATTTTCAAATTAACAATGGGAAATATGAATTTACTCGACTTCCATTCGGTCTGAAATATGCGCAGCCCCAATTTTTCAAAGTGCGTTAGCCGATATTTAGGGGAAGTCACACGGAAAATTTCCTACGTCTATATTGACGATACAATTATCTTCAGTAAAAATGAAATTCAACTCGAGTATTATGTCGATATATGAAGATTACAGGAAGCCAATATGAAGGTACAAATGAATAAATATAATACATTTTTTTTCAAAAACGAAGTCGAATTTTTACGGTGTTTCGTGTCACACCAAAAGAAAATGTTTGCAATCATTTGAGATCTTAATTCTTTTAAGAATTACTTTTAGAATACCACTCATGTAAAATCTTTGACGAACCACCAACCATTAACATATGCTTTGAGTAACAAAAACACAATTTCCAAAATGAAATCCTGTTCTTGAGGAATACAATTATGAACTTCAATACAAACCTTGCAAGAGTAATATAGTTAGTGATGTTCTATCTCTTTATCCGGAAAGCTCCCAAACTAATTCTTTATCAGTAATGCTACTTAATGAAGACAAGCCGTTATATCAATTCACAATTCCCTTCCCAATCTATCATATGCACATTGTCATACGACCTGCCTACACAATAAGTGACCTCATTGCAGTATTAAAGAAATATCTTAACCCAAGTGTCATAAATACTAACGAAGAAATCATATGAACAATACAAAAAATATATCCATGTCATTTCAAATCGTACAAAACTCGTTTCACACAGTCTCAAGTAACTGATCTTACCAAACCCACTGAACAGCAAGGACGAATCCTTGATGAAACGCAAATAAAAATAAAATTCAACTTCTACAAAAATTTAATTTTCCCAAAATAAAAGCTCGAATCCACGAACTAATAAAGCAATGTTGAATTTGCAAGGAGCAAAAATACGAACGGCATCAAAATAAGCCTAAAATTCAAGAAACGCCTATTCCGCAATTTCCTGGACACATAGTACATTTCGATATAAATGCTACAAACAATTCTTGGTATTAAATACAGGTGTACATTTTTCCAAATACGCCCAAGTTAAAATAGCATCCAAAGCAATTCAACATATTCAAGAACCTCTGAGGTAATTTTTGACAATGAAAAATCATTTAATTCCTCCACAATATGTTACAGGATCAATTATGCATTCAAATTTTCAAAACTCCACCATCCAGTAGTACATTTAATGGTTAGGTGGAAAGATTTTATTCAACAATGTGAAAATCATGAGATGATTAAAAACATAAATAATACAAGCCACATATTATAAATAGAACAAGAGAAGAAAATCCACCTCTTTACGAACTACAGTAGCAAAGGTTGTAATTCATAACAAAATCCGGCCTGAAAATCAATTATATTAATGTAACCATATATATGAAATTGAAACAAAATCAATAAAGAAAAAGAAAGGAACATTATTTACGAAAAATTATAAAAAATAACCTTTTCATAGCAAAGGTTAAATGTCATAAGGAATTTGAATTTATAAAAAATAAAACAAACAAATTAAAATAAACCCTTTCACATTAATTTTTAATAGAAAAAGAGGAAAAGACATAAATATATAAAATTATATACATAAAACAATATACATAGAATATAAAATTAGATTATTTTATTATTTTTATTTAAAAAAAATATAATAGAATCATAAATATCTATGTCAGAATGTATCATTCCAGTATCAATAAAAAATCAAAATTTCTAAGCCAAGTGTTACCGCCGCACAGAGTGTTATTTTCGACATCTAGCGGAACTTTATTTCTTTAAACTATGGATTTTCCTATTCGGTGAAGGAAAAAAAGTAATTGTATCAAGTTTTTAAAACAAAAGGGCTATATGTGGTCACCGATAGGGGGCGTATATCAAACGCCATCCATCCTCCATAAACCTCATGGATACAAACGTCTCTAACTAAAGGACCACTTTTTTTTGACTTGAAGTTAGTCGCTCTCATCGTCGGAATTGCTAGTAGGTTTACGCTACTCGTACTTCGGGAGCCTTTAACAGGGCAATACATTCTTGAGGTAGAGGGGTCCTTTTTCTATTGGGCGCTGTACTACGACTCGAAAGATGTGGATCTGATGATATTTAAAACCTGTTTAATCCATCTCTATTCGTATTTTTTCTGGAAGATTTCCTCGAACAATTGACCAAGTGGCAGTATGCATGCTTGAATTATCTCTTTTGAATGTATCAGAAGTTTATGTATGCTTGCAGGCATGTGGTACCATGCGTAATGCGCTAGATACATGTTTTTTGTTTCATTGGCATAGTTTGCAAACTTGTGTGCATTAATTTCATATTCACTCGATATTACTTCGAGTAAAATTCGGAAATGGTAGATCAGATCAATGCTGTTGCCTGTTATATCCGCACTCATCTCAACGTTTCTAAAAAAATTTCGCGCTATGTTACCATCATTCGTATTGCCTGCTGCATGCTATGCCATGTCAACTAGTAATCCCATTTCATTCCGAAATCGTTAATGAATATGGCTTTTCTTGTTCGCAACTAAACTTTTTTGCCATTTCTTAACGTCTAACTTCTAAGAAATGTGTAATAGACATTCAATGATCGAATCCAAGAATGCAAGTGAGAAATACCAAAATTTTACATTTTTCTTCTTTAGAGCAGCCGAGTTATATTCGTAGTCTTTATTCATAGATAAATAATCGTTAATTAAATGAGCGATGTTAACTCATAAAAAAAATTGTATGGGGTGCGCAGCTGAGCGCAAAATCTCTCAACGGGTTCTAGAAGTATATAGTCCGGAGCGAATATGGTACTTGGCCACGTTCATAATAAAGAACCCGAACAAGCCAAACAGAGTTCGGTTGGTTTGGGATGCCGCAGCAAAATCTATTGGTGCTTCTTTAAATGATTTTCTGCTCACCGGACTAGACCTACTTAAACCACTGGTCGTCATACTGTTAGCGTAATGACAGCAATGTGCGGTTTCATCGTATTCATGTAAGGGACAACAATATGCAAGCACAACGTTTTCTGTGGTACGATAAGGAAGGTAAGTTGCATGAGCCAAGTGTTTACGTGATGAAGGTCTTTACGTTCGGAGTAAGCTACGCCCCTGCATCGCTCATCACGTCCGCGATACCAACGCAGAACAGTTCAAATCATAATTCTTTCGGGCAGTTGAATCAATACAAAAACACCACTATGTGGACGACCTCATAGACAGCGTGGACGACGAGCAAAGCATATTGGTTCTGGCAAGGAAAGTGCAGCACATCCACGCAGCAGGTGGTTTCATAATAAGAAACACGGCGACAAATTCTGCTACTGTGCTCAAACAAATTTTGGAAACGTCTGAATCTTCACAAACTTCAAAAGAGAGTTTGACCGAGAAAGTCTTGGGTATGTATTGGGGTAGGTCTAACGATGTGTTCAGATACATTTGCAGATTTGCTAGACTCCGACGTAATGTTTTTGAAGAAGGTGTCGTTCCTACGAAAAGGGAGTGTCTGCAAGTCCTGATGTCGATATTCGACCCACTGGGGTTTCTGTCTTGCTACACGGTTGCTCTCAAAATCTTCCTACAAGATATATGGCGTTCAGGAATAACATGGGATAAAGAGCTACCATTGGAAGTCCACGCTGCCACTGATATCGGCCGTGGGAGTTCTCCGCTGCTATTCTCAGATGCCTCGCAGCAATGACCGTGTCGAAATGCATACATTCGTTGATGCAGGAGAATATGTTGCTGTATGCTATATGCTATATGCACAGCAAAGAATCATGAACAGGTACGCACAACAACAGCAACCACAATTCAAGGATAGCAACAAGGTTATCAACAAAGTTGTTCAACTGCACCAAAACCTCAGCCAAAGCCAGTGGAAATATAGACAATCAGGTCGTCTGCTATAAGCCAAAATCGAACCCAACCGTTCAAATAGACAGGAAAATAACCACCAGTCCAAGACCCCACATTAAGAAAGCACATTCCACCTAAAGTACAAAGAAACTTTCATATAAGCCTCCAAAACCCACCCAAACCTGAAGAAGATAATGTAACAGAAGAATAACCCCCAGAATTCGTAATAAAACCTACTGGTTATGTCTCCCCACGTGAGTTGTTCGCTTTCTATCAAGCAAATACGAAAGGTATAGAACGTGATTCTAACTTATGAAATTATGGCTTAAGCCAACATGAAGATCAGGACGAATTTGAAGAAGAATCAGATTTCAATGATATTCATTTTTTAGAATGAAGTCCTCTTCGTTGCCATACTTTCAGCAAAATTGCTGGTGATATCCAAATAACCCATCACACGTTTATGAACCTTTTCAGACAAACAGATAACGAACTAAAATGTTTCCTTCTCCCCACATTAAAAACATTTAATGGAATCTTAGGTAGCGGTAGTTTGAAAGAATTCAGCGCAATTGTCCACACAAAAGAAAGTTTTATAAATATTCGCGACAAAATCAAAGTCAAAATTAAGGAAGTAAGATCCCCAATGACAGAAACAATCCATCAAATATTTGGTAAAAAAATATACCACTTTATTCCCTGAACCAGATGAAAAACTGACCTACGCAACAAAAGTTATCGGCGAAATCCGTACAATCGCGGATACTCCAGTGTATTGAAAATATTAGCCCTACCCTGGCTCATTACAGGAAGAAGTCAGATCAAAAAACTTTTAAATTACCATATTATTCGAAATAAGCAATAAAGGCTTGTTATAAATTATCCAAAACTAAACACTGTTACCATTTCGGATAAATATTCTATACCTGAAATCAACGATGTTTTATCACAACTTGGACAAATTAAATACTTCACTATCCTAGACCTCAAAACCGGGTTTCATCAGATTCTCTTAAGGAAAACTGACATGAAAAAGACATCATTTTCAAATTAACAATGGGAAATATGAATTTACTCGACTTCCATTCGGTCTGAAATATGCGCAGCCCCAATTTTTCAAAGTGCGTTATCCGATATTTAGGGGAAGTCACACGGAAAATTTCCTACGTCTATATTGACGATACAATTATCTTCAGTAAAAATGAAATTCAACTCGAGTATTATGTCGATATATGAAGATTACAGGAAGCCAATATGAAGGTACAAATGAATAAATATAATACATTTCTTTTCAAAAACGAAGTCGAATTTTTACGGTGTTTCGTGTCATCCAAAGGAATAACAACAAAAGAAGAATAGTCACCAAATGCTTGCAATTATTTGAGATCTTAATTCTTTTAAGAATTACTTTTAGAATACCACTCATGTAAAATCTTTGACGAACCACCAACCATTAACATAACAAAAACACAATTTCCAAAATGAAATCCTGTTCTTGAGGAATACAATTATGAACTTCAATACAAACCTTGCAAGAGTAATATAGTTAGTGATGTTCTATCTCTTTATCCGGAAAGCTCCCAAACTAATTCTTTATCAGTAATGCTACTTAATGAAGACAAGCCGTTATATCAATTCACAATTCCCTTCCCAATCTATCATATGCACATTGTCATACGACCTGCCTACACAATAAGTGACCTCATTGCAGTATTAAAGAAATATCTTAACCCAAGTGTCATAAATACTAACGAAGAAATCATATGAACAATACAAAAAATATATCCATGTCATTTCAAATCGTACAAAACTCGTTTCACACAGTCTCAAGTAACTGATCTTACCAATACCACTGAACAGCAAGAACGAATCCTTGATGAAACGCAAATAAAAATAAAATTCAACTTCTACAAAAATTTAATTTTCCCAAAATAAAAGCTCGAATCCACGAACTAATAAAGCAATGTTGAATTTGCAAGGAGCAAAAATACGAACGGCATCAAAATAAGCCTAAAATTCAAGAAACTCCTATTCCGCAATTGCCTGGACACATAGTACATTTCGATATAAATGCTACAAACAATTCTTGGTATTAAATACAGGTGTAAATTTTTCAAATACGCCCAAGTTAAAATAGCATCCAAAGCAATTCAACATATTCAAGAACCTCTGAGGTAATTTTTGACAATGAAAAATCATTTAATTCCTCCACAATATGTTACAGGATCAATTATGCATTCAAATTTTCAAAACTCCACCATCCAGTAGTACATTTAATGGTTAGGTGGAAAGATTTTATTCAACAATGTGAAAATCATGAGATGATTAAAAACATAAATAATACAAACCACATATTATAAATAGAACAAGAGAAGAAAATTAACCTCTTTACGAACTACAGTAGCAAAGGTTGTAATTCATAACAAAATCCGGCCTGAAAATCAATTATATTAATGTAACCATATGTATGAAATTGAAACAAAATCAATAAAGAAAAAGAAAGGAACATTATTTACGAAAAATTATAAAAAATAACCTTTTCATAGCAAAGGTTAAATGTCATAAGGAATTTGAATTTATAAAAAATAAAACAAACAAATTAAAATAAACCCTTTCACATTAATTTTTAATAGAAAAAGAGGAAAAGACATAAATATATAAAATTATATACATAAAACAATATACATAGAATATAAAATTAGATTATTTTATTATTTTTATTTAAAAAAAATATAATAGAATCATAAATATCTATGTCAGAATGTATCATTCCAGTATCAATAAAAAATCAAAATTTCTAAGCCAAGTGTTACCGCCGCACAGAGTGTTATTTTCGACATCTAGCGGAACTTTATTTCTTTAAACTATGGATTTTCCTATTCGGTGAAGGAAAAAAAGTAATTGTATCAAGTTTTTAAAACAAAAGGGCTATATGTGATCACCGATAGGGGGCGTATATCAAACGCCATCCATCCTCCATAAACCTCATGGATACAAACGTCTCTAACTAAAGGACCACTTTTTTTTGACTTGAAGTTAGTCGCTCTCATCGTCGGAATTGCTAGTAGGTTTACGCTACTCGTACTTCGGGAGCCTTTAACAGGCAATACATTCTTGAGGTAGAGGGGTCCTTTTTCTATTGGGCGCTGTACTACGACTCGAAAGATGTGGATCTGATGATATTTAAAACCTGTTTAATCCATCTCTATTCGTATTTTTTCTGGAAGATTTCCTCGAACAATTGACCAAGTGGCAGTATGCATGCTTGAATTATCTCTTTTGAATGTATCAGAAGTTTATGTATGCTTGCAGGCATGTGGTACCATGCGTAATGCGCTAGATACATGTTTTTTGTTTCATTGGCATAGTTTGCAAACTTGTGTGCATTAATTTCATATTCACTCTATATTACTTCGAGTAAAATTCGGAAATGGTAGATCAGATCAATGCTGTTGCCTGTTATATCCGCACTCATCTCAACGTTTCTAAGAAAATTTCGCGCTATGTTACCATCATTCGTATTGCCTGCTGCATGCTATGCCATGTCAACTAGAAATCCCATTTCATTCCGAAATCGTTTCTGAATATGGCTTTTCTTGTTCGCAACTAAACTTTTTTGCCATTTCTTAACGTCTAACTTCTAAGAAATGTGTAATAGACATTCAAATGATCGAATCCAAGAATGCAAGTGAGAAATACCAAAATTTTACATTTTTCTTCTTTAGAGCAGCCGAGTTATATTCGTAGTCTTTATTCATAGATAAATAATCGTTAATTAAATGAGCGATGTTAACTCATAAAAAAAATTGTATGGGGTGCGCAGCTGAGCGCAAAATCTCTCAACAGATTCTAGAAGTATATAGTCCGGAGCGAATATGGTACTTGGCCACGTTCATAATAAAGAACCCGAACAAGCCAAACAGAGTTCGGTTGGTTTGGGATGCCGCAGCAAAATCTATTGGTGCTTCTTTAAATGATTTTCTGCTCACCGGACTACACCTACTTAAACCACTGGTCGACATACTGTTAGCGTAATGACAGCAATGTGCGGTTTCATCGTATTCATGTAAGGGACAACAATATGCAAGCACAACGTTTTCTGTGGTACGATAAGGAAGGTAAGCTGCATGAGCCAAGTGTTTACGTGATGAAGGTCTTTACGTTCGGAGTAAGCTACGCCCCTGCATCGCTCATCACGTCCGCGATACCAACGCAGAACAGTTCAAATCATAATTCTTTCGGGCAGTTGAATCAAAAACACCACTATGTGGACGACCTCATAGACAGCGTGGACGACGAGCAAAGCATATTGGTTCTGGCAAGGAAAGTGCAGCACATCCACGCAGCAGGTGGTTTCATAATAAGAAACACGGCGACAAATTCTGCTACTGTGCTCAAACAAATTTTGGAAACGTCTGAATCTTCACAAACTTCAAAAGAGAGTTTGACCGAGAAAGTCTTGGGTATGTATTGGGGTAGGTCTAACGATGTGTTCAGATACATTTGCAGATTTGCTAGACTCCGACGTAATGTTTTTGAAGAAGGTGTCGTTCCTACGAAAAGGGAGTGTCTGCAAGTCCTGATGTCGATATTCGACCCACTGGGGTTTCTGTCTTGCTACACGGTTGCTCTCAAAATCTTCCTACAAGATATATGGCGTTCAGGAATAACATGGGATAAAGAGCTACCATTGGAAGTCCACGCTGCCACTGATATCGGCCGTGGGAGTTCTCCGCTGCTATTCTCAGATGCCTCGCCTTGCCAATGACCGTGTCGAAATGCATACATTCGTTGATGCAGGAGAATATGTTGCTGTATGCTATATGCTATATGCACAGCAAAGAATCATGAACAGGTACGCACAACAACAGCAACCACAATTCAAGGATAGCAACAAGGTTATCAACAAAGTTGTTCAACTGCACCAAAACCTCAGCCAAAGCCAGAGGAAATATCCACAATCAGGTCGTCTGCTATAAGCCAAAATCGAACCTAACCGGTCAAATAGACAGGAAAATAACCACCAGTCCAAGACCCCACATTAAGAAAGCACATTCCACCTAAAGTACAAAGAAACTTTCATATAAGCCTCCAAAACCCACCCAAACCTGAAGAAGATAATGTAACAGAAGAATAACCCCCAGAATTCGTAATAAAACCTACTGGTTATGTCTCCCCACGTGAGTTGTTCGCTTTCTATCAAGGAAATACGAAAGGTATAGAACGTGATTCTAACTTATGAAATTATGGCTTAAGCCAACATGAAGATCAGGACGAATTTGAAGAAGAATCAGATTTCAATGATATTAATTTTTTAGAATGAAGTCCTCTTCGTTGCCATACTTTCAGCAAAATTGCTGGTGATATCCAAATAACCCATCACACGTTTATGAACCTTTTCAGACAAACAGATAACGAACTAAAATGTTTCCTTCTCCCCACATTAAAAACATTTAATGGAATCTTAGGTAGCGGTAGTTTGAAAGAATTCAGCGCAATTGTCCACACAAAAGAAAGTTTTATAAATATTCGCGACAAAATCAAAGTCAAAATTAAGGAAGTAAGATCCCCAATGACAGAAACAATCCATCAAATATTTGGTAAAAAAATATACCACTTTATTCCCTGAACCAGATGAAAAACTGACCTACGCAACAAAAGTTATCGGCGAAATCCGTACAATCGCGGATACTCCAGTGTATTGAAAATATTAGCCCTACCCTGGCTCATTACAGGAAGAAGTCAGATCAAAAAACTTTTAAATTACCATATTATTCGAAATAAGCAATAAAGGCTTGTTATAAATTATCCAAAACTAAACACTGTTACCATTTCGGATAAATATTCTATACCTGAAATCAACGATGTTTTATCACAACTTGGACAAATTAAATACTTCACTATCCTAGACCTCAAAACCGGTTTTCATCAGATTCTCTTAAGGAAAACTGACATGAAAAAGACATAATTTTCAAATTAACAATGGGAAATATGAATTTACTCGACTTCCATTCGGTCTGAAATATGCGCAGCCCCAATTTTTCAAAGTGCGTTAGCCGATATTTAGGGGAAGTCACACGGAAAATTTCCTACGTCTATATTGACGATACAATTATCTTCAGTAAAAATGAAATTCAACTCGAGTATTATGTCGATATATGAAGATTACAGGAAGCCAATATGAAGGTACAAATGAATAAATATAATACATTTTTTTTCAAAACGAAGTCGAATTTTTACGGTGTTTCGTGTCATCCAAAGGAATAACAACAAATGAAGAATAGTCACCAAAAGAAAATGCTTGCAATCATTTGAGATCTTAATTATTTTAAGAATTACTTTTAGAATACCACTCATGTAAAATCTTTGACGAACCACCAATCATTAACATATGCTTTGAGTAACAAAAACACAATTTCCAAAATGAAATCCTGTTCTTGAGGAATACAATTATGAACTTCAATACAAACCTGGCAAGAGTAATATAGTTAGTGATGTTCTATCTCTTTATCCGGAAAGCTCCCAAACTAATTCTCGCCACAAACGCCATGGCATTTTAGGCCAGACTCCCCCCTAATCGGCACTTTGCAATGGCAACACTGTTCCGGCATGTTGCAGCAATAATTTTGCACCTCTACTGCTTATTTAATGAACTGCCCATGCAGCTCCCGCTTAATTATAAACTGTCAATTGACAGCTCTACCGTTTAAAATTCAGCCGTCACTGTTTACTTAATATATATATGTATATCTTTGTTCTTATTTAATTCAAAAATAAACACTTATTAAAGAAATTTTTCCTGTATCCGGGTTTTTATAAGCCAGTATATGAAATCCGCGCAGAATATAAATCACTTCAATGATTTAGAGTCACTATCTCACACTATAATTTCGTTTCATTCAGCACAACTTTGGCTCGCGTCCGCTCGATTTGACGTTTTCAACGGCGAAAACGCCGCGGGCTCGGGCTAGAGCAGCATCTACATGTTTGTTAAAATATATATATTGATCTAGCCAGATCCCCAGGTATCTGACTACAGTCCTTTGCGCCAGTGGTTGCCCGTGACGCCCAACAATTGAGAACTTTCGCCAATTCTTTTTTGTATCCGCCGAAGCCTTATACACCGGAGTCCTGAACAGTATGGTTTCCGGCTTCTGAAAGTTGATATTCAACTTCCAGTCATCGCAACTTCTCATGAATGAGTCGAAGTCACCCTGCGCGAGAGTAGTGATGTCCTCGATATTTTTGCCTGATCTGTACGCAATCAAGTCGTCGGCATACGCAATTACGTGAGGAAGAGAACTTATCAGATCGCTCAAGAAAATGTTGAACAGGATCGGCGAATTAACGGCACCCTGTTGGAGACCATTTTTTACTTCAAAGATACCTGCAGAGGTCACATTGCCATTCTTGACGACGAACCTTCTACCAGTAAGCATGCTACACAGTAGGTACAGCTGTGGTTTACTAATGCCTAGCCCATTGAGCTTGTACAAAAGTCCTCGTAACCATACGGTGTCGAGGGCCTTCTCCAGGTCAATCAGGCAGGCACCCGTTCATTGTTTCTGGCTCCTGTTCCATTGGTTATCCGACACCAGTTTCGACGCGGCATGAATAGTGTCATGCCCCGCTTTGAAACCGAATTGTTTATCCGGAATTATATGTTTGTCATTTGTCCAGTGGGTCAGAGCTCTATTTATCACCTTCTCAAATACCTTGCTGATGTTCGGAAAGAGACTAATTGACCGGAGGTTGCACGGATTCGAAGAATCTTTACCTCGCTTAGGTATGGGTTGCACAATCGCAGTTTTCCAATGTTCCGGATAATGTGCATTATTCAGAGCATTGTTAAACAGGATAGTGTACATATTAACCACATCTAAGGGGAGATGTCTTAGCACAATGTTCGAGATCCCGTCGATTCCAACTGACTTTTTCTTCTTAAGTAATTCGAAGACCGCTTGGAGCTCTGTCTTCGCTATGAACGGGGGAAGAACCCTTCGTCGGCAATGACATTATCTGCCATGTTATCTTCATTGAACACGACAAAGCCGAAGTTCTCAGATCGCCATTGTTGCATGTCTTCTCGAAGTTGCGAATTGCTAGATTGTACGTAGTTCGCCAGGTCGTGGTTTGGGCGAACACTCACATTCACCTTATACACTTCCTGAAAGACCGCGCCTAGTAGCTCCATTTTTTCTTACGGGTCTTCGACCACAAAGAAGTTATCGTCGAGTACCGCGTTATCTGGATTAATACCTGCTGTAGTCAGTATTTGTTCGTTGTCCGTCGTTCTGGGGAGCTTAAGACTCGGAAGATCGCTATGCTTACTACGGAAAATCTTATTTATCTGCGGAAACATGCTCGGGTTGTTGGATCAGCCCGAATCTTATTGTTCCAATGCATGTTAACAGAAAGTCTGTAGTTCTGAACAATTAATGTTTGAATGTTTTTGATGAGCGATTTCAGTGTCCTAATTTCCTAATCTAGTCTGTCGGTAAACCGTCTGCACAAGGTTTTTAATCTTGATAGGAGTCTACTTTTCCGTTGATGTAGTGCGTCAATAGTCGCATTGCGGTACAAGTTTTCGTTATTTGTTCGTGTATACCGTGGTATCGTACCATCCATCGTTCGTTTTATTGTCTCATCCAATTGTATTAGATACATGTCAATCACCTCATTTGACAAGTTTCTATTTGACGGTATGTGGAGCGCATTTGAGGAAACTGCTCTCGTCATTTGTCTAGAGAAGCGTGTCCAGCGTGTCCTAATGTAATTGCAGGGATACGTTTGAACAAACTCTCGTTGGGGATCTTGATTTATATCGTTGGGGATCTTGATTTCGGCACTGAGCCCGCAATGGTCACTGAGATACGCGAAAGTGTTCAAACAGTTCACCGTTTGTGAGTTTGTGTCTGTCAGCTGCAGTCTTGCGTCAAAGAGCAGGATATCCAAGTAAGAACCGCTTCTAGGATATGACGAGATCTCTGTTGCTTTCAAATCGAATCTATACTCGACACTGTGTAAGCAATACCAGTTGTAAAGCTGGTCCCCTCTATAATTGGAAACTATGTTTCCCCAATATCCATGTCGGGCATTTAAGTCCCCGGCCAAAATGAAATAGTTCTCCACCGAGTCTGATATAGTCGTTCTGGAACTAGGGCAGCCGGGGGTGTAGACTGACACCGCATACAGCTTCTTTCCACTGCGGAGAGAAATGCACACGATGCAGGCCTCCAACTCCTGAAACTGTCGAACTTCACTGCTATATACTACTTTGTGTTTAATGTTATTTTTAATGAAGATCGCAACACCGCCTCCACCATTGGAGTTGGGCCGGTCGCTCCTAATAACATTATAATTACTGTGCTTCAATGTGCCTCTCTGAGTTAGCTTAGTTTCGCTAATCAGAAATAGCTCTGGGCTTTGATCGTCCAACAATCTATAGAGCTCGTTTTTTCGCGGGATCCCTATCAATGAATTTGCATTCACTGCAAGGATCTTATATGTGCTCTCCGTCTGCGCAGCCATTAAGACTGGTGACATGCTTGGTTCTGCAGGAGCACCAGAATTTGGCCTACCTGCTCCTCTAACCGATCCATACCAGTTTCAATGGAGGATATCCAATCGGACGTAAGATCGTGTGCTCTTGGCACTGAAGGCTGCTGCACTACCTTCGGTATCTGCTGCTCTCCCGCGTTCCTCTGACCAGACGCCATTTGAGCATAGGTCACTTGAGGAGTGACGGCTATGGCTGCCCCGAGTGGATTTTTCACTGGAGGCTGCTTCTGCGGAACCATTTTTGCTTTGCGCTCCTTTAATTTAGGGCAACCTCGGTAGTTAGCGGTGTGCCCCGCGTTCCCGCAGAGTACGCATTTGAGCTGACTCTTGTCAGCTGCTCCTTCTTGCCCCAGAGAACAATTATCCGCACTGTGATTTTCTCCGCACTTAACGCATCGAGGCTGCATTTGGCAGTTCGACGCGGCGTGCCCGAACCTTTGGCTGTGGTGAAGGGCTTGACCCCGACGAACTCAATGCCGTCACACACATGCTCTTTGAGCAGTTGGAGGACCTTCTCCGCTTCGAGCGGCCAAGTAAGCTTCAACAGCCGGGACTGGCATTTTTCGCTTTTTGGGGTGAAGGAAAAGAACTCGAGCTCCGACATCTTCAGATATTCCTTCACATCCGCCTTGTAGATGTTGATTGGCGGAACTTTATTTTTCTTCTGTGTCTGCTGCTGATGAGTTGCTGGCTGCTGCTGTTGGGTTGCTGACGGCTGTCGCTGTTGTGTTGCTGAACGTTGTGTTGCTGAACGCTGTGTTGTTGGTGAACTGATGGCAGGTGTTGTGGATGTGCTGCTGTCAGTTTCTTTATTTCTGGCCGCTGTTGCTGTTGCGGAGCTGGCCTTTGATGTTGCTGAGATGCTAGCAGCTGCTGTTGGAGTTCAGCTGGTGGTGGTTGTTGTTGCTGCACTGTAGCCCTCTTCTGTTGCTGCGGCTTCTTTGCCACTTGTTGTTGTTTGCAATGGTTCTTGCTTTCAGCTCTCTGATTTCATGCAAGAGTCGCTGAACTTTCCCCTGCATATCTTCAGCAAGCGTTTGCTTCATATGAAGTACGCGCTCGATTTCATCTTCTGTGTCAGAGGGAAGAGAATCAACAGCGAACAGGCCTTCCCCTCCATCGGAGACGTACTGCACCGTCTCTTCTCCTTCTTCCCCTGACTCAGCTGCTGATGTACTCGAAGACGCCGCCTTACTCTGCTCTTCCCCCTGCAGCCCTTCGGGTGAGGCATTGGTATTGCGGCGTTTTGCGATTTTTAGTGACGCTTTCTGCCTCCTCCTCTTCACTGCGCCTTCTGTGGGCACCGCTGACTGGTGGCCTGGTTCTTCCACCGGTTTTTGCTGGTCATTGACCGCTTCTTCGCTGGCGGACCATTTTCCGCACTCACACTTATGGTAGTGTGTGAGCCACGGAAGAAAAAGAAGAAAATATCTGGTTGTGTCCCCAATGGGGATCGAACCTGGGTCCCGTCGAGTCAACAGCAATGGCTCTACCCAATAGGCTGACTAATGCTTTTAAAATACTCGCGGTACTTGCACTAGTTGATTGTTGCTATTAACGTTTGTTATTTTGTGAAAAGCCGACACACTCGAAACTCACACTTTTCAGAGGTCTGTGAACGACTGGAGAAATGTCACGCCAACACCCAACGGTGCGTAATGACGGCACGACGAAGAGGAGGAGGAAGAGGGCTTGACCTCCACCAGTTCTAAGCGACGCAATTTTAACGCGTCAACCCACAAAATGCAAGAGGAAGAGAGTGCAGCTACGTCTACGTCATCGAACGAGACATCTCACGATACTCGTATGTATCAGACTGGAGAGAGGTGGGTCGCAATGCCGAAGAAGAAGTGGAAAATATTATCCGCTCGAAGCAGACAAAAGTCTCCAATCTGAAGGAGGAGACTGACAAACTCCTCCAAGAGATTAGAGAGCTTCGCAGAAGAACTCTCGAAAGGAGAAGAAAGGTGGAGGAGCAAGCAGACCTACAACTCGCTCAACGACAACAACAGTTGCCTGAACCGAGTCAACCGTAAAATCAGATGCAGCAACAAATACAGCCATCTGCAACAATACTAAAGAAGCCAGCAACAAAAGAAAGCAACATCAGCAGAAGCAGCCACCAACGAAAGCAGCCCTGCAACAACAGCAAGTAGCAACGAAACAGCAGAAGCAGCAGCAATATGCATCAAGTGAGCACCAACAGCATCCAGCAGTACACCAGCAGCAACCACAACAAACGAAGAAGGAAAAAGTGCCATAGATCAACATGTACAAGCCGGACATAATACAAACCGCAGAGGTATGTAGGTACTGGTCATTTTAAAATTAAAAAAAATAAGGGTTTAGAAAAATATTCAATCAGCTGCAAGACAGTTGATAATCACGCTACTCTGAAAAGATGTCTAAAGCGTTCGATGATTGAGTTCTTCTCCTTCACACCGAAAGGAGAAAAAATCCAATCAAATTATTAAAGATCGCCGCACCGCTCGAAGCGGAGGTGATCTTCTAAGTGCTCAAAGAGCAAGTGTGCGATGGTCTCGAGTTCGTCGGGGTCAAGACCTTCACCACAGCTAAGGCAAAACGAGAGGGGCGGCAATTACCGTTCTTCATTCTACAGCTGTCACCCAATAGCAAAAAAAATAAGCTAAATGAGCTGAAAACATTAGCGGACTACGATTGGGTCTGGGAAAATATAACAAGGCGCAACGCCATTATCCAATGCGTTCGCTGTCAAAGGTTTGGGCACGCCACGGCGAACTGCCAAGTGCAGCCTCGATGCGTGAAGTGCAGTAAATACCACAAGGCGGAGGAATGCCCGCTGAAGAGAGAGGGAGCAGCTGACAAAAGTCAGCTCAAGTGCGTACTCTGCGGGAACGCGGGGCACACCGCTAACTATCACGGTTGTCCTAAGTTCCAAGAGCGAAAAGCAAAGACGGTCCTGCAGAAGCAGCCCCTAGTGAAAAAATCCACTCAGGGCAGCCATAACCGTCACCCCTCAAGTGACTTACGCTCAAATGGCGTCTGGTCAGAGGAGCACAAGAGCACACGACCCAACGCCCGATTGGAAATCCTCCATTGAAAGGCGTATGGATCGGTTAGAGGAGCAGGTAAGCCAAATTCTAGCGCTCCTGCAGAACCAAGCACGTCATCAGTCCTGATGTCTGCGCAAACGGAGAGCACTTACAGGATCCTCGCAGTGAATGGAAACTCATTGATAGGGATCCCTCGAAAAAACGAGCTCTACAGGTTGCTGGACGATCAAAGCCCAGAGCTATTTCTGATTAGCGAAACCAAGCTAACCCAGAGAGGCACATTGGAGCACAGTAATTATAATGTTATTAGAAGAGACCGACCCAACTCCGGTGGTTGAGGCGGTGTTGCGATCTTGTATAGACGGTTTACTGACAGACGAGATGAGGAAATTAGGACACTGAAATCGCTCATTAAGAACACACACTAATTGTCCAAAATTACAGTGTTTCTGTTAACTTGCATTGGAACAATAAGATTCGGGCTGTAAGATCCAACAACCCGAACATGTTCCCGCAAATAAACAAATTCTTTCGCAGTAAGCGTAGCGATCTTCCGTGTCTTAAGCTCCCCAGAACGACGGACAGCGGACAAATACTGACTACAGCAGGTATTGATCCAGACAACGCAGTACTCGATGATAACTTCTTTGTGGTCGAAGACCCGCAAGAAAAAATGGAGGTACTAGGCGCGGTCTTTCAGGAAGTGTATAAGGTGAATGTGACTGTTCGCACAAATCACGACCTGGAGAATCGCGTACAATCTAGCAACTCGCAACTGCTAGAAGACATGCAGCAATGGCGATCTGAGAACATCGGCTTTGTCGAGTTCAATGAAGAAAACATGGCAGATAATGTCATCGCCGACGAAGTGGTTCATCCCCCGTTCATAGCGAAGACAGAGCTCCAAGCGGTCTTCGAATCACTTAAGAAGAAAAAGTCAGTTGGAATCGACGGGATCTCGAACATTGTGCTAAGACATCTCCCCCTATATGTGGTTAACATGTACACTATCCTGTTTAACAATGCTCTGAATAATGCACATTATCCGGAGCATTGGAAAACTGCGATTGTGCAACCCATATCCAAGCGAGGCAAAGATTCTTCGAATCCGTGGAACCTCCGGTCAATTGGTCTCCTTCCGAACATCAGCAAAGTATTCGAGAAGGTGATAAATAGAGCTCTGACCAACTGGACAGAGGACAAACATATTATTCCGGATAACCAATTCGGTTTCAAAGCGGGGCATGACACTATTCATGCCGCATCGAAACTGGTGTCGGATATCCAATGGAACAAGAGCCAGAAACAATGTACGGGTGCCTGCCTGATTGACCTGGAGAAGGCCTTCGACACCGTATGGTTAGAAGGACTTTTTTACAAGCTTAATGGGCTAGGCATTAGTAAACCACTGCTGTATCTACTATGTAACGTGCTTACTGGTAGAAGGTTCGTCATCAAGAATGGCAGGTATTTTTGAAGTAAAAAATGGTCTCCAACAGGGTGCCGTTAATTCGCCGATCCTGTTCAACATTTTCTTGAGCGATCTGATAAGTTCTCTTCCTCACGTAATTGCGTATGCCGACGACTTGATCGTGTACAGATCAGGTAAAAAGATGGAGGACATCACCACTCTCGCGCAGGGTGACTTCGACTTATTCATGAGAAGTTGCGATGATTGGAAGTTGAATATCAACTTTCAGAAGTCGGAAACCATACTGGACCCCGTTGTATAAGGCTTCAGCGGATACAAAAAAGAATTGGCGAAAGTTCTCAATTGTTGGGCGTCACGGGCAACCACTGGCGCAAAGAACTGTAGTCAGATACCTAGGGATCTGGCTAGATCATTATCTATATTTTAACAAACTTGTAGATGCTGCTCTAGCACGAGCCCGAGGCGCTTTCGCGCTTACAAAGAGACTGTTTTATAACAGCCAACTCGATGTGAGGTTGAAGGTAATCTGCTACATGGCCCTCATCCGGCCAATGCTCACCTATGGCTGTCCCGTGTGGTTCAACGTGAGTGCAAGCTTGATGGAAAAGATTCGGGTGTTTGAGAGGGCTTGTCTTAGGACTTGTCTTCGCCTTTACAGAACACCAGAGTCCCAGTACAAAAAATTCTACTCCAATGAGGTTTTATACAACAGGGTGAACCTAATACGAGTGGAGAATTTCCTGTTGAAATTCATTCGAGGCCACACTGCCAGAGCTATGAGCTCTGTTAATAACTTGATCTCGGGGGCTTACTACCCCAATCCTCAGTACCACGAGAGGGTACGTTATAATGGCTTCGTCCCCCCAGAAGCTTTGCTCAATTTTGATAAGCACGGTCTCATTCAAAATGAAAATGCGGTACCGCTCCTCTTCCACATCGCCCGTTCAACTGTGGATGGGCGATTCAACCACGACCGTTCCGTCGCACAACGAGCTGAGGAAGGTCTCCTCCGCTTCAGTACGGCGATATCTAGGCGGGATGTTCGGGATGTTGCAATGCAGCATCGAAAATTCTGGTGGCTGGGTAGCAAGGGAACTCCATCGTCGAACCCTTTACACCCGGGGTAGTAAGGGTAGTACCGGTAGTCGTACTACCCTTACTACCCCGTGTACCGATGTGTATACAAATGTAAATATTTAAAGGCCATACATATATATATATATGAGCATATATTTTAATATGGTATGATTAGTTTAAGGTAGTTTTAACTTATTTTAAGGTAGCATGTAAGTTTAAAATAAATACAGTTCTGATATTAAGTTTTTTTTTTTGCAATTTGCTTAATCTTAATTTGTTCACGCTAAATTTACTTTTATTTAATGATGTAGGTTAGGTCGAAAGACATATTTTAAGATTTAGTTTAGTTTGGAGCGCCCGCCTAGGGCCAGTAAGTTAGAAATATAAATATAAACATTGTTCGTCCATCTAGTTTTAAGCATTTTTGTCTAGTATATAAGTCTGTTATGAAGTGTAGAAATAAAAACGAATTTGAAAAAAAAAATTCTGCTACAAGCGAACATCGCATACAATATACCTCAAATGAGAAAACATTTGTAAATACATGGCATTACACTACGCCGACAAGGGGGATGTTGCTACCATTATCTTTTTTTTTATAATTCATTTTTCTTACATGCTTACCAAAAATAATTTAAACTAGCTTAACTAAGTTAACAACCAACTTACTGACCCTATACGGCTACTCTCAGCTATTCTAATCTAAATTTAATTGTACCTTGCGGCTTAGACTATGTTCGTTTTTTATTTTGCTTGAATGGACTTTCTTATTTGTTTGATTTATTTGACCAAGAAAACTAGTAAAAAAATTGGCTTAATTTATCTATCTTAACCTACCATAAACTAACTTAAGCTAAAATAAAAACTTATAATATATCTTTACTATGTCCGTAACAGTACGGACATGTACACCAGGGCGTATATGTTATGTACATGGCTAACATACGAGGGGCGTTCAATATATTCTCTGTATCGGGGTGAAGCTGTGGTTGTATATATTTATCAAGTAATACTATTATTTTAGTGCATTTATGTAAAATTTTATATAAATGTAATTATTAATTCACGTTTTATCTCTAGTTAAACAGGATCATAATGGCAACTGAGACGATGACGGTGAAAATTGAGCATCGCGCTGTAATTAAATTTCTCACTAAGCAAGGAAAAAGTAAAAAAAAACTATTCATGAAGAGATGGTGGCTGGTTAGAAGCGGTCGGCGAAGAAAGTATACCGGTGGCAGAAATGTCACGCCAACACCCAACGGTGCCTAATGAAGGCACAACGAAGAGGAGGAGGAAGAGGCAGACCTCCGCCAGTTCTAAGCGACGCCAAATTATCGCGTCAACCCACAAAACTCAAAACGAAGAGAGTACAGCTACGTCTACGTCATCGAACGAGACATCTCACGAAGACGATGAATACTCGTATGTGTCAGACGGGAGGGGGGCGATTCGCAGTAAGCAGTAACAGCTTCGAATCGATGCCCTCCGACACCGAAGAAGAAGTGGAAGACATAATCCGCTCGAAGCAGACGAAAGTCTCCAGTCTGAAGGAGGAGACTGACAAACTCCTCCGAGAGATTAGAGAGCTTCGAAGAAGAACTCTCGAAAGGAGAAGAAAGGAGGAGGAGCAAGCTAAACTACAACTCGCTCAACAACAACAACAGTTGCCTAAGCCAAGTCAACCGCAAAAGCGTATGCAGCAACAAATACAGCCGTCTACATCCAGCAATAAAAGAAAGCGGCTCAGCAACATCAGCAGAAGCAGCCATCGAAGAAAGCAGCCCTGCAACAACAGCAAACAGCAACGAAACAGCAGAAGCAGCAGCAACATGCATCGACTGAGCAGCAACAGCATCCAGCAGTACACCAGCAGCAACAAAAACAAACTAAGAAGGAAAAAGTGCCACTAATCAACTTATACAAGCCGGACATCATACAGACTGCAGAGGTATGTGTGTAAAGATCGCCGCACCGCTCGAAGCAGAGGAGGTCTTCCAACTGCTCAAAGAGGAAGTGTGCGATGGTCTTGAGTTCGTCGGGGTCAAGACCTTCACCACAGCTAAGGCAAAACGAGAGGGACGGAAATTACCGTTCTTCATAGTACAGCTGTCACCCAACAGCAAAGTAAATAAGCTAAATGATTTGAGAACATTAGCTGACTACGATTGCGTCTGGGAAAACATAAGAAGGCGCGACGGCATTATTCAATGCGTTCGCTGTCAAAGGTTTGGGCACGCCGCGTCGTACTGCCAAATGCAGCCTCGATGCGTGAAGTGCAGCAAAAACCACAAGGCGGAGGAATGCCCGCTGGGGAAAGAGGGAGCAGCTGACAAAAGTTAGCTCAAGTGCGTTCTCTGTGGGAACGCGGGGCACACCGCTAATTATCGGGGTTGCCCTAAGTTTCAAGAGCGGAAAACAAAGATGGTTCTGCAGAAGCAGCGCCCAGTGAAAAATCCACTCGGGGCAGCCGTAACCGTCACCCCTCAAGTGACTTACGCCCAAATGGCGTCTGGTCAGAGGAGCACGGGAAAGGAGCTACCGAAGTTAGTGCCGCAGCCTTCAGTGCCAAGAGCACACGATCCAACGCCCGATTGGAAATCCCCCATTGAAAGGCGTATGGATCGGTTAGAGGAGCAGGTAAGCCAAATTCTGGCGCTCCTGCAGAACCAAGCACGTCACCAGTCTTGATGGCTGCGCAGACGGAGAGCACATATAAGATCCTTGCAGTGAATGCAAATTCATTGATAAGGATCCCGCGAAAAAACGAGCTCTATAGATTGTTGGACGATCAAAGCCCAGAGCTATTTCTGATTAGCGAAACCAAGCTAACCCAGAGAGGCACATTGGAGCACAGTAATTATAATGTTATTAGAAGAGACCGGCTCAACTCCAATGGTGGAGGCGGTGTGGCGATCTTCATTAAAAATAACATTAAACACAAAGTAGTATATAGCAGTGAAGTACGACGGTTTCAGGAGTTGGAAGCCTGCATAGTGTGCATTTCTCTCCGCAGTGGAAAGAAGCTGTATGCGGTGTCGGTCTACTCCTCCGGCTGCGCTAGTTCCAGAACAACTATATCAGAGCTTGATTCACTCTTTCGATGTCTAAGACTGGACTCGGAGGAGAACTATTTCATTTTAACCGGGGACCTAAATGCCCGTCACGGTTATTGGGGAAACATAGTTTCCAATAGTAGAGGGGACCAGCTTTACAGCTGGTATTGCTTGCACAGTGTCGAGTATAGACTCGATTTGAAAGCAACAGAGATCTCGTCCTTCCCCAGAAGCGGCTCTTATCTGGATCTCCTGCTGTTTGACGCAAGACTGCAGCTGACAGACACAAACTCACAAACGGTAAACTGTTTGAACACTTTCGTGTATCTCAGTGACCATTGCGGACTCAGTGCCGAATTCAAGATCCCCAACGATATTGCGGAATTAGGAGAGTTTGTTCAAACGTATCCCTACAATTACAGTAGGACACGCTGGACACGCTTCTCCAGACAAATGACGAGAGCAGTGTCCTCGAATGCGCCCCACATACCGTCCAATAGAAACTTGTCAAACGAGGAGATTGACAGGTATCTAATACAATTGGACGAGACAATAAAACGAACGATGGACAGTACGATACCACGGTATACACGAACAAATAACGAAACGAAAATAAAAACCTTGTACAGACGGTTTACTGACAGACGAGATGATGAAATTAGGACACTGAAGTCGCTCATCAAAAACATTCAAACATTAATTGTTCAGAACTACAGACTTTCTGTTAACATGCATTGGAACAATAAGATTCGGGCTGTAAAATCCAACAACCCGAGCATGTTTCCGCAGATAAATAAAATTTTTCGTAGTAAGCATAGCGATCTTCCGTGTCTTAAGCTCCACAGAACGACGGACAACGAACAAATACTGACTACAGGAGACCGCAAGAAAAAATGCAGGTACTTGGCGCGGTCTTTCAGGAAGTGTATAAGGTGAATGTGAGTGTTCGCCCAAACCACGACCTGGAGAACTGCGTACAATCTAGCAACTCGCAACTTCGAGAAGACATGCAACAATGGCGATCTGAGAACTTCGGCTTTGTCGTGTTCAATGAAGATAACATGGCAGATAATGTCATCGCCGACGAAGGGATTCTTCCCCCGTTCATAGCGAAGACAGAGCTCCAAGCGGTCTTCGAATCACTTAAGAAGAAAAAGTCAGTTGGAATCGACGGGATCTCGAACATTGTGCTAAGACATCTCCTGTTTAACAATGCTCTGAATAATGCACATTATCCGGAGCATTGGAAAACTGCGATTGTGCAACCCATATCCAAGCGAGGCAAAGATTCTTCGAATCCGTGGAACCTCCGGTCAATTGGTCTCCTTCCGAACATCAGCAAAGTATTCGAGAAGGTGATAAATAGAGCTCTGACCAACTGGACAGAGGACAAACATATTATTCCGGATAAACAATTCGGTTTCAAAGCGGGGCATGACACTATTCATGCCGCGTCGAAACTGGTGTCGGATATCCAATGGAACAAGAGCCAGAAACAATGTACGGGTGCTTGCCTGATTGACCTGGAGAAGGCCTTCGACACCGTATGGTTAGAAGGACTTTTTTACAAGCTCAATGGGCTAGGCATTAGTAAACCACTGCTGTACCTACTGTGTAACATGCTTACTGGTAGAAGGTTCGTCGTCAAGAATGGCAATGTGACTTCTGCAGGTATATTTGAAGTAAAAAATGGTCTCCAACAGGGTGCCGTTAATTCGCCGATCCTGTTCAACATTTTCTTGAGCGATCTGATAAGTTCTCTTCCTCACGTAATTGCGTATGCCGACGACTTGATTGTGTACAGATCAGGCAAAAATATCGAGGACATCACTACTCTCGCGCAGGGTGACTTCGACTCATTCATGAGAAGTTGCGATGACTGGAAGTTGAATATCAACTTTCAGAAGTCGGAAACCATACTGGACCCCGTTGTATAAGGCTTCAGCGGATACAAAAAAGAATTGGCTGGGTAGCAAGGGAACTCCATCGTCGAACCCTTTACACCCGGGGTAGTAAGGGTAGTACCGGTAGTCGTACTACCCTTACTACCCCGTGTACCGATGTGTATACAAATGTAAATATTTAAAGGCCATACATATATATATATATGAGCATATATTTTAATATGGTATGATTAGTTTAAGGTAGTTTTAACTTATTTTAAGGTAGCATGTAAGTTTAAAATAAATACAGTTCTGATATTAAGTTTTTTTTTTTGCAATTTGCTTAATCTTAATTTGTTCACGCTAAATTTACTTTTATTTAATGATGTAGGTTAGGTCGAAAGACATATTTTAAGATTTAGTTTAGTTTGGAGCGCCCGCCTAGGGCCAGTAAGTTAGAAATATAAATATAAACATTGTTCGTCCATCTAGTTTTAAGCATTTTTGTCTAGTATATAAGTCTGTTATGAAGTGTAGAAATAAAAAACGAATTTGAAAAAAAAAATTCTGCTACAAGCGAACATCGCATACAATATACCTCAAATGAGAAAACATTTGTAAATACATGGCATTACACTACGCCGACAAGGGGGATGTTGCTACCATTATCTTTTTTTTTATAATTCATTTTTCTTACATGCTTACCAAAAATAATTTAAACTAGCTTAACTAAGTTAACAACCAACTTACTGACCCTATACGGCTACTCTCAGCTATTCTAATCTAAATTTAATTGTACCTTGCGGCTTAGACTATGTTCGTTTTTTATTTTGCTTGAATGGACTTTCTTATTTGTTTGATTTATTTGACCAAGAAAACTAGTAAAAAAATTGGCTTAATTTATCTATCTTAACCTACCATAAACTAACTTAAGCTAAAATAAAAACTTATAATATATCTTTACTATGTCCGTAACAGTACGGACATGTACACCAGGGCGTATATGTTATGTACATGGCTAACATACGAGGGGCGTTCAATATATTCTCTGTATCGGGGTGAAGCTGTGGTTGTATATATTTATCAAGTAATACTATTATTTTAGTGCATTTATGTAAAATTTTATATAAATGTAATTATTAATTCACGTTTTATCTCTAGTTAAACAGGATCATAATGGCAACTGAGACGATGACGGTGAAAATTGAGCATCGCGCTGTAATTAAATTTCTCACTAAGCAAGGAAAAAGTAAAAAAAAACTATTCATGAAGAGATGGTGGCTGGTTAGAAGCGGTCGGCGAAGAAAGTATACCGGTGGCAGAAATGTCACGCCAACACCCAACGGTGCCTAATGAAGGCACAACGAAGAGGAGGAGGAAGAGGCAGACCTCCGCCAGTTCTAAGCGACGCCAAATTATCGCGTCAACCCACAAAACTCAAAACGAAGAGAGTACAGCTACGTCTACGTCATCGAACGAGACATCTCACGAAGACGATGAATACTCGTATGTGTCAGACGGGAGGGGGGCGATTCGCAGTAAGCAGTAACAGCTTCGAATCGATGCCCTCCGACACCGAAGAAGAAGTGGAAGACATAATCCGCTCGAAGCAGACGAAAGTCTCCAGTCTGAAGGAGGAGACTGACAAACTCCTCCGAGAGATTAGAGAGCTTCGAAGAAGAACTCTCGAAAGGAGAAGAAAGGAGGAGGAGCAAGCTAAACTACAACTCGCTCAACAACAACAACAGTTGCCTAAGCCAAGTCAACCGCAAAAGCGTATGCAGCAACAAATACAGCCGTCTACATCCAGCAATAAAAGAAAGCGGCTCAGCAACATCAGCAGAAGCAGCCATCGAAGAAAGCAGCCCTGCAACAACAGCAAACAGCAACGAAACAGCAGAAGCAGCAGCAACATGCATCGACTGAGCAGCAACAGCATCCAGCAGTACACCAGCAGCAACAAAAACAAACTAAGAAGGAAAAAGTGCCACTAATCAACTTATACAAGCCGGACATCATACAGACTGCAGAGGTATGTGTGTAAAGATCGCCGCACCGCTCGAAGCAGAGGAGGTCTTCCAACTGCTCAAAGAGGAAGTGTGCGATGGTCTTGAGTTCGTCGGGGTCAAGACCTTCACCACAGCTAAGGCAAAACGAGAGGGACGGAAATTACCGTTCTTCATAGTACAGCTGTCACCCAACAGCAAAGTAAATAAGCTAAATGATTTGAGAACATTAGCTGACTACGATTGCGTCTGGGAAAACATAAGAAGGCGCGACGGCATTATTCAATGCGTTCGCTGTCAAAGGTTTGGGCACGCCGCGTCGTACTGCCAAATGCAGCCTCGATGCGTGAAGTGCAGCAAAAACCACAAGGCGGAGGAATGCCCGCTGGGGAAAGAGGGAGCAGCTGACAAAAGTTAGCTCAAGTGCGTTCTCTGTGGGAACGCGGGGCACACCGCTAATTATCGGGGTTGCCCTAAGTTTCAAGAGCGGAAAACAAAGATGGTTCTGCAGAAGCAGCGCCCAGTGAAAAATCCACTCGGGGCAGCCGTAACCGTCACCCCTCAAGTGACTTACGCCCAAATGGCGTCTGGTCAGAGGAGCACGGGAAAGGAGCTACCGAAGTTAGTGCCGCAGCCTTCAGTGCCAAGAGCACACGATCCAACGCCCGATTGGAAATCCCCCATTGAAAGGCGTATGGATCGGTTAGAGGAGCAGGTAAGCCAAATTCTGGCGCTCCTGCAGAACCAAGCACGTCACCAGTCTTGATGGCTGCGCAGACGGAGAGCACATATAAGATCCTTGCAGTGAATGCAAATTCATTGATAAGGATCCCGCGAAAAAACGAGCTCTATAGATTGTTGGACGATCAAAGCCCAGAGCTATTTCTGATTAGCGAAACCAAGCTAACCCAGAGAGGCACATTGGAGCACAGTAATTATAATGTTATTAGAAGAGACCGGCGCAACTCCAATGGTGGAGGCGGTGTGGCGATCTTCATTAAAAATAACATTAAACACAAAGTAGTATATAGCAGTGAAGTACGACGGTTTCAGGAGTTGGAAGCCTGCATAGTGTGCATTTCTCTCCGCAGTGGAAAGAAGCTGTATGCGGTGTCGGTCTACTCCTCCGGCTGCGCTAGTTCCAGAACAACTATATCAGAGCTTGATTCACTCTTTCGATGTCTAAGACTGGACTCGGAGGAGAACTATTTCATTTTGGCCGGGGACCTAAATGCCCGTCACGGTTATTGGGGAAACATAGTTTCCAATAGTAGAGGGGACCAGCTTTACAGCTGGTATTGCTTGCACAGTGTCGAGTATAGACTCGATTTGAAAGCAACAGAGATCTCGTCCTTCCCCAGAAGCGGCTCTTATCTGGATCTCCTGCTGTTTGACGCAAGACTGCAGCTGACAGACACAAACTCACAAACGGTAAACTGTTTGAACACTTTCGTGTATCTCAGTGACCATTGCGGACTCAGTGCCGAATTCAAGATCCCCAACGATATTGCGGAATTAGGAGAGTTTGTTCAAACGTATCCCTACAATTACAGTAGGACACGCTGGACACGCTTCTCCAGACAAATGACGAGAGCAGTGTCCTCGAATGCGCCCCACATACCGTCCAATAGAAACTTGTCAAACGAGGAGATTGACAGGTATCTAATACAATTGGACGAGACAATAAAACGAACGATGGACAGTACGATACCACGGTATACACGAACAAATAACGAAACGAAAATAAAAACCTTGTACAGACGGTTTACTGACAGACGAGATGATGAAATTAGGACACTGAAGTCGCTCATCAAAAACATTCAAACATTAATTGTTCAGAACTACAGACTTTCTGTTAACATGCATTGGAACAATAAGATTCGGGCTGTAAAATCCAACAACCCGAGCATGTTTCCGCAGATAAATAAAATTTTTCGTAGTAAGCATAGCGATCTTCCGTGTCTTAAGCTCCACAGAACGACGGACAACGAACAAATACTGACTACAGGAGACCGCAAGAAAAAATGCAGGTACTTGGCGCGGTCTTTCAGGAAGTGTATAAGGTGAATGTGAGTGTTCGCCCAAACCACGACCTGGAGAACTGCGTACAATCTAGCAACTCGCAACTTCGAGAAGACATGCAACAATGGCGATCTGAGAACTTCGGCTTTGTCGTGTTCAATGAAGATAACATGGCAGATAATGTCATCGCCGACGAAGGGATTCTTCCCCCGTTCATAGCGAAGACAGAGCTCCAAGCGGTCTTCGAATCACTTAAGAAGAAAAAGTCAGTTGGAATCGACGGGATCTCGAACATTGTGCTAAGACATCTCCTGTTTAACAATGCTCTGAATAATGCACATTATCCGGAGCATTGGAAAACTGCGATTGTGCAACCCATATCCAAGCGAGGCAAAGATTCTTCGAATCCGTGGAACCTCCGGTCAATTGGTCTCCTTCCGAACATCAGCAAAGTATTCGAGAAGGTGATAAATAGAGCTCTGACCAACTGGACAGAGGACAAACATATTATTCCGGATAAACAATTCGGTTTCAAAGCGGGGCATGACACTATTCATGCCGCGTCGAAACTGGTGTCGGATATCCAATGGAACAAGAGCCAGAAACAATGTACGGGTGCTTGCCTGATTGACCTGGAGAAGGCCTTCGACACCGTATGGTTAGAAGGACTTTTTTACAAGCTCAATGGGCTAGGCATTAGTAAACCACTGCTGTACCTACTGTGTAACATGCTTACTGGTAGAAGGTTCGTCGTCAAGAATGGCAATGTGACTTCTGCAGGTATATTTGAAGTAAAAAATGGTCTCCAACAGGGTGCCGTTAATTCGCCGATCCTGTTCAACATTTTCTTGAGCGATCTGATAAGTTCTCTTCCTCACGTAATTGCGTATGCCGACGACTTGATTGTGTACAGATCAGGCAAAAATATCGAGGACATCACTACTCTCGCGCAGGGTGACTTCGACTCATTCATGAGAAGTTGCGATGACTGGAAGTTGAATATCAACTTTCAGAAGTCGGAAACCATACTGGACCCCGTTGTATAAGGCTTCAGCGGATACAAAAAAGAATTGGCGAAAGTTCTCAATTGTTGGGCGTCACGGGCAACCACTGGCGCAAAGAACTGTAGTCAGATACCTGGGGATCTGGCTAGATCATTATCTATATTTCAACAAACATGTAGATGCTGCTCTAGCCTGAGCCCGAGGCGCTTTCGCTCTTACAAAGAGACTGTTTTATAACAGCCAACTCGATGTGAGGGTGAAGGTAATCTGCTACATGGCCCTCATCCGGCCAATGCTCACCTATGGCTGTCCCGTGTGGTTCAACGTGAGTGCAAGCTTGATGGAAAATATTCCGGTGTTTGAGAGGGCTTGTCTTAGGGCTTGCCTTCGCCTTTACAGAACACCGGAGTCCCAGTACAGAAAATTCTACTCCAATGAGGTTTTATACAACAGGGCGGACCTGATACGAGTGGACAATTTCCTGGTGAAATTGATTCGAGGCCATACTGCCAGAGCGATGAACTCGGCCAATAACCTGATCTCTGGGGCTTACTACCCCAATTCTCAGTACCATGAAAGTTTACGTCATAACGTCTTCGTCCCTCCAGAAGCATTCCTCCATTTGGACAACACGGTCTGATACAAAATGAAAATGCGGTACCGCTCCTCTTCCACATCGCCCGTTCAACTGTGGATGGGCGACTCAATCACGACCGTTCCGTCGCACAACGAGCTGAGGAGGGTCTCCTCCGGTTCAGTACGGCGGTATCAAGGCGGGATGTTCGGGATGTTGCAATGCAACACCGAAAATTCTGGTGGCTGTGCAGTGAGGGAACTCGCTCATCGAACCCTTTAGACCCGGGTTAAAAACGGGCAGTGCATATCGGTCTTTGTCTTGCAGTTGATTAAACGCATTTTATCAGCCGCAACCTATGGCCGACCTACATATCTTAGGGTAGTTTTTTAGGGTAGTGTTAAGTTGTAAATATGTGTATAAAAAAAAAAAATAAATAAAAAAAAAAAAAAAATAAATAAAAAAAAGTTTACACATGTGTACACTTGTGTACTTATGTGTATACACATGCATATAGGACATATGCATATATATGTGCGTATTTTGTAAGATACACAGATATATATATATATGTATGTTTAGTTTAAGGTAGTTTAAGTTATTTTAAGGTAGTATGTAAGTTAGTAAATAAGTTTTAGTAAAATCAGTTCGGATATTAAGTTTTTTATAATTTTCTTAATTTTAATTTACAGTTAAATTTATTTTGTACTTTTCCAAATGCATTATTAGAATAAGTCGAAAGACATAGATTAAGATTAAGTTTAGCTTAGAGTGCCCGCCTAGGGCCAGTAAGTTAGAAGTAGTAACAATGTTCGTCCAACTAGTTTTAAGCATTTTTGTCTAGTATTTAAGTATTTGTTATGAATTAAGTTAATAAAAATTAACTAAAATGAAATGATGATACGTCAGCCTCAAAACCTATTTAATCGAATTTCCTTAGCCAAGAACCCTGGATTATAAAAGGTCAGGTGAATGGACAAAGGACGACAAACTATAAACTTATATACACAAAAAATACATGTAAACGAAGAACTTGTATCCTTGCAAAGAACTACTTAAACGTCTCTCTTATTCCTAGCCTATCAAATTAAAACCTAACCGCGACGAGTCTTAAGCCAGGAGACTCTACATACTGGGTTATCTATTCCTACATGGCCTTCGATGGAACAATTACCCCGATCGGCATAGAAGCTATCACTGGGCTCGCGCTCACAAATAGAGCACACCTCAAAAAGTTCTAGATCTCACCCTTATTACAAACTGGAGCATGTCTAAAGCTCATTCCTTCTCAGATCATCGACACTTTGACCTAGATGACCACGCACCACCGCAACCGGCTTTTAGAAACTACAGGAAAATAGTATGGTCTCTCTATTTGCGTATATTCTCTCTCTCTCCTTGGCTGTCTCTCCAACCCCCTGCACCTCTTCAAAACACCAGTGAGCTACACGATAACGAGTCACAAACGGTACTGTGCAAGTATGATACCTCATAATACTTATTCTTCTACAATTAAAAACTCTTGAAAGACTCATTGACCTACATTTAAGATCTACTGTAGATCCTACTAAACTCTCATTACCTCAACATGTATACAATTAAGACACATCCATAGAAACCGCCGTACACTTCTTAGTACGCACTATTAAAGAATCACTAAACTTCAAGGAATATTCCATGGTTTCATTCCTCGACTTTGAAGAAGCTTTTTACAACATCTACCCGCTTACAATTGTACAGGCCCTGGCATAACTAGGAGTAGAATCGGGACTGGTAGCGCTAATAGACCAACTACTCACAAGTAGAGTACACAATGCTACTCTGGGAAACGCCTCCGCAAAAATTTAACCCGGAGAGATACGCTGTCAACAATGTTGGGTTTGAGGAAAAATAAATCAAAGAATTGGATTGATATGGATAATGAAAGTTCTTGAGTAGACGTGTTTCTCCATCGCTCCATTGATTTTCGATAATTAACCTTATCTCGTGATATAGTTTAGTGTCAGTGATAGTACAACTTATCATTAAACCTATTTACTCCATCATATAAATTCGGTTTTGAATATTTCGCTGTGTTTATTTCATTGTTAATCATAATCATCTACATATATAAAATGCATCGTTCGCCAAAATCTCGCCAATGCAAAGTGTTCTCTCCTACGGTTCCTTGCTCCGGTAAAGCAAAAGAAAAGAAAAACAGCAATGACAAACTGCCTACCTCTCTGCCATCCGTCTCTGCTCCTCATCTGTCTCCCCATGACCCCTTGGCTTTTCCATCTACCCGCTGTCAAAACAAAGTGAGCTTATTGTCACTTTGATTACTTCAAAACTCGCCGAGTCTGAACAGAGGATTCTCAACAAAATTGATATGGAAGTGCAATCAATGAAAAATAGTATTGCTGAAATTGACATTAGAGTATAGCACCTTGAATCCAACTCCTCTGTCACTGCAACCCTTCGCAACGAAATCATCGCTCTCAAACAAGACATCGAAATACAGGAGAATAAAGCTATTGCTGCTGATGCCCTTCTCTACGGAGTTCCAACTATGGAAAGCGAAAACCTGCCATCACTTTTCACTAAACTTTGCCATACAATTAATGTGAACACCCCAGCACTTCGGAACATCTATCGCATACGTCCACGGCAAAACAATTCAATTCAAGCTCCTGCCATCATGTTCCTTTTGTATCTTATTATACACTTATCTTATTCTACTTCTCATTTTATTTAATTTTTCATCGCTCTATAAATATAAATATATACTCATGTTTCCCAATTTCTCTAATCATAGTAATATTTCAAATGGTGGGGACAGGGGCCGTTCAGAATCAAGTGATGGTGTGGTTTTACGTACTATGTTAAATGTTTTCTCTAAGCAAAAACAGAGCCTTCAGCTTTGCCACATAAATGCACAAAGCTTACGTCCTAAGATGGATGAATTCCGGTATCTCTTTGTTGGTTCCGATATTGACATAATTTGTGTGTCTGAAACTTGGTTCCTTTCTGATCTAATTGATGATGAAATTACCCCGATAAATAATAGTCTGTTTCAGATGGAATGGTATGACATTTTTCGTGCTGATAGAATTCGGCGGATTGGAGGTGGAGTGGCTATGTTCGCAAGGGTATCTTTAGAAATATTAAAATAGTATGTAAATCCCAGGATGTTCCCCAACTGTTCATAGAACTATCTACTGCTCACGACTCAATTCTTCTTGGTGTGGTTTAGAGACCGAATAAAAATATTAATCTGTGCCAGCTTACATCGCTATTCGAAGACATGTCAATGACCGCTCCGAATTTTATCTTGTGTGGAGACTTAAACAACGACCTTCTTACAGAGTCTGACCTAATAAATGATCTGGGATCACTAAACTTGTTTCCCGTAAACTCAGTTACTCCTACCCACTCTGGTACTACATCTAGCACCCTACTGGACGTTATATTCGTTAGTGATCTAAATAAGGCGCTCGTCTACGACCAGTTGTCAGCTCTCTGTTTTTCTAAACATGATCTCCTTTACTTAACGTTTGATTTCAGTTTCAGTGTAACAACCAATCCAATATAGTTCAGGGACTTTAATAGCATTGACTTCGCTGTGCTCGAAAGTGACATGCTTATTATTAACTGGGAACAAATTTATTACATGTCCTCACCAAATCTACAAGTCGAGTTCTTGCAGTCGAAAATGGTTGAATTATTTGAGAGCCACGTACCCATACGAACGAAGCGTAACCACAACTCCTGGTTTACCTCTGATATTCGTCACCTAATGCAAAAACGCGGCGAAGCTTATATCAAATGGAAGCGCTTCAGAGTGGATGAGTTCCATAGAACATATCGATCACTTCGTAATATAGTTGCTTGCAAAATACGGGCGGCCAAAATTAAATTTTACTCAAAACGGTTGAGTCCTTCGTCAAACGGAAAACAGCTATGGAAGAATCTGAAGGAGATTGGGGTGGGAAAACAAATTTGCAGACATCCAACTAACGCCGACGGAAATGAGCTAAAAAGGATTTTCGTATCCCAACCCTCTAGCGATGGTTCCCTCGCTCCAAATTATAACACTACTTCACACGTTTTACCTCCTCCTAACGAATCCTTCGTTTTTTCTCATATCCTGCAGGTTGACGTAGTTGAGAGCTTGCTTTCAATTCAATCCAACGCAGTTGGAGTGGATATGGTCCATCCCAAGTTCCTAAAAATAATCTTTCCCATACTCTGGCCTCATATTACTCACATCTTCAATCAAATCCTTACAACAAGCGTTTTTCCTTCAGTTTGGAAGTTGTCGAAGATAATACCAGTGCCAAAGAATCCATCGTGTACCGAATTTCGCCCAATTGCTATACTTTCCTTTCTCTCGAAAGTCTTCGAGAGAATCATGCAAAAACAAATAAATAGGTTTCTTCACCAACACAATCTTTTAACCTCTAAGCAGTCTGGTTTTCGCCCTAAGCATAGTTGCACGACGGCTCTGCTTGGAGTTGTCGATGACATTAGGCAAAAGCTTGATATAGGTCACGTTTTCCTTCCTGATACTTCTGGATTTCTCCAAAGCGTTCGACACTGTTAAACACTCCATTCTATGCGATAAATTATCCAGGATGTACAACTTCTCAAATTCCGCAATCCGTTTAATATCCTCAGATTTGACTGATCGTCAACAAGCCGTTTTCACTGAAAATTCCCTGTCGGATTTTCTTCCCAATAAGTGTGGCGTACCTCAGGGATCTATTCTAGGCCCTCTTCTATTTTCCTTATATGCTAATGAATTACCGTCCATTCTTTCGCTCTGCTTAGTGGAAATGTACGCCGATGACACTCAATTACACCTTAGCTGTTCTCCTGAATCAGGCCAGTGCATCAATCACATAAACTCCGATCTGGATAAAATTTTCAAGTGGGCGAGTCAGAATCTACTTCTTGTTAATCCCAAGAAATCTATATGTATTGTTATATCTAGAAAGCCCGCAAATACATCCCTGCTCCCTTCGATCTCTATTAACAACGGTCCTATTAAATACGTTGACACTGTCTAAAACCTTGGTATGATTTTTAACTCAACTCTGACCGGGCATGATCACATAAAAAGTTGCGTTGCCAAGGCACATGGGGTCCTCCGCTCCCTGTAGTCTTTACAACATCTTACCCCTATGGCAACCCGATCTCTATTAGTCAAGACCCTCATTACACCTATTCTTACTTACGGATGTGAAGTCTACGGAAAATGTGATGAATTCAGTAGATGTAAGCTTAATGTCGCATATAATAATGCTGCTAGCTATATTTTTAGTCGCCGTCGCTATGACCACATTTCTGACTTTTCCAAACGTATCAATGTTCTCTCATTTGATAGTACTCTAAAGTTCCGTGCCATCATTATGTTGCATAACATCATACACACACGTCAACCTCTGCAGTGAAAACCACAAGGCGGAGGAATGCCCGCTGGGGAAAGAGGGAGCAGCTGACAAAAGTCAGCTGAAGTGCGTTCTCTGCGGAAACGCGGGGCACACCGCCAACTATCGGGGTTGCCCTAAGTTCCAAGAGCGGAAAGCAAAGACGGTTCTGCAGAAGCAGCCCCCAGTAAAAAATCCACTCGGGGCAGCCATAACCTTCACCCCTCAAGTGACCTACGCCCAAATGGCGTCTGGTCAGAGGAGTACGGGAGAGCAGCAGCTGCCGAAGGTAGTGCAGCAACCTTCAGTGCCAAGAGCACACGATCCAACGCCCGATTGGAAATCCTCCATTGAAAGGCGTATGGATCGGTTAGAGGAGCAGGTAAGCCAAATTCTGGCGCTCCTGCAGAACCAAGCACGTCACCAGTCTTGATGGCTGCGCAGACGGAGAGCACATATAAGATCCTTGCAGTGAATGCAAATTCATTAATAAGGATCCCGCGAAAAAACGAGCTCTATAGATTGTTGGACGATCAAAGCCCAGAGCTATTTCTGATTAGCGAAACCAAGCTAACCCAGAGAGGCACATTGGAGCACAGTAATTATAATGTTATTAGAAGAGACCGGCCCAACTCCAATGGTGGAGGCGGTGTTGCGATCTTCATTAAAAATAACATTAAACACAAAGTAGTGTATAGCAGTGAAGTACGACGGTTTCAGGAGTTGGACGCCTGCATCGTGTGCATTTCTCTCCGCAGTGGAAAGAAGGTGTATGCGGTGTCGGTCTACTCCTCCGGCCCCCCTAGTTCCAGAACTACGATATCAGAGCTCGATTCACTCTTTCGATGTCTAAGACTGGACTCGGAGGAGAACTATTTTATTTTGGCCGGGGACTTAAAGGCCCGACATGGATATTGGGGAAACATAGTTTCCAATAGTAGAGAGGACCAGCTTTACAGCTGGTATTGCTTGCACGTGTCCAATATAGACTCGAGTTGAAAGCAACAGAGATCTCGTCCTTCCCCAGAAGCGGATCTTATCTGGATCGCCTGCTATTTGACGCAAGACTGCTGCTGACAGACACAAACTCACAAACGGTAAACTGTTTGAACACTTTCCTGTATCTCAGTGACCATTGCGAACTCAGTGCCGAAATCAAGATCCCCAACGATATTGCGGAATTATGAGAGTTTGTTCAAACGTATCCCTACAATTACAGTAGGACACGCTGGACACGCTTCTCCAGACAAATGACGAGAACAGTCTCCTCGAATGCGCTCCACATACCGTCCAATAGAAACTTGTTAAACGAGGAGATTGATTTACATTGATTATACAATTGGACGAGACAATAAAACGAACAATGGACAGTACGATACCACGGTATACACGCACAAACAACGAAAACTTGTACCGCAATGCGACAATTGACGCACTACATCAACGGAAAAGTAGACTCCTGTCAAGATTAAAAACCTTGTACAGGCGGTTTACTGATATGGTGATGAGGAAATTAGGACACTGAAATCGCTCATCAAAAACATTCAAACATTAATTGTTCAGAACTACATACTTTCTGTTAACATGCATTGGAACAATAAGATTCGGGCTGTAAGATCCAACAACCCGAGCATGTTTCCGCAAATAAATAAAATCTTTCGCAGTAAGCATAGCGATCTTCCGTGTCTTAAGGTCCCACAGAACGACGGACAACGAACAAATACTGACTACAGCAGGTATTGATCCAGACAACGCAGTACTCGACGATAACTTCTTTGTGGTCGAAGACCCGCAAGAAAAAATGGAGGTACTAGGCGCGGTCTTTCAGGAAGTGTATAAGGTGAATGTGAGTGTTCGCCCAAACCACAACCTGGAGAACTGCGTACAATCTAGCAACTCGCAACTTCGAGAAGACATGCAACAATGGCGATCTGAGAACTTCGGCTTTGTCGTGTTCAATGAAGATAACATGTCAGATAATGTCATCGCCGACGAAGGGGTTCTTTCCCCGTTCATAGCGAAGACAGAGCTCCAAGCGGTCTTCGAATCACTTAAGAAGAAAAAGTCAGTTGGAATCGACGGGATCTCGAACATTGTGCTAAGACATCTCCCCCTAGATGTGGTTAATATGTACACTATCCTGTTTAACAATGCTCTGAATAATGCACATTATCCGGAACATTGGAAAACTGCGATTGTACAAACCATATCCAAGCGAGGTAAAGATTCTTCGAATCCGTGCAACCTCCGGTCAATTAGTCTCCTTCCGAACATCAGCAATGTATTCGAGAAGGTGATAAATAGAGCTCTGACCAACTGGACAGAGGACAAACATATTATTCCGGATAACCAATTCGGTTTCAAAGCGGGGCATGACACTATTCATGCCGCGTCGAAACTGGTGTCGGATATCCAATGGAACAAGAGCCAGAAACAATGTACGGGTGCCTGCCTCATTGACCTGGAGAAGACCTTCGACACCGTATGGTTAGAAGGACTTTTTTACAAGCTCAATGGGCTAGGCATTAGTAAACCACTGTTGTACCTACTGTGTAACATGCTTACTGGTAGAAGGTTCGTCGTCAAGAATGGCAATGTGACCTCTGCAGGTATTTTTGAAGTAAAAAATGGTCTCCAACAGTTAATTCGCTGATCCTGTTCAACATTTTCTTGAGCGATCTAATAAGTTCTCTTCCTCACGCAATTGAGTACGCCGACGACTTGATCGTGTACAGATCAGGTAAAAAGATCGAGGACATCACTACTCTCGCGCAGGGTGACTTCGACTCATTCATGAGAAGTTGCGATGACTGGAAGTTGAATATCAACTTTCAGAAGTCGGAAACCATACAGTTCAGGACCACGTTGTATAAGGCGTCGGCGGATACAAAAAAGTATAGGCTTCTCAATTGTTGGGCGTCACGGGCAACCACTGGCGCAAAGGACTGTAGTCAGATACCTGGGGATCTGGCTGGATCAATATCTATATTTTAACAAACATGTAGATGCTGCTCTAGCACGAGCCCGAGGCGCTTTCGCTCTTACAAAGATACTGTTTTACAACAGCCAACTCGATGCGAGGGTGAAGGTAATCTGTTACATGGCCCTCATCCGGCCAATGCTCACCTATGGCTGTCCCGTGTGGTTCAACGTGAGTGCAAGCTTGATGAAAAAGATTCGGGTGTTTGAGAGGGCTTGTCTTAAGGCTTGCCTTCGCCTTTACAGAACACCAGAGTCCCAGTTCAGAAAATTCTACTCCAATGAGGTATTATACAACGGGGCGAACCTGATACGAGTGGACAATTTCCTGTTGAAATTGATTCGAGGCCACACTGCTAGAGCGATGAACTCGGCCAATAACCTGATCTCGGGGGCTTACTACCCCAATCCTCAATACCACGAAAAGGTACGTCATAACGGCTTCGTCCCCCCAGAAGCATTCCTCCATTTAGACAAACACGGTCTGATACAAACTGAAAATGCGGTACCGCATTCCACATCGCCCGTTCAACTGTGGATGGGCAACTCAACCACGACCGTTCCGTCGCACAACGAGCTGAGGAGGGTCTCCTCCGGTTCAGTACGGCGGTATCAAGGCGAGATGTTCGGGATGTTGCAATGCAACACCGAAAATTCTGGTGGCTGTGTAGCGAGGGAAATCCATCATCGAACCTTTTAGACCCTGGTTAGGCAAAGGGTAGTACAGATCCCCTTATGGGGCGCAGTCGGTCTCTGTCTTGCAGCGGATTATTTCTTAGTTCAGCTGCAACCTATGGCCGACCTACGTATTTTAGGGTAGTTTGTAAGCTGTATATATGTAAATAAACAAAACAAAAAAAAAACTTTCGTATACACATTTGTACATGTGTGTACACATAAGTAAATAGTTTAAGTACATATATATATATATATGCGTATATTATTATGTGTACATGTATATATCTATGTATGTTTAGATTAAGGTAGCTTAAGTTATTTTAAGGTAGTATGTAAGTTAGCAATAGGTTTTAAATAAAATCAGTTCTGCTATTAAGTTTTCTGAAAGTTTTCTTAATTTTAAATTGTTCAGTTAAAGTCATATAATATTAAGCATATGCATATGCATTGTTAGGTTAGGTTAAGTCGAAAGACATAGTATAAGATTAAGTTTAGCTTAAAGTGCCCGCCTAGGGCCAGTAAGTTAGAAGTAGTAACACTGTTCGTTCAACTAGTTTTAAGCATTTTTGTCTAGTATTTAAGTTATGTTATAAATTTCTATTAATAAAAATGAATTGAAAATGAAAAAAAAAATGATGGTGGCTGTTTACCAGGGTTCCGCACCTTCATTATCAACTGTGCAAAAGTGGTCAAGTGAGATCAAGAGAGGCAGAGAAAGCATCAAAGAAGTCGAAAAACTTGTTCTTGAGGATGCCCGAATAAAGATAAAAATGATGGCAGAGATCACAAAGCTTTCAATTGGTAACATTCACACCATTCTTCATAACCATCTTAACCTTTCAAAGGGCAGTGCAGGTGGGTGCCACGAATGCTCACAGCGCCTCAGAAAAAAGTGAGAATCGCATGCTGTAGAGAGCTTTTGGAGATGTGCAGTGAGAACGCGGACGGTGTTATGGATCGAATTGTTACTGGTGACGAAGCATGGGTCCACCACTATAAACCTGAAAGCAAACAAGAGTCCTTGCAGTGGCATACAAAAGGAACAGACCCCCCGAAGAAGTTCAAATTCACTCCGTGTGCCGGGAAGCTCATGGCCACACTTTTTGGGACTCAAAGGCAATCTTGCTCATTGATTGCAAAAAAAAAGATGAAACCATCAACGCCACATCCACGCTTCACTTTGCATAATTTGCGGGAGGAAATTAAAAAGAAAAGACGGGGTAAACTCGCAGCGGGTGTGTTGCTTCTTCATGACAACGCTCCTGTTCACACGGAGCGAGTTTTCAAGGCTGCTGCGCGAGATTGTGGTTTCGAAGAAATACAACACCCACCCTATAGTCCAGACCTTGCCCCTAGTGATTATTTCCGGTTTTCGGATTTGAAAAAATGTCTTCGTGGAAAAATATTTTCGGATGATGAAGAACTCAAGTCGGCAATAAATGGGTATTTTGCAGAGAAAGAGAAAATTTATTTTTTGAGGGTTTAAAAAAGCTTATCTTTTTTAAACCCTCAAAAAAGCATTGATGTTAGGGGAGATTATATTGAAAAATAAAAACAATTTAAATTGAACCTTTCTTTTTTTTGCATTTTTCTGTTTTATTAATTTTTTTTTGTATTTTTTTTTAAGAATGCATCCTTTTTTTTCTTGTTATTCAACCAAACGCATATGTTTTTTTTTTATTCATTTTTTTTATTAATTCAGCTAACATACTAGACAAAAATGCTTAAAGCTAGTTGGACGAACAATTTTACTATTTCTAACTTACTGGCTCTCGGCGAGCACTCTAAGCTAAACTTAACCTTAAACTATGTCTTTCGACCTAACCTAACAATGAATAAAATATATACTAATATTTAAGGACAAATGTATATTATGAAAAAATTTAAAAAACATAATAACTTAACTTTTTTTTATTTAAAAACTACAAATTACCTTACTTTCTATCTTAAAATAAACTTAAACAGCTAACTTAAACTAATCTACATATATATGCATATACATATGTGTATACATATATACAAATATGTATACGCATATATCCCTATATACATAAATGCATATATGTATCTTCTTGTATAACATATATGCATCTTTTGTCCATTTTTTTTTTATTTGTGTACATATATACATCTTAAATACTACCTTAAACCTACCCCACGCTATGGAAGTCGGCCATAGATTGCAGCTGATGGATTCAACCAAATGCATAATTGCACTAACTGAGAAGTGAGTGCAATGTATGGAGGACAACGAGCAGCATCATCTTCGAATCGATGCCCTCCGACACCAAAGAAGAAGTGGAAGATATTTTCCGCTCGAAGCAGACAAGAGACTCCAATCTGAAGGAGGAGACTGACAAACTCCTCCAAGAGATTAGAGAGCTTCGCAGAAGAACTCTCGAAAGGAGAAGAAAGGTGGAGGAGCAAGCAGACCTACAACTCGCTCAACGACAACAACAGTTGCCTGAACCGAGTCAACCGTAAAATCAGATGCAGCAACAAATACATCCATTTGCAACAATACTAAAGAAGCCAGCAACAGAAGAAAGCAACATCAGCAGAAGCAGCCACCAACGAAAGCAGCCCTGCAACAACAGCTGGTAGCAACGAAACAGCAGAAGCAGCAGCAATATGCATCAAGTGAGCACCAACAGCATCCAGCAGTACACCAGCAGCAACCACAACAAACAAAGAAGGAAAAAGTGCCATAGATCAACATGTACAAGCCGAACATAATACAAACTGCAGAGGTATGTAGGTACTGGTCATTTTGTCATTTTTTTTTGAAAAGATGGCTATAGCGTACGATGATGTGACCTCTGCAGGTACCGCATTTGAGTAAAAAATGGTCTCCAACAGGTTGCCGTTAATTCGCCGATCCTGTTCTCATTTTCTTTTCTCCTTCTTTCAAAGATCGAAGATATTACAACTCTCGCGCAGGGTGACTTCGACTCATTCATGAGAAATTGCGGTGACTGGAAGTTGAAAAGCAACTTTCAGAAGTCGGAAACCATACTGTTCAGGACCACGTTGTATAAGGCTACGGCGGATACAAAAAAGAATTGGCGAAAGTTCTCAATTGTCACGGGCAACCGCTGGTGCAAAGGACTGTAGTCAGATACCTGGGAATCTGGCCAGATCATTATCTACATTCTAACAAACATGTAGATGCTGCGCTAGCCCGAGCCCGCGGCGTTTTCGCCGTTGAAAACGTCAAATCGAGCGGACGCGATCCAAAGTTGTGGCGAATGAAACGAAATTATAGTGTGAGATAGTGACTTTAAATCATTGAAGTGATTTATATTCTGCGCGGTTTTGATATACAGGCTTATAAAAACCCGGATGCAGGAAAAATTTCTTCAATAAGTGTTTATTTTTGAATTAAATAAGAACAAAGATATACATATATATATTAAGTAAACAGTGACGGCTGAATTTTAAACGGTAGAGCTGTCAATTGACTGTTTATAATTAAGCGGGAGCTGCATGGGCAGTTCATTAAATAAGCAGTAGAGGTGCAAAATTATTGCTGCAACATGCCGGAACAGTGTTGCCATTGCAAAGTGCCGATTAGGGGGAAGTCTGGCCTAAAATGCCAAGGCGTTTGTGGCAAGCATTACCATACCGGGGCAAAATGTAGTGGAATAGACAACTACTCATGCTCGGAACGAATAACTTCGTAAGGTCCGAAATACGGATCATCTAAGGGAATACAAGATTGGTTTTGAAGAATCTCTGAAACAAAACGAGAATGAGCTAAAAAAAATCTATTGGAAGCAATAGAATCAGAATATATGGAGAGAATACGTAACCCGAAAAACTTCCCAAGAAGGTCAAATTAAAAAAATTTACGAATGCATGGAGCAATACAAAGTTGATAATACTAAAATCTGCAGAGATATTAAAGAAGTAGTCGAAAAAATAGGAAAAAAATGTGAAAATGGGAATAATGAAGAAAATACATATAGGATGGTAAAAAATGAAATGAAAAAACAAAATCAAAACATTGAGGAAATTCTGGTGCGTGTAAAAAAATTTAATAAGGAGAAACATGAAGTATTAAGTGAAATAAAGAAGGTTTGTTCGAAGAAGAAGGAGGTTTTATATGCTGACCTATTAAAACACCAACCACCAATTATAGTCTGACCAAAAACGTCGCAAAACAATAATAAAACCAATGAAGACATTAAAGAAAAGATAAAACCTGCAACATTGGCAGTAAAAGTGAAGGGGGTAATAAACAAAAAAGAGGGTATGGCCATTATCAACTGTGAGGACAAGGAATCGCGAAATGTACGAGTGAAAGAAGCTAAAGAGAAATTGGGAAACGAATATGAAGTCACAGTACCTGAACTAAAAAAACCCTGTCTAGTGGTGAATGGAATGAGAGAAGAATGGGAAAGAGAAAATTTGGAAGCTGCAATCAAAAACCATAATGAAATAATTAATAATGTAAAATGCCTAAAATTATTAAAGTTGACAAAAATAACATTATGACTTATAAAGCAATACTTGAGGTAGATAAGGATGATTACAAAAGGGCCATGGAGAGAGGAAGACCGAGTGTAGGATGGGACAGATTTTTTAACGATTATTACGGTTTTAACCATAATACTGCTATATGCAAAAATCAAATAGTGTGTGCAAGTTGTGGTGAAAATCGCGAAACTAGGAGCTGTGATAAAAGCTAATTTAAGTGCAATAATTTTGTGATGGCAAATAGGAATTTAGGCTTAAAGCTGGATGTGTCTCATGACTGTCGAAGCTATCTATGTGAAGTGTTCGTCAAAAAACTGGAAAGCCAGAGAAACAGGATAGCATACTAGCAACCCGCTAATATTCGTGTAATCTATTTAAATGTAGAAGGCTTAGTGAATAACTTTGATGAAGTGCAAGATCTTTTAATAAACCAGGACTGTGATATAATGGTATTGTCAGAAACTGATGTGACCGTAAATGTCTCAGACGAAGAAATATATGTATCAAATTATAATATGCAAAGGTGTAATAGCGTGTCAAGTCGAACCGGTGGTGTTGTTATTTACACAAAAATTGGCATACAGACTGAGAGCATTATAAATTACGCAAAGAGTATGAACATGTGGTGGTTAGTCAATTGTGTGTGTGGGTGCTCTCTCATTTAATGTAGTTGGTGTTTATAGATCTCCTAAATCTTCGAAAAAACAATTTTGTGAAGAATTTACTGACTTGATGGAGGACCTCTTGGAAAGGAAGAAAGATTTTGTGATAATGGGGGATTTCAATATTGATTGGCTTAATGCGAGACAGACATATAGAAAGAAAATGTACAAAATGTTTAATGATAATGCATGCCAACAATTAATAGATACACCAACAAGAATAATAAAAGAGTGGAGGACCTTAATCGATTATGTAATTACAAGCGCGAATAATGTGGAAACTGTCCTGGACAGTAATTTAATAATAAGCGACCATCAAACAATAGCTGTGACCGTTAAAAGTAAATGTAAAAAGAAACGGGAAAACGTGGGTAAATGGATTAAGTGGGTGAATGCGGGTAACATGCATTTCAAAAACACTCTAATGAACAGTGGAATAAGGTCAATTACGGACAATATGGATGGTAGTCTAATGGGTGAAATCTTCCATGAATCTATAAAAAAAGTGGTTAACCTATTTACAAGACAGAAATTTAGGAGTCTAGAAGTAAATGAATAGTATGATAGGTCACTAGTGGAAATAAAAAAGAAAAAAATTAATAGCTTCAAAAGAGCGGTTATAACGAACACTGAAAATGACTGGGTTCAATGCAGAGTTCATAAAAATAAATACAAATCGCAAATACAAAAGTGTAAAAGCAAATTTATAATGCAGAAAATTCAAGGATCTGACAACCAAAAAGATATGTGACGTAATTTAAAAAAATATGTGTCAAAATCAAAAACGAACTGTGATATTAGTGATATATTATTTGATAAAAAAGTATACAAAGACTCGAAAGATATAGTTGAAAAATTTAATGATTTTTTTGTGGAAAGTATTGTTTGCATTAATAACTCTATATGTGCAATATACAAATTATGTGAGTGATTTCCATTTATTTTTAATTCAAAAAAAAACGATGCCCGAAGTAATAACAGCGCTGAACCAAATAAAAAATAAAAAAGATTTCGAAAGTATGTGTTCAAACACATATCTAGATAATTTTAAAATTGTATTGGTCCAGCATTACTAATTATAATGAATAAGTCAATGGAGACGGGTATATTCCCAGAATCGTGGAAACAGGCAACAATAACTCCTATAGAGAAAGTGCTGAATACCAAAAAAAGTGAAGAGAAGCCCAAAAGGGCATTTGAGACAATTGACAAGAATTTGCTACTAAAAAAAACTTAACTTGAGAAATACATGATTCATGACACGGAATTAAGTTGGTTTGATTCATACTTGGATAATCGAACACAGGTGGTGAAAGTGAACGGGGTGTTATCCAAAGAAAAAGAAGTACGGTATGGTATTCCCCAAGGATCTGTACTGGGAACATTACTATTCTCAATATACATAAATGATTTAAAAAAAGTCGTAAGAAAGTGCAGACTGGCACTCTTCGCGGACGATGCTGTGATATATGCCATAGGAGACGAGTTCTCTCAATGTCATCGGAATATGAAGGAAGACTTGGAGACTGGCTAAAACAAAATAGACTTAAAATGAATGTTAAGAAAACGCAAAGCATGATATTTAATGGAGAGATTAGGAGATGACATAATACTGGAAATTGACGGTGAGTAGTAGTAGAAGTTAAATATTTAGGAATACATATTGATAATTCAATAAATTTTACAAATCACATTGACTATATATGTAAAAAAGGGACAAAAAGCTTGAATTTTTAAGGAGAATAAGAAACAATGTTTCAATTTTAAGTGCAAGAAATATATACAATGTAATTTTAAAACCACATTTTGAATATTGTTCCACCTTTTTGTTTCTCTTTACTTATACTGTGATTAAAAGATTGCAATTGTTACAAAATAGAGCAATGCGTTGTATTTTAGAGTGTAATAGATTTGTATCAATTAATGTTATGTTGAACTCGTTAAAGTGGTTATCTATCAAGAAAAGAATTGTAATGAATGTTCTTGTGTTTTTATTCAAAATTAAAAATAATCTATTGCCAAAATATTTGTCGGATTATGTACAATATATTAGAGATCTACAACCATATGCATTGAGAAATAGTAATGATTTTAGACTACCAAATATGTTAAGTGCAAACACACAAAACTCCTTGATCTATAAAGGCTTCAAATTGTTTAACGAACTTCCCAACAACATAAAAAATTAATCAAATTAAAAAACTTTCTGTAGAATTCGCTAGACTTAAGTACTAAAATTGTAAAATTGTAAAAACTGAATATCAATAGCTCTAGAGGGAGCTAGTTACAAATAAATTCAATTCAATTAAATTCAAATTCTTACAAAGAGACTGTTTTACAACAGCCAACTCGATGCGATGGTGAACGTAATCTGCTACATGGCTCTCATAAGGCCAATGCTCACCAATGACTGTCCCGTGTGGTTCAACGTGAGTGCAAGCTTGATGGAAAAGATTCGGGTGTTTGAGAGTTCTTGTCTTAAGGCTTGCCTTGGCCTTTACAGGACACCAGAGTCCCAGTACAAAAAATTCTACTCCAATGTGGTCTTATACAACAGGGCGAAGCTGATACGAGTGGACAATTTTTTGTTGAAGTTGATTCGAGGCCATACTGCCAGAGCGATGAACTCAGTCATACTCAGCCGACTTACATAGCTTAGGGTAGTTGTTAAGATAGTGATAAGTTGTATACATTAAGTGTTATTTTTAAATTTTTTCTTAATTTTACATTGCACAGTTAGAGTTATTTAAACACATGGAATGTTAGGTTAAGTCGAAAGACATAGTGTAAGATTAGGTTTAGCATAGAGTGGCCACCGATTACCAATAAGTTAGAAAAAGTTACATTGTAAGTCCAACTGGTTTTAACCACTTTTGTATAGTATTTAATTAATTGTTATGGAATCTGAAATAAAAGTGAATTAAAAATGAAACAAATTAATGCAATGGTTTACTTATGCCGATCCTGACCAGCTTGAGAAAGAATCCCTCCAACCAAACGGTGTCGAACGTTTTCTCCAAGTCATTCAGATAGACACCCGTGCATTGTTTCTTGTTTTTGTTCCATTGAAATTCGGATATAGTTTAGACGCGGCATGTATGGTTTCATGCCCCGCCCTGAATCCGCACTGGTTGTCCAGTATGACTTTATTTTCCTCAACCCATTGTTTCAGAACTCGAATGACTGTCTTTTCAAAAGCCTTGTTTATGCAAGGAAGAAGACTGATCGACAGGAGATTTGTAGGGATAGATTAGTCTTTGTCCCGTTTAGGGATTGGTTGCACCACAGCTGTTTTCCAGTGTGCCGGGTAATAAGCATTACTCAGCACTTGTTGGGACCAAAAGAACACCTAATACTTTTATAGCAAAGTCTACATGCATTTGTCAATTGTGCTGAATAAGTTGTCATGCATGGAAATCAGCAATGAGTCCTTGTGCCTGCTTACTCAAACGTACATTGATAAGGCTCAACATACATTCATCAGAGGCGTTCGAGTAGATACAGCTTGAGAAATGTCATTTTTTCAAACAGGAAGTTGAGTTTTTAGGATTCATATCATCTGATTGAATTAAAACTAACCCAGGGAAGGTTAAAGGTATTCAAAACTTTCTTATACCAAAAACTTTAAAAGACCATTCATAAGAGGCCTTCGAGTAGATACAGCTTGAGAAATGTAATTTTTTCAAACAGGAAGTTGAGTTTTTAGGATTCATATCATCTGATTGAATTAAAACTAACCCAGCGAAGGTTAAAGGTATTCAAAACTTTCTTATACCAAAAACTTTAAAAGATCTACAGTAATTTCTCGGTCTGTAAGGATATTATTTTTTTATAAATTTTATCTACCCAATCGCAATTAATTTGTTTAACAAAGTTAAAAATTCTTTGATTTCCAGAGACTTAATACTTACATACCTGAATTTTAATAAGCCATTTTAACTTTATACAGATGCAGCTACCTATGCCCTCGGAGCCGTTGTGTCACAAGAAGGGCTAACAATAACGTTTATTTCACGAAGACTTAGTTCTACTGAGGAAAACTAAGCAGCTAACGAGAAACAAATGTTAGCCTTAAGCTCACAGTGTAGTTTTTCTATATGGGTATATGCTTTTGTTTTTTAACTTACATGTTAAGTACCAAAAAAAATAACAGTAAGATGAAGCGCTGCAAAGCAATTCTTGAGGAATATAATCATGAATTGCAATACAAGCCCGGAAGAAGTAAGGTTGTATTTAATATTAATTTTAAATGTACCAACAGAAGTCACGTTGTTATTTTTAAGCAAGAACTTTCTGTTGGTGAGCATATTAAGCAACATGTACAATAGTGGTGGCTGGGTGCTGTGGGAATCGGGTAGGCACTGACTGGCGTCAACCTGGCGATGCCCAGTGTTGTAACTTTTTCTACACACCAATTGTGCTTATTTTACCTCCAAGTGGTAGCCATCGGGTAATGGTTGTAGTTCACCCGAGCTCAACTTGCCAAACTTATAAGTGCGACCTCTTGTTCTAGGGGTTACAAAAAAGGAACTGGCCCTCCAGGTTGGGGGTTGTGCCGTCGGGGTAACTGACCGGCCACACAAAAAATTGCTAGTTACGAAGCAACAACAAGCCTTGGAAACGGATGATTTTACTGATGACGACCCCTGCAAACGATATACGGACAACGATCTTCGGATTTGTACGTGGAATGTAAGGTCCCTTTACAGGCCACGTGCAGCCGAACAACTATCGGAAGCCCTAGATTGCTGCAAAGTAGATATAACCGCCATCGAAGAAGTGCGATGGGATGGACCCGGCAAAAGAAGGAGGAAAAACTGTGATATATACTACGGTGATTGCTACAAACAACAAAAACAGCGCCTATTTGGATGTGGATTTGTCGTTAGAGGCATACTTAGGCAAGAAGTCCTATCGTTCAGGTCCGTGAACGAGCACCTCACGACAATTCGCATCCAGGCTAAATTTGCCACACCCACAGAGGAGAAAGATTATGACACCAAAGACAGCTTCTATGAGCTCCTGAACAAAACGTATGAGCAATGCCCTAGCTACGACTTTAAAATTGTCCTTGGCGATTTTAACGCAAAGCTAGGAAGAGAGAACATCTTTGGTAGTACGGTCGGGAAGCACAGCCTACACGACACCACATCCGATAACGGATTTAGGCTGATCGATTTTGCTGCGGGGCGAAATGCTGTAGTAGCCAGTACAAGATTCCCACATCTCGATATTCACAAAGGAACATGGCGATCTCCTGATCAATCAACCGTCAATCAGATTGACCATATTGCGATAGACGCAAGGCACTCCTCCAGTATCATAGATGTCCGAACGTTCCGATGCGCCAACATTGATTCGGACCACCACCTTGTTGTAGCCAAGGTAAGGCTGCGGATATGCCGAACACCGCCAAGACAAAGAAATACTGTGAGAAAGTTCAACGTCCGCCGGCTACAATCGCAAGAGATTGCCAAATCCTTTTCCGATCGCGTCTCCCTTAACCGAACCATTCAACCCCAATGAAAGGGACGACGAAGATCAACAATTCCGTCCACCCGACCCGGATGAAGTGAGGATTGCCATATCTAAACTGAAATCCAACAAGGCTGCGGGAGCTGACGGCCTACCCGCCGAGCTTTTTAAAGCCGCAGGCGATGATTTGGTAAGGAGCATGCACCAACTCATCTGTAAAATATGGTCGGAGGAAAACATGCCCGATGAATGGAACCTCAGCATTGTTTGCCCGATCCATAAAAAAGAAGCCCCTTTGAACTGCGCCAACTACAGAGGCATCAGTCTCCTAAGTATCGCATATAAAATCTTATCTGCCATACTGTGTGAACGCCTAAAGCCATTCGTCAACAACCTGGTCGGTCCATACCAGTGTGGCTTTAGGACAGGAAAATCCACCATCGACCAAATATTCACACTACGGCAGATTTTGGAGAAAACCCAGGAGCAACAAATCGATACCCACCACCTTTTCATCGATTTTAAGGCCGCATCCCTACCAAACTCGTCTTTTTGTGTAGGATGACGATGGAGAATGCACGCTGCTCCATCAAGGTCGGTAAAGACCTAACCGAGACCTTTGATGTCAAAAAAGGATTCAGACAAGGCGACGCGCTGTCATGCGACTTTTTCAACATCGTTCTTGAACGAATTGTTCAAAACTCGAACGCCAACACCAGAGGAACAATCTTTCAGAAGTCCGTCCAACTACTCGCATATGCCGACGATATTGACATTATTTGAAGAACGCAGCGTGATGTCAATGGCGCTTTTGTGGGTATTGCAACGGAGGCCGCGAAGATGGGTTTAGCGGTAAACGAGGGTAAGACCAAGTATATGCTGTCAACGAGAAAGGGCACCCAACACCGACGTCTCGGTCAGACCTTCACAGCAGACAGATATAACTTTAAGGTTGTCAAAAACTTTGTCTACCTAGGCACCGCTATAAACTCCGACAATGACACCAGCGCTGAAATCAAACGAAGAATAACCCTTGCCAATCGCTGCTTCTTTGGGCTAAGAAAGCAACTGGTAAACAAAGCCCTCCCTCGAACAACCAAGATAACGCTCTACAAGACCTTAATCGTTCCAGCCCTGCTATATGGCATGGACTTTGTCAAAAGCGGATGAAGCTGCCCTTGGTTGCTTCGAGAGGAAAATTCTTCGTGTGATTTTCGGTCCCGTCTGCATAGACGGTGAGTGGAGGAGGAGATATAATGACGAACTATACGGGCTGTTTAGCGACATCGACTTAGCATCGACATCAGAAGAGTGAAGATCCAACGATTGAGATGACTAGGTCATGTAGAGCGGATGGAAACCAATACTCCGGCCCGAAAAGTCTTCGAATCCACCCCCGAGGGACGGCGCAGTAGAGGAAGACCGCGACTCAGGTGGCGCACGCAAGTGGAAAGGGACCTCAACTAACTATGCGTGCGAAACTGGAGACAGCTAGCTAAAGATCGATCTGGCTGGAGACGCTTGTTGGTTGAGGCCCAGGTCCACCCCGGACTGTAGCGCCACCTTAAGTAAGTAAATGTACAATAGTGGTTTACTAATGCCTAGCCCGTTCAAGTTGTAAAAGAGCCTTTCCAGCCAGACTGTATCAAAGGCATGTATTGTATCATGCCCTGCCTTGAAACCGAATTGCTTGTCCGGAACTATTTTATTGTCCTCAACCCATTTTATCAAAGCTCTATTGATAACCTTTCCGAATACCTTGCTAATACTCGGTAGGAGACTTAGGGCCGTTTGCTGATACTGCACTTAAGGATTTAAGTTCCACTTAACAAGTTAAGACTTAAACTAAGTTGAAGAAATAGTAGATCATAAGACTTTAAGTTGTACTTTAATACTGACAGTGACATAAAATCGTGGCGAAATTTGAGTATGGCGTTTGAATTACTTGTTTTATTGTGATTTTATAGCTTTGACGAACTTCGGTTTATAAAAGTTTTCGGCAAATCAAGGACATAACCAGCAATGAAAGTTATGTCCTCGATAACAGCAGAATCAAATTTGAAATTTAATGGGTACGATTTTACATATTTATTTAAACATTCCCTTGAAGATATATTTCCAAGACATAATTCGATTGCACCTACATATCATTGAACTATGTACTTATCACATTAAGATTTACCTGACAGGAAATTATTTTCAGAGCATTGCTGTTTTCGGGGCAATTCACGTTTCGAGTGCATACAGGATGGTTTTGCAGATTCGAAGGACAAAAAGCGTTCCTTTTAAACCAACATAAAATTACACAAACATACATCTGTGTCGAAGAACAATATTTGATATCCCATCGATTCCCGCTGATTTCTTCTTCTTTAGTGACAGGATGATCCTTTGAAGTTCTGCCTTCGATACGAACACGGAATGCAATTCTTCATTGGCGATGGGATTGAATGCCAGGTTTTCGTCATCGAACCTGGTAAAACCAGTGTTCTCAGATCGCCAGTGCTCTATGTCGTTTCGAAGGCTGGTATTGTGCACACGGACTCTATTCTCTAGGTCATGATTCGGGCGAATGCTGATATTCACTTTGTACACATCCTCAAAGATAGACCCTATGACCTCAACTTTCTTTTGCGGATCCTCGATCGCAAAGAAGTTGTTACCATCGGCAGCATCCCCAGGATCTCTTCCTGCTGCTGTGAGTAATCGTTCGTGATTCGTTGTTTGCGGTATTTTGAGACACGGAAGTTCGTTGGCATCGTTTCTCCGGAATATTTTATTAATCTGGGGGAACATACTCGGGTTATCAGATCTGATAGCCCGAATCTTATTTCCCCAGTATAAATTAGCTGACTGCCTATAATTTGCCTTAATTTATATTTGGAGATTCTTTATCAACGACTTCAGTGTCCGTATCTCAGCGTTTTGTCTGTCAACGAACTGCCTATACAAGTTCTTTAGTCTTGTAAGTAACCTGCTTTTCTGAGCGTGTAATGCGTCTATAGGCGGATTGCGGTAAGTGCTGTCAGTTTGTTGATACCTCGGTATCGTTCTGTCCATTGTGTGTTTGATTGTATCTTCCATTCGTTTCAGGTACCAATCAACCTCTTCGTTTGCTAGATTCCTATTGGACGGTGGATAGTGCAAATTCAAGGAGAGGGCTTTTGTCTAGTCGCGAGAGCATCGAGTCCAACGAGTCCTCCTGTAATTATAGGAGTACGTTGGACTGAACTCTTCGAATTCCGCAATTTCATTAGAAATCGTCAATTCGGCACTAATTCCGCAATGGTCACTGTCGTGCATAAAGGTGCGCAGGCAATTTATTGTTCGTCGGTCAACGTCAGGCAGTTGTAATCGTTCGTCGAACAGCAATAGATCCAGATAGCAGCCGCTTCTGGGAAATGTGGGCTATCTGTAGCCTTTATATCGAGTCGAAAATCAATGTTGTTTTGGACCCACCAATTGAGTAGTGAGGTCCCTCTATGGTTTGGCGAATAATTTCCCCAATCTCTGTGTCTGGCATTGAGATCTCCGGCCATAAGATAATAGTTCTCCTCCGATTCCAGCCTAAGGCATCGAAATAGAGCCTCGAGTTCAGATAGAAATAGGAAATAATTGGTTTGAGCTTCATCATTGGCGTAGAGCGCGACGATATACATCTTCTTTCCACTACGGAGAAGGATGTATACAATGCACGCTTCTATTCCCTGAAACTTTCGAACTACACCGCTGTGCATCGCTTTATAATTAAATTGTTTGTTAATGAAGATCGCTACCCCACCTGCTCGAATAGAGTTGGACCGGTCTCTTCTTTCTACATTGTAGTTTTGTGCCCTAAACAGTATTTCTGTGTGAGCTTAGTTTCGCAAACCAGTAAGACATCAGGAGTTTTTTCGTCAAGCAACTTGTACAACGATTCTCTACGATCGATCCCAATCAATGAATTTACATTCAGGGCTAGGATCTTCAAGGAGTTTTCAGACACCTGCGTACCCATCATGATTGACAATGCGCTATACTCGATAAAATCGTATAGATATAGTCTACACGCCCAATCTGCTCCTGTAACTGACTCTGTATCTGCCCAATCTGCTCTTGAATCTTGAGCAGGACGGTCAGAACTGCGTCTTGAGCCTCAGGTGCATTAGGTCGTGCGGCCTGCGCAGCTACCTTTGGCTGTTGCTGTCCCGATTTACCCCTTGCTGACACCACTTGGGAGTAGGATACGGGTCCAGCCCTTTTAAGAGCATTGATTGCCAATTTTCCCCTTTCGGGGTGAAACTATAGAACTCCGTCGTCGAGTCCCTTAACAATTTCTTAATTTTATGGTATTGTTACACAGTATTACATTGGATCGAATGCCTAATGTTGCTAAATCTTTTAATTCTGAAATTATTATTGCCTATGGCCGACTTACATAGTTCTAACGTTTCCTTTTGTGTGTTTGTTGAATTTGCTGCTGTGGTTGCTGTTGTTGGATGGATTGATGTTGGGATTGTTGTTGTTCTAGGGATTTTTTTGATTGATTGTTTCACGGCCACACCTTTCGGTATCTGAGCCGTTTCACTCATATAAAAAAATCGGATACGGCTTGGGATCGAACCCAGGATTCTCATGTGCAGATCTTGCACTGCTTACAATAAGCAGTGTTGAATTACAATATTCTAGAGTGTGGATTTCATCATACTTATATAAGTATGTTGTTTCTGTTTTCTCCTTATTACAGTTTCCAAAAAATGTTTTTCGTTTTTTATTTCTATATATCCTTATTTTAAGTTCAATTCAGCTCCTATAGGTTTTAATAAATTCTGACCGATAAATATTAGTTTTTATTTTTATTAATTTCCATGCCATAGTAGCTTCATCTTCATTGAATTCTACTCGCATTTCGATTATAATTTGAGTTTTAATTATATTTTCACTATTTAATGATTTGACTTTAATTGGAACTTTCAATAAAGTTCTTGGGATTTCTATTAGTTGTGTCTCGTTAAGTATATTTGTTGTTGAAACAGTGTCTATTAGAATGTTAATTTTTTTTATTATTTATTGTAACTTTTATTATTGGAATTGTTTCTGCTTCCCGGCCACGGTCAAGTATATCTCTTCACGTTTTAATTCAGTATTATTTACATCCATAGGTTCTGGCCTTGGATTCCTATTGTTATTATAATTGTTATAATTATTATTTCTATATTGTACTGAATTAGATCTTTTTGATTGTTGCTGAAATGCTTAAAATGTCCCCGATTGTTATTATTTAAGTTGTTGTAATTTCGGAACTGTTTTGAATTCTGTGGTCTATTATTAAAATTATGTTGAAATGGTGATCTAACGTTATAATTAACAACTCTTGGATTATAGTTTGTTCCTCTATTACTGTTATTTGTGTAGTGTTGCACCTGATTTATTTTAGAGTTATTATAAGTTAAAGACAAACACGCTTATTTGGAATAACATCAACTCATACGCCGGATGCAGAACGATTCCCAACGATTCCATGTAATATTTCTCCCCACCCAATAAACAATCGTTTTACTCCGTAACGTAAAAATACCGCCTGTCGCCTTAAGTAGCCACCGTGCGTATTTTAATTCGAATTTTCACCTGCCGGTCTAATTATCGTATTCTGGTGAAATTTAAGGGTCCCGGAGTAGCCCACTGAAATATTGAATCATAGTGCCGCACCACCCGATCCAGAAGAAAAGCCTCGAGGAAGAAGAAAAAAAATTAACTCCAGCAACAGACTTTCATGTTGGCTCCAAGAGTAAAACATTTCTACAGTGCAACAATAAAAAAAAATTAACCAAACACAGTAAAAAAAAACGACCTATAAAGAATAGTCTGGTGTTGCATTCATCTATAAGAAATGTTGTAAATCGAATTTAAGAATTATATTTTAAGAACAAACTGTAAGAAATTTAAACTAAATTTAAAAGAAAACAGAATTAATTAATTTCAAGTAAATTTAAAGAATATTTACACATAGTGAACAGAAAAATTACGTAGTTTTTAAGAAAGTAAGACAAAAATTAATAATAATAATAAATATGCCGGAAACACGAAGCGGTCTGGTCACTGGCGCCAACCCTATCGATCAGGGTGACGTAAAGAATCTATAATACCCAAAAAGTATCAATGAAATCATTAATAAATAAGTTTATCAGTTTGTTTTTGGATCCTGATGAGAAACTTACTTATACCACCAAAGTCTTCGGTGAAAAAAGAACAAATACTGATTCCCCTGTTTACACGAAATGTTACCCATACCCACAGGCTCTCAAAGTGGAAGTGGAAAAGCAATTCCACAAACTTCTCGAAGATGGAATCATTAGACTATCCCGCTCACTATACAACTCACCAGTATGGGTTGTGCCAAAGAAACACGATTCTTTGGGAAATAAGCAGCACATGCTAGTCATAGACGGACATCCCTCAATATCCCGGTGAAATAGTTCTCATTGATATTTTTTTAACCGAAGGCAAACTTGTTCTGACCGCCTGAGACCAGAGTCATAAAGTCAAGAGCAGTAGAACATATCAAGCAGCGACTCAGGAAAATTGTATCGTCTTTCGGCATCCCAAAAGTAATTGTGGTAGATAATGAAAAGTCATATCCACAGGCTCTCAAAGTAGAAGTGGAAAAGCAATTCCACAAACTTCTCGAAGATGTAATCATTAGACCATCCCGCTCACTATACAACTCACCAGTATGGGTTGTGCCAAAGAAACCCGATTCTTTGGGAAATAAGCAGTACATGATAGGAAGTACTACTACTACCGGAAGCTTAACTCAGATCGGGGATCGATACACAATTCCAGAGATAAACGAAGTTTTATCCCAGTTAGGTGAAAATGCTTTATTTCTGTATTTGATTTAAAAAGTGGATTCCACCAAATACCTTTAAAGGAGAAAGCTATAGAGAAGACAGCTTTTTCCATTAACAACGGGAAGTGTGAGTTTAGACGACATCCTTTTGGACGACATCCTTCACGCGCATATTGGGAAAATATGCTACTTATATATCGATAACATTGTCGTCTTTAGTAAAAGTGAGTTCGAACATGTAAATCATTTGAGAATGATCTTCCATACGTTAAATGAAGCCAACATGAAAGTCCGACTGGACAAATGTAACATTTTCAAAGAACAGGTACAGTAATTAGGCTTCATAATATCCAAAAATGGAATTAAAACAAGTGCTAAAAAAATAGAAGCTATTAAGAATTTTCCGCTCCCACGAACCTTGAAAGATCTTCGATCTTTCCTTGGACTCGTCGGTTATTATCGTCGATTTGTAAAAGATTATGCGAAACTCGCAAAACCCTTAAAGGTTCTACTTCGTGGCGAAGATCAATCGGCAAAAAATCAATAGATTTAAGCCCCGAAGCACTTGAAGCCCTAGACAAAATTAAAACGACTACAGTAAACATTTTGAGTTAACCACAGATGCCTCTGGTTATGCAATTGGCGCAGTACTTGCTCAGGACAACAGGCCGATAACATTAATTTCCCGGAAATTTAGCAAGACTGAAGAACATTACGCCGGAAATGAAAAAGAAATGAGTGCGATTATTTGGGTTCTAAATTAATTAAGAAACTACCTTAACGGTTCTGCTCATATTCAAATTTTCACCAACCATCAGTCTCTTACGTTTGCTCTTAGTAACAAAAACAATAACAGTAAGTGGAAAAGATGGAAGGCCATCTTAGAAGAATACAATTATCAACTCAAGTACAAACCAGGTAAATGCAATATAGTTGCAGATGCATTATCACGCCCACCAAAAGAAACTCAGGTCTCGCTAACACTCGCTAACACCAACAGTTCATAGTGCACAAAGCTCATCGCATAAATTGGTCTTTAACTTCGAAACCCCTATTAATGCTTTCAAAAACCAAATCCTTATTGACATTGGTAAAACTTCAACCTACAGTTTCAAAATTGTATTTCCAACTTACCACCGCCAGCATATAACCGAGCCATCCATAACTATGGACAGATTTACTAAAAAAAACGTTTAAACCCTTCTGTAATAAAAGCAATCCTAACTCCTGAAAGAATTATAGGAATGATTCAGGAATTTACCCATCACATTTCAGTAATTACCAAATAAGATTTAGGAGAACGCAAGTTAAGGATGTAATAAATGAAAATGACCAGGAAAATATAATAATAGATACACATCGGCGAGCTCATAGAAATGAAAGAGAATGAGGGAATGAGGTTCAAATCATGGAACGTTACTATTTTCCAGCAATGTCTAGGAAAATAAAACAAATCAGAAAAAAATGTACCATTTGCAAGGAAAATAAATATGAAAGACATCCGAACAAACCAGAACTTCAGCCAACGGACTTCCCTCAATATCCCGGTGAAATAGTTCTCATTGACATTTTTTTAACCGAAGGCAAACTTGTTCTGACCGCCTGAGACCAGTGTCATTAAGTCAAGAGCAGAAGAACATATCAAGCAGCGACTCAGGAATATTTTATATTCTTTCGGCATCCCAAAAGTAATTTTGGTAGATAATGAAAAGTCCTTAAATTCAATATCCATTAATTTCATGGTTGAAAATCAGCTAGGAGTAAAAGTCTGTACGACACCAAATTCTACACTTGCTGAAATTATGATATGTCTGAGAGCGGAATATAAACATACAACTTTTGAGGAATTATTAGGTAAAAGCGTTCATGAATATAATTATACTGTGCATTCTGTCTTTTTGGCAAAAGAGTAACAATAAATCCAGAAGATTTTGAAAAGGATAGCCACGAAAACATTGAAAGAATCAAAAAGAAACAATTAATCGATTTAACAAACCATAATAAAAATAAGCAACCAATTAAAATGTATTATCCAGGAGAGGTAGTTTATGTAGCCATAAATATGAGATTGGGCACAAAACTCTCAAGTAAATTTAAAAAGGAAATTGTTAAGGAAACCCATAACACTATCATTCTAACCGAAAGCGGTAGAATTATACATAAAAACATATACGTAACTAAAATATTATATATTGTTTACAGGCTCTTGATAAAATTTGCGTACTCCGAGGTACTGCGTACTCGACTACAGTAACTCCCAAATTATAGCGATCGAAACAGTAGCTGCAAAATTTCAAAGCGGATCATTTAAACTCGTCCATGAAATGAATATTCAGCAGTATAAACATGTGGTAGACGACTTGGAGCGACATGTTAAAACCGACATTAGCAAAAACGAGTCCCTACTCCCTTTCCTTTTACATGAAATCGAATAAATCAAAAGTCACCTCGAGCGACTTACTCCTATTGGTAGGAAAAACAAACGTTCCTTGGATTTCATTGGCAGTGCTTGGAAGTGGTTGGCAGGCAGTCCTGACCACGCTGACTTCGAAATTGTGCAAAAAAAAAATAATAACATTTTAGAAAATAATAAAAATCAAGTCATAATAAATAAACGGTCAATTGAAAAAATAATGGAAATTAAGAATGTTACAAATGAAATCATAAAAAGTATTCAAGATAACACAAATGTTCTGTTTATGAAATTAAAATTAGATATTGTTAAGCAAGAATTTATAAATATCGAATACGCAATAAATTGGGCTAAAGCCGGAGTAATAAATTCATTTATTCTGTCAGATAAAGAACTAAACATATTAAGAAATGTATTAGTGAGACAAAATATTGCATTATTAAATCTGGAGGAGGTAGTAGATTTTGGAAATGCAAAAATAGCAATAAACGGCACAATAATTATATATATTTTAAATTTGCCAATAACATAAAAAGAAAGTTGTAAGAAATTAATGTGAAAATCAGTAAAAATCAATAATGTAAACAAACTACCTTTTGAAAATATCCTCCAATGTAATGAAAAAATATTAGGAATAAGAAAACATTGTAAAATGGTTAATTTTCTGTCACTATGTAACAAAAACAATGTAAGGATATAAGTAACAGTTTATGTATTCATAACCTACAGAAAAGCCGTATTGCCATTTGTCCTAAAACCAACAGTCACCATATTCCGGAGATCGAAAAACTTTTCCCAGACACCCTACTCCTAAATCAATTCAATGGTATAATCGACATCGGCACCAACGAGATTAAACTAAGCGGAACCTTAATGATTTGATTCCATAACTCTATAATAAGGATTGAAGGGCACACCTACACCTCAGAAAAAATCTCTGGCTCAAAACCTTTAGCAGCCATTTTTCAAATTGATAATGGGCCTATGGACATCCAGCAACACCTGTCCTTAGCAATTGTAAAAGAATTGAATGTCAACAACACGAGAATCATCAGATCCCTAAAGGAAAAAGAAAAATATTTCACAATTATTGGGTTTTTGGTAACATCAATCGCTATTATTCTTTTCACCATATTTGCCTTCAAGTGGTACAGAGTAACACAAGCAGAAACGATACCAACCATTCCAGAAGAGCTTCAAGATATTGCAAATGCTGATGTTCATCAAAACGAAGCACCACGTCTTGAACAATCATCAACTCCCCAAAATTCACCAATCAGAGTTTCACGCAATAACAATTCAGTTAGGAACACAATGAATATGGAGGCGAGAATAGTAGAATTAAGATTTTAGTCTTTAGACACGATTCATTCAATAAAGTTCGTTCGTTTTTAAAAACTCAATCCGCTTCAATCCTCATTTAACTGGCGCAGTCGGTACTTCTAAAATCGAAAGATATTAGAATCGAATCTAATAAAGCGAAACATGTCAGCAGACAAATAAAGAGTTAAAACGCGAAATTGTATTGTAGTTAAAAGAATAGAAAAGGAGTGAAAATATTTCGAAAGAAAATCGAAAGGAAGTGAAAATATTTCAAAAGAAAATCAAAAGGAAGTGAAAATATTTCGAAAGAAAATCGTAAGGAAGTGAACATATTTCAAAAGGAAGTGAAAATATTTCGAAAGAAAATCGAAAGGAAGTGAACATATTTTAAAAGAAAATCAAAAACAAGTGAAAATATTTTGAACGAAAATCAAAAACAAGTGAAAATATTTTGAACGAAAATCGAAACTAAGTGAAATATATTTCGAAAAAAAAAATATTAAATACTGAAGGGAATCACATCTAAATATATAGACTACCGATAAAATATATAAGCAAAATGGATAACGCAGGTGAAGTGCAAGTTGTTAACTTACCTATGGACCAAATTCTTAAAGAATCTGCCACGATAAAGGAATTCCATGGAAACACAGAGGACTCTATCATCATTTATTAGAGAAGTGGAAATGTTTATTCCATGCTACAACGGAACACCTCTACTAAGATATTTTTTACAAAGACATGTAATAAACAAAATACAAGGACCAGCTTTACAAACCATAAGGACTCTGGGAGACAATCCAACGTGGGAACAAATCAAGAACGAGCTGATCAGGAACTATGGCGTTAGGGAGAATTATCATTCCCTATACGGGGTCCTGAACAGTAGGGTTTCCGACTTCTGAAAGTTGATACTCAACTTCCAGTCATCGCAACTTCTCATGAATGAGTCGAAGTCACCCTGCGCGAGAGTATTGATGTCCTCGATCTTTTTACCTGATCTGTGCACGATCAAGTCGTCGGCGTGCGCAATTACGTGAGGAAGAAAACATATCAGATCGCTCAAGAAAATGTTGAACAGGATCGGCGAATTAACGGCACCCTGTTGGAGACCATTTTTTACTTCAAATATACCTGCAGAGGTCACATTGCCATTCTTGACGACGAACCTTCTACCATTAAGCATGTTACACAGTAGATACAGCAGTAGTTTACTAATGCCTAGCCCATTGAGCTTGTAAAAAAGTCCTTCTAACCATACGGTGTCGAAGGCCTTCTCCAGGTCAGTCAGGCAGGCACCCGTACATTGTTTCTGGCTCTTGTTCCATTGGATATCCGACAGCAGTTTCGACGCGGCATGAATAGTGTCATGCCCCGCTTTGAAACCGAATTGGTTATCCGGAATAATATGTTTGTCCTCTGTCCAGTTGGTCAGAGCTCTATGTCGCATGAGTAAAGTATAAGCTAAGTTCATTAAGCGGTCGACTTAGAAAAAGTTGATACACAATACAAGTTGAAGTACGATGAGATGAGTTTAATAGATGAAGAGAAAACATGAAGTTATCCCCCAACTTTCTGCACATGATAGAATGGTTGACTGTGTCAAATGCCTTAGAGAAGTCAAAGAGTATTAGAAATGTGGCCTTATTGTCATCCAAAATTTGTCGGATTTCTTCAACCACTAATAAAGGAGCAGTATTACAGCTCCTTCTAGATCGAAAACCCTAATGATCATTACTAAGAAGGTTATTACTAATTAGGTAATGACGCATTTGACGCAATACTAGGATAGCGATAGGTCTAAATTTGGTGGCATTTCTCGACTTATTTTTTGGAATGGGGATAATCTTGATTTTGTTCCACTCTGATGTAGTCAAACAACAATTAAAGATATGCGTAATATATTTTAGCGTGAATGGCAGTAAAAGTTTAATAAATTTAGGGTTTAGATTATCGAGACCAGTGGCATTAGATTTAATAGATAATGGCTTCAACAACATCTTCTGGATATACTCTACGGAAACGAAAACAATCCTCCCGATTTGAGGTTTCACTTAGCTCAATAGGATGATCAGCTAATGGGGCACCCGAGGCAGTGATAAAATCAGCATTCAGCTTATCGCAGTCAAGATCATCAGCGATTCTAGGTCCTGTCCTTACAGAGACCAAGATTGCGGAGCTGTTTCCATAATGAGTTATATGAAGCAAATAAGTTCAGCTTGCTGCTATAATAGGTGGATTTAGCTGCACTAACTTTATAAACAATTCTGTTACGTAATTACCGGAAGGTAGTCAGAAACTCATCAATGCGATACTTTTCCCCTTTCAGATAAGCGGCATTACGATTTTGCATGAAAGCCAGAATTTCCGAGTTCAACCATGGAGGAGAAAGAGATTTACGAGCTTTAGTTTTGAAAGGGACATGCGATTTACATCGGCGAGCAGATCTTCGTGTTTCAAACTTTTGAAATCCATAAATTTATGGACGATATTGACGGAAACATAGTTGAAACGAAAACAAAAAAGACATCCAACAGAGTACAAGAATGTTTGGAGAAATGTGTGGGGTAGTAAAGCTAACTGCAGACAGACTTTGAGATTTCATGGTATCAATCAAATTCGCTGATTCGGATTTGTCCAACAAATTGCAGTTCAGATCGCCGCAAAGTACAATGTTAGAGGTAGTGCAGGTAAGCTCTGCCTATAAACTGCACCAAGAACTAGTTTTTCGACATTGCATGCAATCTCAATAAACATAAATTCGATTGGAAACTCGTTGGTTGATTGATATACTATTTTACACCTTAATGATTCGCGCACGAAGATTGCTACTCCGCCTTCAGTGCGTTCTGTTTTATCTACACGGCATAGCCTATAGCCAGCGAGATTATACAAATTGACCAACTTTAAAGATAAAGATTTTGATGGAATAATCGGACAAAACCTATTAGCTCCTTTACAAGCAATTATAAATCTCCAAGAGAATTATCTCCAAATAAACAATAAGAAAATACCTTTCTGTGATTCATCTCCATTTTCATATGATGATGTATATTCACTAGAGGAATCAAACGATTTAACAGAAGTTCTCATTAGAAAAGATCTGAATTCGGAAGAATCAGAACGACTAAGAAAGCTTTTAAATAAAAACCGCGATTTATTCTATAAAGAAGGGCAGCAATTAACCCATACAAACGAAATAGAACACGAGATCGTTACTTCAACAGAACGACCAGTATTCTCTAAAATATATAGATATCCCCAAATTCACGAGGAAGAAATAAATAGACAAATAAAAGATATGTTGCATCAGGGAATAATACAAGAGAGCAACTCACCTTATAACAGTCCGCTCTGGATTGTACCTAAAATGGTAGACAGCTCTGGAATTAAAAAGTATCGTATAGTCACAGACTATAGAATAATAACCATTGACGATAAGTTTCCTATTCCAAATATTGATACAATATTGGAAAAGTTAGAAAGATCGCAATATTTCACTAGCATAGATCTAGCAAAAGGCTTTTACCAGATTTTGGTCAAGAAATGTGACAGAAAAAAAAAGGCATTTTCCACACCATCTGGTCATTATGAGTTTGTAAGAATGCCTTTTGGGCTCAAAAATGCACCCTCAACCTTTCAACGATTAATAAACTCGATTTTTCAAATGCGCATATAAAGCGAGGGATATGAAAGACGAAGATGAAACCTTTAAGCAAATAGCGAAATACCATAAGTATGAAACAGGACATGCAGGTATAATCGAAAATTACGAAGGACTAAAAAAGGTAATATATTTCAAAAACCTCAAGGAACTTATTCAGAAATATTTAAACAATTGCGAAATTTGTACAAAAGCTAAACACGACAGAAAACCTATTATACCACAGTTCAAAATTACTGAAACACCAAATGACATAAATGAGATAATTCATTTAGACATATATACAAATAGTAAAAACAATTTCATAACGTTTATAGGCAAATTTTCAAAACATGCAATTATATTCCATTTAGAAAACAAAAACAGTTTAACAATCAAAGAAAAAATAAGACTCTATTTTTCAATTATGGGTAAACCTAGATTGATAATTTTTGACAACGAATTCCGTAATACAAATATAAAAGATGTCCTAAGAGAAGAAAATGTTGAAATGCACTTTACGAAACCTAATAGTCATACTGGTAATTCGGATATCGAATGATTCCATAGCACTATAGGCGAAAAAATGAGAACAATTTCATTGAGGAATACGCAACTTACAGTATTTGAAAAGATGTATAAATGTGTAGAATGGTATAATAACTCTATTCTTGCCACAATAAAGTTTAAGCCAATGTTAGTACAGGAAGGTAAAGTAGATAAAGAAATAGTAAAAGAAAATATCCATTCGAAGAAAGAGAAAACTATTCTAGAGCGAAATAAAAACAGAGAAGAGTATGAGGAAAATAGAGAAACAGGATACGTTAATAATTACAAAGCACTTAGACATAAGGAACAGCCAAAATATAAGAAATTAAGACTTTCTAACATACATACATCCAATATAAAACGCCCTTACAAATTTTCAGGTCGTATGGTCAATACTAATAGTTCTCTTGACACTAACGACAACCCAAGCAACGTTGACGATAGAACACATTAGTGCGAACAATGGATAATCAATTTAGGAAATTAGGAAGAAATAAAATTAGGAAACGTACTTATAACAAAATCTTACGACATAATTTTAAATACGATTGACCCAACTGAAATCCAAACTTACATATTTAGAAACTCTATTAAAGATAGGAAACATTAAGAAAAATGTTGAACATATTCAGGCTAATATCGCATCAAGTAGGTTAGGAATAATGAGCAGCAGTATATTTAGTAAGGCAGAAATAACTAAGTACAACATAGATTTTGATAAATTAAGATTAACCAAGTTTGGGACGGCAAAATATAATGACAATAAAATTGTTTTCGCTGTAAAAGTACCTAAAGAAATAATAGAAACATCAAAATACTTGATTACTGTTATGACAGATAATGAATCAAATGAAATTATTATAGAAAATGAACACATTGTAAGAATAAATGAAACATGTTATACATTTAAAGAAAATTCATACCTTAAAGAATTAAAAAAAGACAAACTTATGTATCTACTATGAGAACTGTATCAAAACAAAGAATACTAAAAGTATGGTTGAAGAAGTCGCAAATTGATTGTTAGTAATAAAGAATTATAAAAATATCAATTTAACAAGTACATGTGATGAGAGAAAAATAAAACTAAATGGAATTTACCTAATATCTAACTTTAATTATTGTACACTTAAAATTGGGAACGAAATCTTTCATAATATAAAAAATGTACTCGAAGAAGAAGAATGTGTACACAAGTGTACACATGTGTAAACCTTTTTTTTTTTTTTATATACATATGTACAACTTAACACTACTCTAAAAAACTACCCTAAGATATGTAGGTCGGCCATAGGTTTCGGCTGATAGAATGCGTTTAATCACCTGCAAGACAAAGACCGATATGCAATGCCCGTTTCTAACCCGGGTCTAAAGGGATCGATGATGGAGTTCCCTCGCTACGCAGCCACCAGAATTTTCGGTGTTGCATTGCAACATCCCAAACATCTCGCCTTGAAACCGCCATACTGAACCGGAGGAGACCCTCCTCAGCTCGTTGTGCGACGGAACGGTCGTGGTTGAGTCGCCCATCCACAGTCGAACGGGCGATGTGAAAGAGGAGCGGTACCGCATTTTCATTTTGTATCAGACCGTGTTGTCCAAATGGAGGAATGCTTCTGGGGGGACGAAGCCGTTATGACGTACCCTTTCATGGTACTGAGAATTGGGGTAGTAAGCCCCAGATATCAGGTTATTGGCCGAGTTCATCGCTCTGGCAGTATGGCCTCGAATCAATTTCACCAGGAAATTGTCCACTCGTATCAGGTTCGCCTCGTTGTATAATACCCCATTGGCGTAGGGACTCTGGTGTTCTGTAAAGGCGAAGGCAAGCCCTAAGACAAGCCCTCTCAAACACCCAAATCTTTTCCATCAAGCTTGCACTCACGTTGAACCACACGGGACAGCCATAGGTGAGCATTGGCTGGATGAGGGCCATGTAGCAGATTACCTTCACCCTCGCACCTCTCTTTGTAAGAGCTAAAGCGCCTCGGGCTCGGGCTAGAGCAGCATCTACATGTTTGTTAAAATATAGATATTGATCTAGCCTGATCCCCAGGTATCTGACTACAGTCCTTTGCGCCCATGATTGTCCGTGACGCCCAACAATTGAGAACTTTCGCCAATTCTTTTTTTGTATCCGCTGAAGCCTTATACAACGGGGGTCCTGAACAGTAGGGTTTCTGACTTCTGAAAGTTGATACTCAACTTCCAGTCATCGCAACTTCTCATGAATGAGTCGAAGTCACCCTGGGCGAGAGTATTGATGTCCTCGATCTTTTTACCTGATCTGTACACGATCAAGTCGTCGGCGTACGCAATTACGTGAGGAAGAAAACTTATCAGATCGCTCAAGAAAATGTTGAGCAGGATCGGCGAATTAACGGCACCCTGTTGGAGACCATTTTTTACTTCAAATATACCTGCAGAGGTCACATTGCCATTCTTGACGACGAACCTTCTACCATTAAGCATGTTAGACAGTAGATACAGCAGTAGTTTACTAATGCCTAGCCCATTGAGCTTGTAAAAAAGTCCTTCTAACCATACGGTGTCGAAGGCCTTCTCCAGGTCAGTCAGGCAGGCACCCGTACATTGTTTCTGGCTCTTGTTCCATTGGATATCCGACACCAGTTTCGACGCGGCATGAATAGTGTCATGCCCCGCTTTGAAACCGAATTGGTTATCCGGAATAATATGTTTGTCCTCTGTCCAGTTGGTCAGAGCTCTATGTCGCATGAGTAAAGTATAAGCTAAGTTCATTAAGCGGTCGACTTAGAAAAAGTTGATACACAATACAAGTTGAAGTACGATGAGATGAGTTTAATAGATGAAGAGAAAACATGAAGTTATCCCCCAACTTTCTGCACATGATAGAATGGTTGACTGTGTCAAATGCCTTAGAGAAGTCAAAGAGTATTAGAACCACTAATAAAGGATCGAAAACCCTAATGATCATTACTAAGAAGGTTATTACTAATTAGGTAATGACGCATTTGACGCAATACTAGGATAGCGATAGGTCTAAATTCGGTGGCATTTCTCGACTTATTTTTTGGAATGGGGATAATCTTGATTTTCTTCCACTCTGATGTAGTCAAACAACAATTAAAGATATGCGTAATATATTTTAGCGTGAATGGCAGTAAAAGTTTAATAAATTTAGGGTTTAGATTATCGAGACCAGTGGCATTAGATTTAAATAGATAATGGCTCCAACAACATCTTCTGGATATACTCTACGGAAACGAAAACAATCCTCCCGATTTGAGGTTTCACTTAGCTCAATAGGATGATCAGCTGATGGGGCACCCGAGGCAGTGATAGAATCAGCATTCAGCTTATCGCATCAAGATCATCAGCGATTCTAGGTCCTGTCCTTACAGAGACCAAGATTGCGGAGCTGTTTCCATAATGAGTTACATGAAGCAAATAAGTTCAGCTTGCTGCTATAATAAGTGGATTTAGCTGCACTAACTTTATAAACAATTCTGTTACGTAATTACCGGAAGGTAGTCAGAAACTCATCAATGCGATACTTTTCCCCTTTCAGATAAGCGGCATTACGTTTTTGCATGAAAGCCAGAATTTCCGAGTTCAACCATGGAGGAGAAAGAGATTTACGAGCTTTAGTTTTTAAAGGGACATGCTTGTAGTATAGGAGGGATACTTGTTGTTGGAAAAATGGTACTTGCTCATGAACAGACTGTATGCGATGGATTTGATCCCATTGAATTCGATTTACATCGGCGAGCAGATCTTCGTGTTTCAAACTTTTGAAATCCATAAATTTATGGACGATATTGACGGAAACATAGTTGAAACGAAAACAAAAAAGACATCCAACAGAGTACAAGAATGTTTGGAGAAATGTGTGGGGTAGTAAAGCTAACTGCATACAGACTTTGAGATTTCATGGTATCAATCAAATTCGCTGATTCGGATTTGTCCAACAAATTGCAGTTCAGATCGCCGCAAAGTACAATGTTCGAGGTAGTGCAGGTAAGCTCTGCCTATAAACTGCACCAAGAACTAGTTTTTCGACATTGCATGCAATCTCAATAAACATAAATTCGATTGGAAACTCGTTGGTTGATTGATATACTATTTTACACCTTAATGATTCGCGCACGAAGATTGCTACTCCGCCTTCAGTGCGTTCTGCGTGATTATAACATTCGTTCGGTCGCTAACATCTGGAGAGAACCATGTTTCAGAAATACAAATAATATCAATGCGGGATTTACAAAGTTGTGCCGGAATTCATCAAGTTTAGGCTCTAGACTCTGGGCGTTTATATGACAAAAGTGTATCACCACACTCTGCGATCTAATCACCCCAATCATTTCATACAGGTATCCATTAGCAGCTTTGACAGTGGATTCTACACCAGCTGGTATACTACTCAGGTGATTACTTTTAGGTAGAGCGCAAAATTCTAGAGAGGGAACGAAAGTACGATCACAGATTGAACTAAACAATGTCAAACTTACCATGGCCATAACCGCACAAAATAAATGGAATTTAAGAATTATTGAAATTATTAAAATTAAACACGTTAAACAGAATTCGGGAATGCCGAAGAGAACAGCATAAGCTGAAACCTCCTTCCGCCACAAAGCATTAATTTGTTTGCGTAACAGAAGTAGCTCATCTCTTGGTGTTGTTGCTACAGACATTTCTGATTCCAGCTGTGACGACCAGCATTTCTCAATTCGTTAGAGTTTTGCGCGAAACTCATTGCGAAAATTATTAATTTCCGTTTTATTCTCATCACAAGATGTTCTATGTTTTTCTAATCGCTTTTCGAGCTTTTGAAGACAGAAATCCGAGTTGAAGGTGTTGGCGACAGCTGGTGAGTTTGGTTGCGACGCTGTTGAGGGCAGGGGTCTAGATGCAGTACTCATTTTGCGAATGTATATATGTAGTTTTTCGTTTTACAGGATTTAAAATGGAAATCATCACTTAAATGCAGACTGGTAATAACAATTTTAGTTCCAATTTTGTTTAAGTGGCTATTGATAATGCGTTGGACCAAGTTTTGTGTTATAAAAATGAGTACAGCTTCAAATAAAATGCAAATGTAGTTTTTCGTTTTACAGGATTTAAAATGGAAATCATCACTTAAATGCAGACTGGTAATAACAATTTTAGTTCCAATTTTGTTTAAGTGGCTATTGATAATGCGTTGGACCAAGTTTTGTGTTGTAAAAATGAGTACAGCTTCAAATAAAATGCAAATGTCGGGGAGTTCAACACAAACACGTCTATTCACTACCGCACATTATTATGTTGATAATAGATTTGCCACGAGTCTAGCCGAACGACGACGCAAAAGCTAACGCTATTATTTTGAATATTTTGTGCTTTAGTGACCGATACTTGATTGGCATTAAGATTGTTTAAAAATTTGTTCATTACAATGTTTTAATTATTTAGAGGAATATAAATTGGAATTTTTTTATTGAGTTTAAATAGAGCATCACTGCTATTGATCATATGAAGGTCTTGCAGAATTTTTTCATATGTTTCATGAACTCCGAAATCCTGGATTAATGCTTCTTTTATAGTTGGCCAGGTTGTTATACGTTATAATTCTTCGCAATGTATTAATCGCCGCTCCTTGGATTTTGTTTTGCTTGCTAGAATTGCCAACGGCTGATTTTCCACAATTATGCATGCAACCACATAATCTATATATTCGACGAACGAGATGACGTCTTCATCTGGACGTCCCCAGAATGTTGGATGTTTTTTCCAATCTCGCCAATGGCGCATTTTGATCTACTGCTGGTTGAGTAATTTTTATTATTACCTTTTTTAAAGTATGTTCTTCTATTATTTATCCACTGATTTTTCCTTTATAGCCTTTTTCGTAGACACTTTCTATACATATTCTATATATTTTCATTTTCTAATCTCTCTACGAGAATTCGTGAATTATTACTTGAACACTTTAGAAAAAAAAACATGAATTTTTAAATTGTTCGCTAAAAAACTTCGGTGTTATTAGTTTTCACAATAAAAAATGTTGGTTCGTATCACTGGACTTCATCTCTCAATTAATTTGCGTTTAATATTTTAGTGAGATCCTACCGACTGCACCAAATTTGACAATGAAATTTTTAAGTTGAAATAAAAACAACAATTTTTTTTTATTATTCTTTAAAAACGTTGTTTCATATACATTTAAAAATCTTTCGATCCCTTACCACTGGTTGGGAAAAATCTTCAACCATACGCAGTGACACCAACAGAACAATTAAACTAGTTAGGGTGGAGAGATCCCTCTCTATAAGCTTAATATCTAACAAGTATCGATTCAATAATTTCAAAGTGTTTATGATCATTCCCTATGGAACGCATCATACATGATTCATTGGTTATATTGAATCATTAGAATTAAATAAACAAGAGCTGAGTTTGTTTACATAGAACTCTTATGATCGAGATCAAATTTTGTTTACATAGAACTTTTATGATTGAAATCGAATTTTGCGATTACAAAGGTTTTTGATTGTAAACTATACCGAATGACGATAGCAAATACGCTTGGTATGCTTTCTTTGTCATTATATTGGGGTAATACTATAACTCGCACGGTCGAATAATTTTGCCAATTCCGCTAACAACCACGATTATCATCACTATACCTTCAGCTATTTACTACTAGCCGGCATTATAGCCCTCGTGATCGTCTACATACGAAAAAAGAAAATTGAATAGAAATCCTGTTCCAAGACCTAGACATAGGGTAGCCCGAAGAGCTAAGTTGGCTGATTCTCATGCTGTGTTTGCTCCTGATACTTGTTAGACGGATTCTCAGTTAACTACCCATTTGCTTGATTTATTTAACATATTTCTATTTTAATATTCCTTTCTTAGTCAGTCGGGTCAGTTTTAATTCTCTTAGGCAACCAATATTATTATAGATATTATTTACAGTCTAACATAGTTTATATGAATCATTTATATGTAATCCACTGATTCTAGAATTTGTTCTTTAGGATATATACATATATGCTTATTTCAACATTTGTAGCAATTTAATTCATACCTTGATGTTGCTTATTATGTACCTATTATGTAAGACACGTGAAACTGAAATCAATCGTTAAAAAAAATTAAGTAAAATAGAAATTATCAATTGTTTTGAGAACAAAATAGAAAAAAATGTTCGTATTTACTTTTGAACTGAATACTGTATTTACTTTTAGTATGACTCTGTATCTACTTAGTTATAGTCGCTATTTGTCTGCATATTGTATAATGTGTTTGTGTTAAATTTTCCGTTTGGTAGATTCGGAAATTTTTATTGGCACATACATGTATACATCGAATCTGACTTCTCTTTTGCAGAAGTACAGTGATAAAAAAGCAGAGGAGAAAATTCGTCCGCAAAAAAAATATGAGACATTTAAAAAAAAGAAAGGAAGAACGATGTTGTTCAGTCAAATAACACCTTGTTACTCTTCCTCTTTGGTGTATAACTTCTTTTAAGCGATTGGGCATGGACTTGGACTGTCTGTGTATATTCTGGATCTATATTTACCAATTCTGCTTGTGAGCTATTTTTAATTGTTTTTTGTTGCAAAAACGTAGTTTCTATTTTATCTCTAAATGATTCCAAACACGCTCAATGCGATTAAGATCCGGTGATTGGGCAAGCGTTTTAAGAACATTGGAACAGTTATACAGTAGCCAAAGCCTCTTCTCATAAAAAACATAATTTTTTCCTGACAAATTTTCTCAACACATTCCCGTAGATTGTTCTCCCACGAGTAGAAGGGATCTACAGTTTTATGTCGACTCCAAACGTCCAAATTTATGAAGTTTTTTCTAGACAGTTAAACTCTTGGAGCATTGTCATTGACTCGAAAGAGGTGAAAAAGCCGTGAAAATTATATTTGGTCGTATTGGGAACGTTTTTTTTATACATAGATTATAATTGATGTAATTTTGTTATGTATATAACAAAACACTCTCTCTTTTATACTTTTATACCTATATTCTAAACTGTTGCGCCTCAAAACACAGTTCACTATGAAAAGGAAAGGGCGATAATTTTTTTTAACTGAGTTTAAAATGCAACCGCTGGCTTATAAAATTTTACACTGACTATTACTCATTGCAGTTTCAAAAATGCTTCAAGCCTGATTGGAAGGAAGAATAGCCATAGAGAATACTTTACACTTATTATCCTTTTCGCATGGAAGACTAATGCTTTATTTATTGAATCTCTTAAGAAAAAGTCAATTACATTATTGCGCTGGAAACAACCCTCGCATCAATTTTACTGCGGGCTCTTCGCACTTACTACGTAGAGGACTTAACTCATTTTGCTAATATTCAAAGTCAAAACATTAAATTGACATTCATACCATGTTAACTTGTACACACTCGTTTTGATCATATTCTCTTTTTAAGCTATTCTCCGGCTACCGTCTACATCATCAGGTAAAAACGTTCGCTTACTTTTTACACAGTTACCTCCGTTGTGTTATTCTCTTCGCTACATACTCTTTTTGAGCCATTCTCCGGCTACCGACTATTCAACCTCGAGTTTCCATTGTCTCATCGGGTGAAAACGTTATTTTATTTTTTTACATATGTACTACCGTGCTGTGTGGACAAAGACACAGTCTGTACAATTCTCTTCCATATATTGTCGTGGTTCCGCAAGTCCGCATCGGGCTGTGGCACTTGAAAGAGAACTTTTATGGACACTTATACTAGTTTACCTGCACACTCTTTCTGCTCATATGTACATACTCGTTTTGAGTCACTCTCCAAATACCGACTATACAACCTGGAGTATCTATTGTATCATCGGGTGAAAACGTTCGTTTATTTTTTACACATGTACTATCGTGCTGTCGCGATTTTTGTTGTTGCGTTATTCTCTTTACTATCTCTGTTTGTACGCACAAAGGCGCGTCTCTGTACAACTCTCTACCATTTTTCCTCGTGGTTGCGCCAGTAAGCATCTGTCTGTGGCACTAGGAATTTATGAACTGACGCCATCACCCATCATGCACTTGAACCGCGGTGTCTGGGTTCGATTCCCAATACGACCTAAAAAATGTTCATGGCACCACCTTGTTCAAGTAGTATGAATACACGCGTACATTTATGTATGCATGCATACCCACAGAAAGAACACGCTAAACGCGAACGCCGCTTGGGCACCGATAGTGGGAATGGTCTTCACATATCGTATTCGCACTACAGTGCAAATAATATATGTTTTGTGTTGTAATAATGTTATAACTTTTCTCTAAGATAACGTACAGAGATAATAGCTTTTTGTTTATTTAAAAGGTTTTTTTTTGTAAAAGAAAGTTAAGTTGTAGTAAGCTAAAAGTCCGCACTCAAATCCGTTAGGTAGATTCGGAAATTTCGTGGCAGATCTATTTATATATGTACATCGCATCTGATTTCTCTTTCTTAGAAGTAAGCCATAATAATAATAATAATAAGGGTGGCGCTACAGCCCATTTATTGTATAATTTGAATTATTCCATTCAAAGTGATACACCCACTCTGCCTGCCTGCCCTATTGTCACCCGTACCCGCATCGTCGAAAATGTACGGCGTTGCGTGGTCTCCTTCCTGTCATATCGTAGGTGTTCATGTGAGGAACTTGCAGCAGATGGTTTTGATGGATTAGAAGCTCGAATGGGTTCAGACATCAGGACGGAATATCTGTACTTCCCTTTCGCAGTCAATCAAGGTTATCCAATCAAGAATTTCGGGTCCCACTCGGAAAGTAATAACTTCCACTCCGGGAACCAGTTAGCCGTTACTACAAAGTTATTTAGATGGTGCCATTGAGTCAGTCAAATTTTTGCATTAATGACCCCCGAAGTATGCTTGCGTTCCAAGAGGCCCTGTGTGGCATCCTCCTCCTTCCAATCTATGCAGCTTGCTTACAACCCAGTTATTAAGCTGCTGGACTTCCTGAGTGTTGGTCCCTTTGCCGCAGCAGACGAATTAAACTTTTTAAGTTAAGTGTTAGTTAAATAAGTGTCAAGTGTACGTGGTGCCATATAAGCATTTGCAAAAAAAAAACAGCAAATGCTCCAAAATCTGTACACTTATCAAGCAAAATCCCTGCCGACCAAATCCGACCAAATCTATCAAAATTGTCCCAGCCTCTAGTACTTTAGATATCCACATAAGCTACCCCTAAATATTGAAAGACCTAATCCGCAACCAAGTAGAAGCGATCGCAAGAATCAGCACAGCGATGGAAGCTCTCAAAACGGACTCAACAAATGAAAGAACAACCATATTCAAAGCCTAACCACGTCTTTACAACTTGATTTGGAGCTCACTCTCAAACTATTATATCACAAACCATATGTTTGTGAGTACGAAGGTCTACATAAATCCATATCTAAGTATCAAGTATATAGAAAACTATATGAATAAATGAATAAAGTATAATAACATAATTTTACAAGTACAATGTGAAAATATAATAATGTATGTACATTCTGTTATGTCGAATAGAATACCTTATTCAGAATACTTAAATGTATTCCTTTTTATATTGAACTTGTTGGGCCACAGTTCACTATGCAAAAGGGGGGACCGACAATATTTTGTTTTTTGAACTGAGATTGAATATGTCCTCAACACTTAGAGAATTTTACACTGACTATTACTTATTGCAAATTGCAAGGATAGAGAATACTTGGTGGTAATGCACTTATTGTCCTTCAGGACTTATTGTCCCTCGCATCAATTTCATTGCATGCTCTTTGCAAGTATTACATAGCCCATTGTCATCTAGTGGACTTAATAAACTCATTTTGTTGTCTATTTTTCAAATTTGCAAATAATTGCACATGTCAACTGGACATCAATCGTCAACCCTCACTTGCCTCCCCAGCAGATGTCAAACGTTATGTCAGGTACCCGCCAAGCGACGAAGTCAATATAATAAAGCAAAAATAAAACTAATAACCAAAATGCAAACGAACTTGCCTAAGTTTTCGTCGATAGCTTTTCTCAATTAAGCCATTCTGCAGCTACCGACTATACAGAATCCACTTTCCTTCTCTCATAGGGTGAATACGTTCGTTTACTTTTTACGCAATTGTGATTCCATTGAAATTGATACTCCCAATCTGCTTGGCTGGTCCCATTATCACCAGCACCCGCACTCGTCCGAGATAGAAGGTGTGTTGCGTGGCGTGATTGTGTATTCCTGTGTGAATCAACTCAGATATGGAAGCACTGAAGAGGCTAAAACAACAACCATGAATATTCAAGCCTAACCACGCAATTACAACTGAAAGTTGTTCATTATGTCGGATTGCACAATTAGAGTAAAAGTTGAGAGCAAATTTTATTATTAGTAGGAATAATTTACATTGAAAATTAATATATAGTTACGCCATGATACTTACCTTTCTAGTGGTGTAAGTATTATGCCATTCTGTTGAGTAGAACGGCGTATAAGCGTACCACAAAAATCGGAGACACCTATTTATATATAAGCTATCTGACCCATACTCGTCTCGCTTCTCCCGCCTTAAATCGAAAAATTCGTAACATCGGGAAATTTTCCCTTGTACGAAACTTTAAATAAATGTATGAATATTGTTTCTGCATAGTAACAAATAGTTGAAGTATCCACATTTGGCGTGGCGTCCATAGACGCAGATTCCTACCGGGTTCCTTTTTAAAATTATACTTTTCATGTGCATATAAACATAATAATTGTGTAATTGTGTGCTTCCTACAATTGCACACGGAAGCAACCAATGGCACCAATAATTCTTCTGGTCTACGCACAAACATAGTATCTATATAAATCTCTTGGATTATTTCTGTTTCAAAAATTGAGTAATTTTTAGTGTTATATTAGGTTCGTTGTAAATTTTACCTTCCATGAATTGAAGTATAAAAAAATGGGTTTAATTGCTTTACTTATATGCGATGATCCACTACAACCACCTCTCTTTGCCAAACGGAAAAAGTGTAAGTTAATCGAACATTCTTCTTTACATAAATTAATTATTATTACTACATAAATGTACACATACATATTTACATCCATTAAATGTAATTCAAAATCTTTGATCAGTGATATGTACTATTTAGACTATTATCTGTGCTATTACATATGATCATGATATATGCATTTTTGCATTTTCTGAAAGCATCTAAATGGCTATAAAAGAGGTCTGAAGAAATCACACATGGCCAACTAATCCCAAGAGAAATACAAAATCCCAAGATTGGGGGACTACAAGGTCAAGGGGTAAAAAGGTTTTGGACACTAACCCGAACGTGACAACACAATGGACCGGATGATCTAAGTGAGCATGACTTCCATATCAGTCATGCAGTCACCCAACCTACCCACCTAACTACCTACCTATATATGCATTTGCGTACTTCAGTAATACCTAGGTACCTACATAATAATATTTTTGCAGCTTAAGTAGTTCTTTGTATACAACATTTGCGGTTGTACGATGCAAGGTAAATTTCTCTGCCTATTTGCTCGTGAACAGACTACGTAAAACCAGTAAAGCCAGTAAGCTTGTTCTGCTGAGCTGCTTTACAGGACATAAATTTCCAAGCTAAACCATTGGCACTCCTACTTTTAAAAAAAACTAAGTGCCATGGTAGAATTGCTGGATTCGTAGAAATTAAAAATTCTTTTCAAAAACTTACTGTTCAAGTATAGAATAGCTCAAGTAGTATGAATACACTCGTACATATATGTATACATGTATACCTACAGAATGAACATGCGTAAATCCGAACGCCTCTTGGGCACCGATAGGGGCAATGGGATCCACTCATCGTATTCGCAATACAAGGCAAATAATATATGTTTTGTGTTGTAATAATTTTATACCTTTTCTCTAACATAACGTACAGAGATAAAATATACACCAATGGATTTGTCGATGAAAGTTCGACATAGATATGTAAATAAAATTTACAAGTAGAGATAAGCCACTCAAATGCCTTAGGTAGATTCGGAAAGTTCGTAGCAGATACATGTATACATTGAATCTGATTTCTCTTTTATAGAAGTACAGTGATCGTAGTTTTAGCAACAAAAATCAATTAAAAATAGCTCACAAGAAGAATGGTTAAATATTGATACAGAATATACACAGACAGTCCAAGTACATGTCCAATCGTTTTAAAGAAGTTATACACAAAAGACGTGGAGTAACAATGTGTTAATTTCATTGTACAAAATCGTTTTGCTTCTTTTTTTTAAATGTCGCGTACCTTTTTTGCGGACGAATTTTCAACTCTAATTTCTTTTTGTATTTTGTTTTGTTTAAAGCTTTCTTCTATACTTCTTCTCTTTTATACTTTGATACCTTTATACTTTATACTGTTGGGCCACAAAACACAGTGCACTATGAAACTCAGAGAATTTTACACTGACAATTACTCGTTGCAGTTTCAAAACTGCTTCAAGACTGATTGGAAAGAAGCATAATCATAGAGCATTTTTTCAATGCATCCAATATCTCTTTTGAATTCAAGAGTAATGCTTTATTAATTGAATCTCTTAAGAAAAAGTCCATTACATTATAGCGTTCGAAGCAACCCCTATCATCAGTTTTATTGCGTACTCTTCGTGTGTACCATATAGCCATCTAGAAGATTTAATTAACTCATTTTGTTGTCTAATTTGCAATTTTGCTAATATTTCTATAGGAAGTGAAAACATTAAATTGACACTCATACCATGTTTACCTGGCCACACTCTTACAGCTCATATGCATATATTCTCTTTTTAAGCTATTCTCCGGCTACCGTCTACATCATCAGGTAAAAACGTTCGCTTACTTTTTACACAGTTACCTCCATTGTGTTATTCTCTTCGGTACATACTCTTTTTCAGCCATTCTCCGGCTACCGTCTATATCATCAGGTGAAAACGTTCTCTTAGTTTTGACCTCCGTTGTGTTATTCTCTTTGCTGCATACTCTTTTTGAGCTATTCTCCGGCTACCGACTATAAAACTTCGAGTTTCCATTGTCTCATCGTTGAAAACGTTATTTTATTTTTTACGTACATAAGTACTACCATGCTGTTGTGTTTTCTGCTGTTGTCTTTTTATATTGCTATCTCTGCTTGTTTGGACAAAAGCGCGTCTCTGTACATTTATCTTAATTTTTCGTAGTGGTTGCGCCAGTCTGCATCGGGCTGTAGCACTCCAAATTTATGAACTGACGCCATTAACTATCAGATAAAAGAGAACTTTTATTGACACGTATACCATGTTTACCTGCACACTCTTTCTGCTCATATACACATACTCTTTTTTAACCACTCTCCGGCTACCGACTATACAGCCTCGAGTTTCTCTTGTCTCATCGGGTGAAAACGTTCGTTTACTTTTTACGCAGGATACATGCATACCCACAGAATGAACACCCATAAACACGAACGCCGCTTAGGCATTGTTTGTGGAAATGGTCTCTACTCATCATTCATTTTTCATTTTAGTTCATTTTTATTTACTTAATTCATAACAAACACAAATATTTGACAAAAATGCTTAAAACTAGTTGGCCGAACATTGTTACTACTTCTAACTTACTGGCCCTAGGGGGGCACTCTTAGCTAAACTTAATCTTAAACTATGTCTTTCGACTTATTCTAATAATGCATTTGTAACTCATCTTATTCTACTCATCTACTCGTCTACTCATCGTATTCGCACTACAATGCAAATGCTATATGTTTTGTTTTGTAATAATGTTATAACTTTTCTCTAAGATAACGTAAAGAGATAATTTGTACACTAATGGATTTGCCAGTGAAAGTTTACATAGATATGTAAATTAGATTGAATTGTGTTTGGTGAGAGTAAAGAAAAGAGATAGACCACCGAAAAATTCCCTTTCCCTTTCGTAGTCAATAAAGGTTATCCAATTACACTCGGAGAGAAATAACTCCTACTCCGGGAATCACTTAGCCGTTGCTATGAAGTTATCTACCCCACGGATAGCGACTGCTCTCCACGAACGAGGCGCTGTGGAGCCTCCCCAATTAAGCAGCCTGCGCAGAACCCAGGTATTTCGCTGCTGAACTTCATGAGTGCTGGCCCCTTTGTCGGAGCAGAGGAGGTAAACTTTTTGAGTTAAGTGTTAGTTAGTTAAATGTCAAGTGTCGTCTACGCATTTGCTTATCAAGCAATCGGCAGAGTTTTCCCTACCCTACTCATCTGACCAAATTTATCAAAATTGTCCATGCCGCCGCAAGAACTTTAGATATCGGTGTAATAAAATTAATCAATCGCCAACACTCTTGTCAGCAACCAAGCAGAAGCGATCGCAAGAATCAGCACAGCCATGGAATCTCTCAAGACGCTACTAAGGTACTTTCTGCCAAAGAGCAATGCCCAGAAGAATATATTGTAAATGCCCCTGAACCTATCTTCGTTTCATCAAATATATAGTTATATATATAATCGAATTACGATGAGACAAAAAGCTTGACTTCAAAAGGCTTTTCTTTTTGTTTGTGCGCTCGGGTATTAATATATGAAAAGATAATGGGTGTAATTTTTTGCGTCAGATTATTAAAGTGTTGATGCAGGGTTATGAAAAGTAGCACATTACAAAACAGACTTTGGGTGCATATGTACTAACAAGTTAGTACATCTGTAAATCACAAAGGATGGAGTATTACATTCGGATATCTATAGTATACTGCGGTTTTACCATTAGCATCTTGTAGTTCGTAAGAAGTGTTGCCAACCTTTCGGACTACTATACACTTAACGAATTTTGTTGCCAATTTACCGTTGAACTTTTTGTGGCATCGCTTTGGGCAAAATTTCGCCGAAATACAGTCTGTCCTGGGTTGAATTGTGTTTCGGTACTACGACTATAAACGCTGTTTTCATAGGCTCTTCGGATGTTAGCTTGCACGCCTTCTCTTATAGTCTGGAGTCGGTCCGCGTGGACGAGAATAACTTCTCCAGATTCCAAATTATTTAGCTATCTCAACAGTTTGTATGAAGAAGCGTGAGTCACCATTTCTTGGCCGAACAGGGTGAATTAAGGAGAAAACCGAAGGGATTGATGATATGAGCTACCATGCCTTTTTAATTGCTCTAGCAATTTGTGAATGCCGGCATGATTATGAATACATGGACTATGAAATCGATTGATCAAATCATTAGCCATTTGGGATGGTATCCACAACTTGCACAGTGTAGATTCATTTTCAGAATCTTTTAAAGGATCTGATCGACGATAGACATAGTTATCAATTACTTTAAGATTCGGAAGTTTTGATCCGTTTTCAGGGATATTTAATCTTTGTTTACGATATCCAGTTCCAGTGTCGACAGAAACAATTGCGGAGACGTAATTTTCGCTCGGGACAATGTATCCGGTACAACGTTTTCGGAACCACATCGATGTTCAATTGAAAAATCAAAGTGACCATCTCGCTAAACGGCCAGAAAGATCCCTTTGCCGCATTAGCCATTACAAGCTAGCGTGGTCGGTTATGATTTTAAAACGTTGTCCTTCTACGTTTTGTCGAAATTTTTTCAAACTAAGCATTGCAGCTAGACTCAAGCTCAGTTACGCTATACTTTCTCTGAGCCGAGTTGAGCTTGTGAGAAAAGTATAGCTATAGGGGTTTCATAACCATCTGCGTTTGTTTGAACGAGGACCCCACCAACGCCAAACTGAATTGCATCACAGTTTATTGAGAATGGACGAGAAAAAACTGGATTTGCAAGTATAGGAGCGCTAGAAAGCAATTTCTTAAGAGTTTCAAATGATTTTTGAGCTTCATCAGTCCATTTAAAAGATCTTGATTTCTTTAATAGGTAGCTAAGTGTTGTGGTGATGCCAGCGAATTAGTTAATAAAAAGCCGATACCATCCGGCCATTCCAAGAAATCGTCTAAGCTGGCGGACTGTTGTCGGTTCAGGTAAACAATATTTACTTGTTTTCTAAATTTCCAGCTTCCACCCAGCTTGTCTTAGTTTTCGAGCTATATCGACAAGCAAAACTAGGTGTTCCTCGAAAGTTTCAGACAATACAAGCAGGTCATCAAAGTAAACAAATACTTTTGCTCGAAGTCCTGGAGGAATTACTTGATCCATAAGGCGACAAAGAGTTTGTGGAGCGTTGCAAAGTCCGAATGGCATCACTTTATATTGATAAAGCGGACAGTTTGGGACGGTAAACGCAGTCATTGGTCTAGATTTTTCGCTTAGCGGGATTTGACAAAAGGCCTTTTTTAAGTCAATGGGTATGCACATTTAATGGCATTTTCATTAACTTTGCGTGAATCTAGACAAACTCTCTCTTTTCCATTTGGCTGTTGAAGAAAAACCACTGGGCTACTCCACGGACTATCGGATTCTTTAATGACTCCAAGTGAAAGCATTCGATCGATTTGAAGAAGTTTTTCTATAGCATCGGATATTGGAAAATATCTTTGCTTAATAGGTTTACAACCTGGTTCAATTTCAATTTCGTGCTCAATGAGACTTGTTTTTCCGAGACCTTCGGAAGCGTACGATGGATACAAGCATATAATGGCATCAAGACATCTTCTTTCTTCATTTTATATAGTGTGAGAATTGCTTGGCTGATCTAAGTTATCTATCGGAATTCCACTTACAACATTGGGTGCAATATTGAACGCAGACCAAAAATGAATGCCTAAATAAATGTCTTCTGACAAAGTCGGAATTATGTTTCGAAAAGTTACATCGACTTCTATTCAACCTATAATTTGTTGTTGTTTTCCATCGGCCGTTGAAGCATAGGTGTTAAAGTTATAACATTTGGTTTTTGAAATTAAGTCTTTTGCAGCTTGACCATTTAAACACGAAATCGATGCACCGCTATCAAGCAAACCTACATAATTTTTGCCGAAAATAGATATGCTTGCGTACATTCGAATATCTGAAGAGTCAGTTCGTAAACTAGAGATAGATTTCTTTACAAGTTTTCTATTCAATCGAACTTATTTGCAAAATGTTCTCAATTGAGTATTTGATCGCTTTGGATTTTTGAAAGGATATGATAATGTATCAACATGATTGAAAATAATTAATTTTTTCTTGTTGTTATTATCTAAACGTTGTTGGTATGGAACTACAGGGTAGAGTTTTGAATCATGTTTCGGCAAGTCAGGTAATTGAACATAAAATTTGTAGTTCTGGTGAAGTTTCGAGTAAAGGTTTGTCTAAGGTAGACTCAGGTAGGTCAGTGGGATTCATGACTGAATTGCCTCCGAACTCATCTTTTAATTCAAACGAGGGTGAGTTGGAGTAATTTTAGATTTCCTCACGCTCGCTTTCAAGTTTCCCTTCTGAGAGCTTTTGGAACAAGTAGGTTTATATGTGTCCGGAGTATCACAACCATAGCAGAAAACTGTTCTTTTTTCAAACAATCTAGATATGTGTGTCCTTCACGACCACAATTCCAGCATTTGAATGGGGAGATACCAGATATATCAAAAGTTGGATTAGAGTCATCAAATTATATATCACTTTCGACGACCATTTGGTTTGTTGAAATGTTTTCAAAAACACGGTCGTTCTGTTCTGTTTTCTTCTTCTGGTCTAAGACCAAGGCTTCAAGACGATTCATCATATAATTAAATTTTTGTTCAAATTTCTGTTCCATCAAACTTTCAATTTGATTGGTTGGATCTTGTACTTGTGAAGGTTCCTGAGCTGTTCTCGTAGGAATGTCATGACCGTTATTTAAATTTCGTCTTATTTGAGAATCCAATCGCGAATTTTCAAATAATTCGGATTGATTAAATGCCTGTAGCGTCGATATAGATCGGTGCAAAGAATCTTCTATATGTTGAACTGAAGGTATGGTTACCACGGGAGATGGATTCAAAGATCAATCAATAGGATTTTGCCTCAAAGGTAATTGCATATCAAGTTTTTTCTGAAAACGAGTATTGGGAGCTTTACTTTTCGGTATAGCTTAGAGATATCTTTTAAGTTTAGTTTAGATTGGCATTCTGGACACGTCGAAGAACGTTTGATATGTCTTTATCAGTGAATGATTCCTTGCATAATGAACAAGAATCACTATTAATAAGATTTTCGGAAGAATTCTGAGGTGCGCGTCTGAGAGACATTATTTAAATTTTTAGATTTTAATTTAGTATCATGAAAAGTAAGTTTCAGGTATGCATCAAAAACAGAGTTCAAGGTCTAACAGCAAAGCTTATCGTAAAATATAGTAATGGTTTTTAATATGAGGATAATCTTAAAAACGAACTCTTAGGGCTGTAGTTCCTTTTCCTAAGACCGACACTGAATATTAAAAATGCAGAGGTTGCACGGTTTTCATTTTATCAGAGTATACTCTCAACTATACGATTAATCAGACGGTTATGTAGTAAACAAAACATACATATTCCTAATTCCGGATGCCACACAGAGTTCTACACTCAACAAGTATTTAAAAATGTTGTTATTTTTTAGAAATACGTTTTAACAAGATGTTCTATAACCAATGATCAAGGTTCCAAAAATTGAAAGAAAGAATATCTTTAATTACTGAAGTTTCGACAAGTTTTGTGTAAAAATCTAAACGAACATTTGTGATTCGAAAGAACTGTAATTCAGATGTATGTGGAACTTCTCTAAGTAAGAGGCCCCGCGTTGGGCGCCATTTTGTTATGTTCGGCCTAGGTTGAGATTAAAAATTTCCCAAATACAGAGTGGGGTAAGCACTTTAAATCGACGGCTGCTTCAGTCCGGGGTGGGATCTTGCTCTGTGTCACCAAACTATACAAAAAAATTATATGCTCGAAGGTAATAAAAAGGATAAAGGGATACGAAATAAATCACGTGGATCTGTTTTGAATGAGTCAGACACCGCGGTGTTGTTTAGGGCTCACATATCCCTCCCAACCATGCACATTCGAAAAATATTTGAATGGTCCAAGTTAAAGATCCTGAAACTTTTACTTTAGGTGTATACCTCACTTAACAAAATTTTATTCAAAATTAATTTTATTAACTATAATTCGAAGTTGAGTTAAAATTCATTTTTAAAATTTACAATTTTGATTTTAGAAAAAAAAGGAAAGGGAAAAATATTCATATATCGCTATATATTGTTGGAGAAACAAGATTTGATACCCCTACAGGACTATATATATATATTCTCCAAAGCATTAGAGCAGAAATCCTAGGAATCGCGTGTTTTTACTTAATTTTTGAGATTAAAAACTACTTTCACCCAAAGAGCAATGCCCAGAAGAATATATTGTAAATGCCCCTGAACCTATCTTCGTTACATCAAATATATAGTTATGTATATAATCGAATTACGATGAGACAAAAAGCTTGACTTCAAAAAGCTTTATTAATATATATAAAAAAATTAACTTAGACTAGAATAAAATAATAACATTAATCCAAAATAAATTTATGGTATGTTAACAAAAAGTGTGAATATGAATTTTAGTAGTCCAAGTAGTAATTTAGAACTTTAATTACTTAGTAATTTAGACATAAATAGGTAAACGAATGTTAATTTAGAAAGATAAGTAATTTTAAAGAATTTGTGATGTGATTATAGCGCGATATACGAGTATCTATATGCTCAAATCACCGGAGCGGAGTTGGAACGCCTCCTGAAGAAAAATTACGTCTTGTTTAAAGCAATGGACACTAGAGGTTCGCATATGGCACTTTATAACATACCACTTTTTAGGTTTAAATATGTTTACGCTTGAATAATCGATGAGGTTTATATGTATCCGAATAATTGTATCCGCGTCTTTTTGTTTTAAGTTACACCAAAATGCACACGAGCTTACATACGTAGATCACTTTTTTATTTATATTAAATTATAAATCAAATTAAGCGATTCACTTTTACTAAACTACTTTTCTCTGAAATTTGCTGTTTTCTTCTTTTGTTCTTGAATGATGTGCTTACGCTGACGATCCTTATCCTAATGTGAAAGTGTACTCTTGAATTCCTATTATAACAAAGCCAGTTTGGTGGTTCGATCTGTCGTTTTATCTAATAATCACCGCGCGATTTAACCATAACCTCAAGTTTTGTTTTCTCTTGTTCATTTGACATGGAATTCTTATCTAGGCGTGTACATATGCAGTTTTTTGCGTCAAATTATTAAAGTGTTGATGCAGGGTTATGAAAAGTAGCACATTACAAAGTATAAAGTTAACTTACTTTATTTATCTCTCCAGATATGTGAAAATATAAAAAATTATATACATCGAATAGAACACCGTATTCACCATACTTAAATGTATATCTTCTTATACTGAACTTGTTGGGTCACAGTTCATTATGTAAAAAGTCATAAAGAATACTTTCTGGTAATGCACTTGCTGTGCCTTCGTAGGAGAAATGCTTTATTAATTACATCTATTATGCAGAAGTCCATTGATGCGCCCGAAAACAAACCTCGCATCAATTTTATTGCATGCTCTTCGCATGTATTGCAATGTAGACGTTTAATGAGCACCCATACCATGTCTACTTGTAAACACTTCTTTTTTATCCATTTTTGTTTATTAATTCGAGCAAGCTTACATACTAGACAAAAATGCGTAACTCTAGTTGAACGAACAATGTTACATATGTATACGCATATATCCTTATATACACATTATAATGCGTAAATTTATCTTCTATATAGTATAAATTAATACATAATTTGTCAATTTTTTTTTGTATATATATACATTTATTTACAACCTAAAATACCTTAAATCTACCCTAAGATATGGAAGTCGGCCATAGGTTGCAGCTGATGATGCAAGACTGTGACCGACTGCGTCCCATAAGGGGATACGCGCTACCCTTTCTACCCCGGGTCTAAAGGACTCGACGCTGGAGTTCCCTCGCTCCCAGCCACCATAATTTTTGATGTTGTATAGCAATATCCCGCACATCCCGACTCGATACCGCTGAACCGGAGGAGACCTTCCTAAGCTCGTTGTGCGACGGAACGGTCGTGTTTGAGTCGCCCATCCACAGTTGAACGGGCGACGTGGAAGAGGAGCGGTACCGCATTTTCATTTTGTACAGACCGTGCTTATCGAAATGGAGGAAAGCTTCTGGGGGAACGAGGCCGTTATAACGTACCCTCTCGTGGTATTGAGTATTGAGGCAGTAAGCCCCCGAACTCAAGTTATTGACTGAGTTCATCGCTCTGGCATATCAGGTTCGCCCTGTTGTATAAGACCTCATTGGAGTAGAATTTTTTGTACTGGGACTCTGGTGTTCTGTAGAGGCGAAGTCAAGCCCTAAGACAAGCCCTCTCCAACACCCGAATCTTTTCCATCACGCTTGCACTCACTTTGAACCACACGGGACAGTCATAGGTGAGCATTGGCCGGATGAGGGCCATGTAGCAGATTACCTTCACCCTCGCATCGAGTTGGCTGTTGTAAAACAGTCTACAAGGTTTTCAATCTTGACAGGGCCCTACGTTTTTGTTGGTGGAGTGCGTCTATTGTCGCATTGCGGTACAAGTTTTCGTTGGTTGTTCGTGTATACCGTGGTATAGTACTGTCCATTGTTCGTTTTATTGCCTCGTCCAATTGTATAAGATATATGTCAATCTCCTCGTTTAATAAGTTTCTATTGGACGGTATGTGGAGCGCATTCGAGGAGACTGCTCTCGCAGTCGTGTCCTACTGTAATTGTAGTGATACTTTTGAATAAACTCTCCTACTTCCGCAATAACGTTGGGGATCTTGATTTCGGCACTGAGTCCGCAATGGTCACTGAGATACTCGAAAGTGTTCAAACAGTTTACAGTTTGTGAGTTTGTGTCTGTCAGCTGCAGTCTTGCGTCGAACAGCAGGAGATCCAGATAAGAGCCACTTCTGGGGTAGGACGAGATCTCTGTTGCTTTCAAATCGAGTCTATACTCGACACTGTGCAAGCAATACCAGCTGTAAAGCTGGTCCCCTCTACTAATAGAAACTATGCTTCCCCAATATCCGTGGCGAACATTTAAGTCCCCGGCCAAAATGAAATAGTTCTCCTCCGAGTCCAGTCTAAGACATTGAAAGAGTGAATCGAACTCTGATATAGTCGTTCAACAGCTTCTTTCCACAGCGGAGAGAAATGTACGCGATACAGGCCTCCAACTACTGAAACCGTTGAACTTCACTACTATACACTACTTTGTGTTTAATGTTATTTTTAATGAACATCGCAACACCGCCTCCACCTTTGGAGTTGGGCCGGTATATTCTACTCGTAATTACATTATAATTACTGTGTTCCAATACTCCTCTCTGGGTTAGCTTGGTTTCGCTAATCAGAAATAGCTCTGGGGTTTGATCGTCCAACAATCTATAGACCTCGTTTTTTCGAGGGACCCCTATCAATGAATTTGCATTCACTGTAAGGATATTATATGTGCTCTCCGTCTGCGTAGCCATCAAGCATGGTGACGTGCTTGGTTATGCAGGACCGCTAGAATTTGGCTTACTTGCTCCTCTAACCGATCCATACGCCTTTCAATGGAGGATTTTCCAATCGGGCGTTGGGTCGTGTGCTCCTCTGACCAGACGCAATTTGAGCGTATGTCACTTGAGGGGTGACGGTTATGGCTGCCCTGAGTGGATTTTTTCACTAGGGGCTGCTTCTGCAGCACCGTCTTTGCTTTTCGCTCTTGGAACTTAGGACAACCCCGATAGTTAGCGGTGTGCCTCGCGTTTCCGCAGAGTACGCACTTGAGCTGACTTTTGTCAGCTGCTCCCTCTTTCCCCAGCGGGCATTCCTCCGCCTTGTGGTTTTCACTGCACTTCACACATTGAGGCCGCATTTGGCAGTACGACGCGGCGTGCTCAGACCTTTGGCAGCGAACACATTGGATATTGCCGTCACGCCTTCTTATATTTTCCCAGACGCAATCGTAGTCCGCTAATGTTTTCAGCTCATTTAGCTTATCTACTTTGCTATTGGGTGACAGCTGTACAATGAAAAACGGTAATCTCCATCCTTCTCTTTTTGCCTTGGCTGTGGTGAAGGGCTTGATCCCGACGAACTCGAGACGGCCACACACTTGCTCTTCGCGAAGTTAGAAGATCTCATCCGCTTCGAGCGGTGCAGAGATCTTTAATAGTTTTGACTGGAGTTTTCCTTCTTTTGGTGTGAAGGAGAAGAACTCCGTCATCGAACGCTTTAGACACGTCTTAAGAGCTTCATGATGCTCCACTGTCTCGCAGCTTATTGAGTATTATTCTGAGCCTTTATTTTTTTTAATTCTAAAATGACCAGTACCTATTGCCGTCCTAAATACCTGTGCAGATTGAATGACGTCCGGTTGCTACATGTTGCTGCTGTTTCTGTTGTTGCGTTGCGGCTTGCTGTTGTTGTTGCTTTTGCAGCTGTTTTGAATTGGGCAACTGTGTTTGTTGTTGCCCGAGTTGTGAGACACTTTGCTCGTCCTCCTTCATTCTCCTTTCGAGATTAGTTTCTGTCAGCTTTCTAATCTCATGGAGTAGTTTTGAGTTTCCTCCTTCAAGTCAGAGACCTTCGCTTCTTTGGCGCGAATTATTGCCTCAGCCTCTTCTTCGGTGTCGGAGGCCACCGATTCAAAGCTGATACTGCTCATTTCAAATCGCCTCTCCCTGCCGTCTGACACATATGAATATGCATCGTCTTCTGCATCGGCCTAGTGTGACGAAGCGTAACTGCTACGTCGCTTTGAACCGGTGGAAGTCTGCTTTTTCGTCCTCCTCTTCGTTGTGCCGTCTTTGGGCACCGTTGGTTGGTGGCGTAATTTTACTGCCACCGGCTGCTGGTTCTCGCCGTCCGTTTCTAACCGAGCGAACTGCCCGTTCTCCTCCATAATTTGTACTCACTCACTTTGCCAGTGCAATTGTGAGATTAGCGGGGAAAAAAAAGAAAAAAAGTACACTCCCCACACTGGGTCTCGCACTCAGCCCCCTCTGGTCCACGGCGCTGAGCTTTTTTTTTTTTTTTTCATGTAGTGTTATTTGTTTTATTTCATGTGGACTTTGTTGCTAGACAAAAGTACTTAAAACTAGCTTAACTAACTTAAGAATTTACAAATGTTCTTAATACTAACCTACTGACCCTATGCGGGTACTCTAAGCTAATCTACGTTATAAATGTGCCTTTCGGCTTAATCTATGTTTTTTTTTTTAGTCTTTAAGACAATCTTTTAATAAAATTTTTCATTTTCCAAGAAAATTTTCAAAAAACTTGGCTAAACTAAACTTACTTAACTACTTAAACTACCTTATACTAACTTACCCTAACATAAAACTTAAGACTATCTTAACTATGTCCGTAACAGTACGGACACGTGCACGAGGGCGTATATTTTAAGTATATGCCTAACATATATATTTTATACGCCGTGGTGCACCTTTTTTTTTTCTTTTCTTATTAGAGATTTTTAATTTTTTTCTTGGTGGGATTTTTTGTTTTTTAATTTTTTTGGATTTTTTGTTTTTTAATGTTTTTGGATTTTTTGTTTTTTTTTTTTTTTTTTAATGGCTACCTTAAACCTATGTAAGTTGGCCACCATGGTCAACTATCTGGTGACCATGCGGTGGCGGAGACTGGTTTTGGTAAAATTGCCACCGTTCTTTGGCAGACTCTTTCCTGTCACGAGCGGGGATCACTCTACTGAAACGAATTAGATCCTCGTGGGTGCGATCGACATCCGGTTCGTATTGGAGTCGCCTGTCCACTGTTCGGCGTACGACATGGAAGATAACAGGGCATCCGTCTGTATCCTGTATTAGGCCAATCGTGTCTAAATAAAGGAATGCTTCGGGAGGAATAAAGCCGTTAAGGCGCACCCTTTCATGGTACATGATATTGGGGTAATAAGCCCCAAAGATCAGACTGTTGGAAGAAGTCATAGCCCGTGCAATGTGCCTTCTGATCAGCTTAATAATAAAATTATCTATCCTGTTCAAGTTTGCCTCGTTGTACAGGACCTCGTTAGGATAGTACCTCTTGTACTCGGACTCGGGTGTACGATACAAACGGATACAGCTCCTAAGACACTGTCTCTCGAACAACCTCATCTTTTCCATCTGGGAAGGACTCACGTTGAACCACAGGGGACAACCGTACGCCATAATTGGCCGGATGAGGGCCATGTAGCAGATTACCTTCACCCTGGTATCAAGTTAGCTGCTGTAAAACACCCTTCTTGCCGCAGCAAAAGCTTTTCTGGCTTTCGTCAGAGCAATATCTATATGTTTGTCAAAATACAGATATTGATCCAGCCAAATGCCAAGATATCTAACTACACTTTTCACAGCTAACGGCCGTCCCTGCGGTTCAACTATGACGAACTTTCGCCAGTCTTGGCGCGTATCCCGCGGTGCCGTGTACAACGGGGTCCTGAAAAGGGTAGTTTCACACTTCAGGAAGTTGATAATCAACTTCCAGTCGTCGCAAAATCGCTGAATTTTTTCGAAGTCACGCTACAACAAGATATTTATTACTTCGACCTTCGGACCTGATCTGTACGCTACTAGATCGTCGGCGTACGCAATTAAGTGCGGCATGGAACCTATAAGATCCGCAGTGAATATTGAGAACAAGATCGGCGAACCAACAGCCCCTTGTTGAAGACCATTTTTAATGTCAAAGACCGTGGTAGAAGTTACGCCGTTACTTTTCACGACGAACTTTCTACCTGCTATCATTGCATAGATCGTATATAGCAATGGTTTACTTATGCCGAGCCTGACCAGCTTGAGGAAGAGACCCTCCAACCAAACGGTGTCGTACGCCTTCTCCAAGTCAATCAGACAGGCACCCGTGCACTGATTTTTGCTTTTATTCCATTGAATGTCGGATACCAGCTTTGACGCGGCATGTATGGTATCATTCCCCGCCCTAAATCCGAACTGGTTGTCCGGTATTATTTTATTTTCATCAGCCCATTGTTTCAGAACTCCTATGACTATCTTTTCAAAAACCTTGCTTATGCAGGGAAGAAGACTGATCGACCAGCGATTTGTCGGGATGGATTAGTCTTTGTCCCGTTTAGGGATCGGTTGCACTACAGCTGTTTTCCAATGCGCCGGGTAATGTGCATTACTCAGCGCGTTGTTGAACAATGTTGTGTAAATTTGAACCGCTTCGGGGGGAAGATGGCGAAGCACAATATTCGGTATTCCATCGATTCCCACTGACTTTTTCTTTTTCAGCGAGTTGAAAATACCCTGAAGATCTTCTTGGGAAATCAAGATGAGATTGTCATCATTGGCGACGGCACTATGTGCCATATTATCGTCACTGAACCTGGTGAAACCTGGATTCTCGGATCGCCATTGACTTATCTCGTTGCGCAGATAGAAGTAGTTTAGCACGGCTCTGTTCTCCAGATCGTGATTCGGCCTACTAACCTCGTTGACCGTATACACTCGCTGGAACACAGCACCAACCGCTTTAACCTTCTCCTGGGGATCTTCAACCACGAAGAAGTCATTGTCTAGCACTGCCTCACCTGGATCGATGCCAATTGAAGTCAGTAATTGTTCGTTGGGTGTCGTCCTGGGAAGTCTAACGACCTAAATGTCATTTTGATCTTTCCTCCGAAATATTTTATTTACTTGCGGGAACATACCCGGGTTGTTGGATCGTACAGCCCGTATTTTATTGCCCCAGTGCAAGCTTATAGCCAAACTGTAATTTATTCGAATTAACTGTTGGAGGTTCTTGATCTCAGACTTCAGTGCCCTGACTTCCGCGTTTTGTGGATCTGTAAACCGTCTGTGCAAGAGTTTGAGTCTTGACCGCAGTCTACTTTTGTGCACGTTAAGTGCATCGATGGTAGCATTTCGATAAACATCGCTGTCATCGATTTGTACTACCTTCGGAATGGTTTTCTCCATGGTTCGTTTTATTACGTCGTCCATTTGTATGAGGTACCTGTCAACCTCTTCGTTCGTCAGGTTTCTGTTTGTCGGAGGATTGATCTCACTCGAACGTAGTTCTGTGGATAAAGCCCTGGAGAAACGTGGCCAGCGGACCTTATTGTAATTATAAGGGTGCCTCTGGACATATTCCTCCAGTTCTTCCACCTCGTTCGGGAGCTGAATAGCCGCGAAGAGCCCGCAGTGGTCACTCTCGTACTCAACCGCAGTTAAACAGTTCCGGATGCGTCTTTCCACGTCCAGTATAGTCAGTCTTTTGTCTATCAGCATCAGATCCAGATAGGACCCGCTTCTGGGAAAGGATGGCCTATCGGTTGCAAGCAAATCTAGCTTGAACTCACTATTGTGCTCTACCAACCACTTATACAATGAGGTCCCCCTGGCGTTATGCACCACGTTGTCCCAATCCATATGCCTCGAGTTCAAATCCCCGGCTATGACATAGTAGTTCTCTTCCGAGCTCAGTCGAAGGCTAGTAAATAGAGTATCGAACTCTGAAATGAAATGGGGATTGATACGTGCCTTGTCAGACGCATAGATCACACATAACTGCTTACCACCCCGAAGGGGGATGCGTGCGATACACGCTTCTATCGCCTGGAATTTTCGCACTTCACCGCTATACACGATCTTATGACAAAGGCCTTTTTTGATTAAGAGAGCGACCCCACCAGCTAGGTAGGCTCGCTCTCTTCGAATGATATGATAGTTCTTGTACCTGAGGGTATGCGTCTGGTTTAGCCTAGTTTCGCTAACCATCAACACGTCAGGATTATGGATTTGCAACAAGTTACCGAAGTTTAGTTGACGTTCTTTGTTCGCTGATTTTAAGGTTACGGGCTGCCTGCGCAGCCATTAAACCGATGTTGCGTTTGGCTCTCCGAACAGCGTCGAGTAGATGAGGTCTACTCGCGCTGCTTGCTCAAGGAACTGCTTTTGAAGCTGAGCGATCTGCCCCTGGATGGAGAGCAGGACCGTCTTCAGATCCAAATCGGCTTCAGGTTGCCTGGCCACTGGGAACGGGGCCACCTTCGGCACTGTCTGTTGAACCGGTCGCCTACCCGATGCCATTTGGGCATAGGAGACTGCCGGAGTAACAGTGGTAGCTGGAGCACGGGGCACCGGCCTCGCTTCTACCATTTTTCCTTTCCTTTTGGCCTCTATTATTTTTCTGATTTCTTGGACCTTAGGGCATCCCCGATAGTTGGCAGGGTGCCCGCTGGTCTTACAGAGTACACATTTTAGTTTGCTCCTATCCTCCACTTTTTCCGTCCCTAAGGGACATTCCCCTCGATTGTGGGTTCCTGCGCATTTGACGCAGCGAGACTGCATGTTGCAATTCGCCGCGGCATGCCCATACCTCTGACAACGAGCACACTGGAGTGTGCGCTTTGTCTTGTTTAATGTATCCCATTTGACATCAATAGAGCCTAGACTATGTATTCGTGTTAGACTATCTAATTTGCTGTCTGGGGTGACCTGGACTAGGAAGAACGGAAGTTTCCTGTTCTCCCTTTTCGAAACCGCAGCTGATGAAGGGCTTAACCCCAACGACCTGGACATCGCCGCTCTGCGCTTGGCGCAGCTTAGCGAGGATCTCCTCCGGATCAGTGTCAGGATCCACGTCCTTAAGGAGCATGGTCTGCACTTTTTCCCCTTTTGGGGTGTAAGAAAAAAACTCGGCCTCTGACACCGCTAGCCTGTCTTTAACTATATGATAGTCTGCCATTGATAAGCAATGGACAGATACTCTTAATGGACCCTTATACCTTGTATAATATGACTCTTTGGTGACCAACTTACATAAGGTGTCGACGTCCTTCGTCTCCAGTCCGAAGACCTTGATTGGAGGGCATCTCTCTTTTTTCGCTGGTTGCTGCTGTTGTTGCTTCCGCTGTTGTAGCAGTGACTCGTATTCTACGTCGTCGACCAAAGTTTGCTGCATTCTGGCTGCTGCTGCTGTAGTTGTGGCTACAGTTGTTGTTGTTGATGCTGCTGCTGTTGTAATTGCGGCTGTTGCCGCAATTTTCGCATCGGCTGATCCAAGGCTGGAACGGCGCTTCACCAGGTTTGGCTGTGGCTGAAGCTTCTTCCTCCTTTTCCTCCCCGCCTCTTCCTGTGTTGACTGGTGGTCTGATGTCCCAGCCACCGGTACAACATCACCCGATTTTCGGAGCTCGGGTCGCTCAGCTGGCTTCATTGCACTGACTCACACTTAATGTCTTTATTTATTTTACTTAAAAAAAAAAGGATTTCAATTTTTCTACGGGATTCGAACCCGGCACCGGCGATCACTCTTTTTTTTTTTTTTTTCATGTAATTTTATTTATTTTAATTCATGTGGACTTACTTGCTAGACAAAAGAACTTAAAACTAGCTTAACTAACTTAAGAATTCACAAATTTCCTTAATACTAACCTACTGACCCTATGCGGGCACTCTAAGCTAATCTAATCTACGTTATAAAAGTGCCTTTCGGCTTAATCTATGTTTTTTTCTGTTTAATCTTTACGACAATGTTTTAAAAATTTTTTTATTTGCCAAGAAATTTTTTTAAACACTTGGCTTAACTAGACTTACTTACTTAACTACTTAAACTACCTTATACTAACTTACCCTAACATAAAACTTAAGACTATCCTAACTATGTCCGTAACAGTACGGACACGTGCACCAGAGCGTACATTTTATGTATATGCTTAGCATATATATTTTATACGCCGTGCTGCACCCTTTTTTTTTTTTTTTTTTGGATTCTTTTTTTTTTTTTATTATAACTACCTTAAACCTATGTAAGTTGGCCACCATGGTCAACTATCTGGTCATCTAGAAAAGCCAGCGGTGGCGGAGACTGGTTTTGGTGTAACCACCAGTAAAATTGCCGTTCTTTGGCAGACTCTTTCCTGTCACGAGCGGGGATCGCTCTACTGAACCGAAGAAGATCCTCGTGGCTGCGAGCGCCATCCGGTTCGTATTGGAGTCGCCTGTCCACTGTTCGGCGTACGACATGGAAGATAACAGGGCATCCGTCTGTATCCTGTATTAGGCCAATCGTGTCTAAATAAAGGAATGCTTCGGGAGGAATAAAGCCGTTAAGGCGCACCCTTTCATGGTACATGATATTGGGGTAATAAGCCCCGAAGATCAGACTGTTGGAAGAAGTTATAGCCCGTGCAATGTGCTTTCTGATCAGCTTAATAATAAAGTTATCTATCCTGTTCAAGTTTGCCTCGTTGTACAGGACCTCGTTAGGATAGTACCTCTTGTACTCGGACTCGGGTGTACGATACAAACGGACTCTCGAACAACCTCATCTTTTCCATCTGGGAAGGACTCACGTTGAACCACAGGGGACAACCGTACGCCATAATTGGCCGGATGAGGGCCATGTAGCAGATTACCTTTACCCTGGTATCAAGTTGGCTGCTGTAAAACAACCTCCTTGCCGCAGCAAAGGCTTTTCTGGCCTTCGTCAGAGCAATATCTATATGTTTGTCAAAATACAGATATTGATCCAGCCAAATGCCGAGATATCTAACTACACTTTTCACAGCTAACGGCCGTCCTTGCGGGTCAACTATGCCGAACTTGCGCCAGTTTTGGCGCGTATCCCGCGGTGCCGTGTCGGCGATCACTCTACTGTGAAGCTACCGATTCTTATTTTACTTCGGCGATAGTTTCCGCACTTGATAAATTAATATTTCCGCACTAAGTCGAAACACGACTGCACTGGGTGGCTCTGAGCTCTACGCACGACGTTAAATCATTCTGGAAGTATATAGTCCGGAAAAGGTAATAAATAACATCTGAAGGCGGCAACACGTGGATACATTTTGAAAACTCTGCACAAACTTTGATTATATTGCATTTGCTGATGTCGTACAAGGTTCAAACTGACCAAAAAGATTCCTCAGATAACAGGCAAGAAATTGGAAAAATAATTAGAAACATAGCGTTGCCACTTACTTCACACGAACACGATGAATTTGAATCACATAATGCAACTAATTTCTTACATTTCTCTTGCTCAAAAATGATTGCTGTTTGCGATGTCACACAACGGTAAATACCGTTTCCATGAATTATTTTTTGCGGAATGTTAATAACTTGGTCGTTTGATACCAAGCTTTTGTACACGAAAGTATAGGATGTAATGAATCACTAGACGTGCTCAAATCATTACCAGAATTTTCCGGAAATTCTAATTCATACGTTAGCTGGCGAGAAGCCGCTAACAATTTAATCAGGCTATACATTAAAGGTAGTCGCAAGTATTTTGCAGCATTAACCATATTACGTAATAAGGTTACTCACGATCCTAACAATACTTTGACAAATCCTGGAACATGTCTAAATTTCGATGCAATTATTGCACGTTTAGATTTCGCATATTCCGACAAGAGACAGACAAGAGCTCAGTGTTTTACTACTACTATTATAATTAAGTCAATAAAAAACTGACACTTTTAATTAACAAAACAATAATGATGCACGGTACAGACACAGCACTAACCAAAGTGCTCAACAATGCTAACAGATGAAATGCTCTTCGCATTTTCGTTACAGGACTCAATGGTTCATTGTCTAATACAATACATATTCAGAGAGGACTTCCGAAATGGGAGAAGAATAAAAGTACTAATTGACACCGGTGCTACAAGTTGTTACTGTAGGTCATATATATTATTAAATAGGTAGGAACTACCCATTAAGAAACACTTTTCGAACGATAAATGGTTATACGATTATAACTCATGAACACATACTATGAAGCAACAATTTTTAACAAACGTACAAGGTTTTATGAAATAGCAAATCATGAAGCAGATTTATTAATACGTTTTAATGTCATAAGCAAGGCAGGAGTAATATTAGATTTTAAGAAAGGAATTTTAACTAATGGAGGTGAAAGTGAGAAGATGTTTACTTCAAAAAATCATTCTGAATCATTAAAGGATGAATAGCTTTGTCAGGTACATATTCTTAGTGAATACCATTCTTGTGAAACAGTAATCGAATAAATTGTTGACAAGAAAAAATATAATAAATGAAGAGAAAATTAAAAAATGGAATTGAAACAATTCATGCAAATATATGTAAATACGAAATCGGTATTTATAACAGACGTAGAAGTAACAATGACACTATTCATGCCGCGTCGAAACTGGTGTAGAAGATCCAATGGAACAACAGCCAGAAACAATGTACGGGTGCCTGCCTGATTGACCTGGAGAAGGCCTTCGACAACGTATGGTTAGAAGGACTTTTTTACAAGCTCAATGGGCTAGGCATTAGTAAACCACTGCTGTACCTACTGTGTAACATGCTTACTGGTATAAGGTTCGTCGTCAAGAATGGCAATGTGACCTCTGCAGGTATTTTTGAAATAAAAAATGGTCTCCAACAGGGTGCAGTTAATTCGCCGATCCTGTTCAACATTTTCTTGAGCGATCTAATAAGTTCTCTTCCTCACGCAATTGCGTACGCCGACGACTTGATCGTGAACAGATCAGGTAAAAACATCGAGGACATCACCACTCTCGCGTAGGGTGACTTCGACTCATTCATGAGAAGTTGCGATGACTGGAAGTTGAATATAAACTTTCAGAAGTCGGAAACCATACTGTTCAGGACCCCGTTGTATACGGCTTCGGCGGATACAAAAAAGAATTGGCGAAAGTTCTCAATTGTTGGGCGTCACGGGCAACCACTGGCGCAAAGGACTGTGGTCAGATACCTGGGGATCTGGCTAGATCACTATCTATATTTTAACAAACATGTAGATGTTGCTCTAGCCCGAGCCCGAGGCGCTTTCGCTCTTACATAGAGACTGTTTTATAACAGCCAACTCGATTCGAGGGTGAAGATAATCTGCTACATGGCTCTCATCCGGCCAATGCTCACCTACGGCTGTCCCGTGTGGTTCAACGTGAGTGCAAGCTTGATGGAAAAGATTCGGGTGTTTGAGAGGGCTTGTCTTGAAATTGATTCGAGGCCACACTGCTAGAGCGATGAACTCGGCCAATAACCTGATCTCTTGGGCTTACTACCCCAATCCTCAATACCACGAAAGGGTACGTCATAACGGCTTCGTCCTCCCAGAAGCATTCCTCCATTTAGACAAACACGGTCTGATACAAACTGAAAATGCGGTACCGCTCCTCTTCCACATCGCCCGTTCAACTGTGGATGGGCGACTCAACCACTACCGTTCCGTCGCACAACGAGCTGAGGAGGGTCTCCTCCGGTTCAGTACGGCGGTATCAAGGCACGAGGTTCGGGATGTTGCAATGCAACACCGAAAATTCTGGTGGCTGTGTAGCGAGGGAACTCCATCATCGAACTCTTTAGACCCTGGTTAGGGAGTGCGTAGTACAGATCCCCTTACGGGGTGCAGTCCGTCTCTGTCTTGCAGCGGATTAGTTCTTAGTTCAGCTGCAACCTATGGCCGACCTACGTATCTTAGGTAGTTTTTTAAGGTAGTTTGTAAGCTATATATATGTAAATAAACAAAAAAAAAAAAGTTACGTATACACATTTGTACATGTGTGTTAGAAGTCGAAAGACATGGTTTAAGATTAAGTTTAGCTTAGAGTGCCCGCCTAGGGCCAGTAAGTTAGAAGTAGTAACACTGTTCGTTCAACTAGTATTAAGAATTTTTGTCTAGTATTTAAGTTATGTTATGAATTTCTGTCAATAAAAATTAATTTAAAATGAAAAAAAATGATTTAGAATCAGGATTCCACTAAATAAAGATGAACAAATCAGATGTAGAAAAAACATCTTTTGCTGGAAATAATGGAAACTATGAATTGCTAAGAATGACTTTCGGATTGAAAATGCACCAAGCATATTTTAAAGAGCCATGACATACTTCGCGATCGCATTGGAAAAATTTGTCACGTATATATCGATGAATTGTCTTCTCGGAAAGCTTAGAAGATCATACAATAAACTTAAAACAAGTAATAGAAACATTGAAAATGGCTAATATGACGATTTCTCTTGAAAAATCAAAATTTTATGAGACATCATTATAAAAATAGACCCAAAGAAAATTGAGACATTAGTTAATTTTCCAATACCGAATACACTAAGACAGCTTAGAAGTTTCTTAGGCATGACAGAGTATTACAGGAAATTGGTAAGAAATTATTCTTCAGTAGTAAAACCATTAAGCAAATTTTTGTCAGGAGAAAATGGAAGAGTTTTACAACATGCATCAAAAAAACAATAGTAAGATTAGATCAAGAAGGTATTTCAGCTTGTGAAAAACTAAAGAAATTATTAATTAATGAAGTATAATTAGTTCAACCAGACTTTAATAAAAAGTTTATATTAACCTCAGATGCTTCTAATAATGCTATAGGCGGTGTTCTTAGCCAAGAAAGTTGGCCTATAATTTTTATATAAAAACACTCAACTTAACAAAACAAAATTACGATACGAAAGAGAAAGAGCTATACGCAATCGTTTGGGCCTTAAAAACTTTGAGAAATTACCTTTATGGAGTTTCAGACTTAGATACGGATCACCAATCTTTAACATTCGCGGTTTCAACCCGCAATCCCAATGCAAAAATGGAAAGATGGAATGCGTTTATTGAAGAATATTCTCCTAGAATAATATACAAGCCAGGTAAGACAAACGCACTTTCTAGACAAAACTTAAATAATTTGACAGACGAATCCTCAATCACTGGCATACAACACTCCGCTAAAGGCAGTGATAATATAGAAATTGAAGAAACTACAAAGCCACTAAACGAATTTAAACAGTAAATACTACTAAGTAAAGCTAATTTTATCATACACGAACAAGTTAGAAACTTTGGAATGACATAGAATATGATACTGTAGAAAACTTAATTACAATCATAAAAGAATACTTGAGCCAGGATTATCGCAATCCAATGTACACCGGAAGATTTATATGAAACCAAACAAAAATTAAAGGAAACATTTAACAACAAATTTTTATATACGAAGAATTTTCCCAAACATATTACAAATAAAGAAGGTTATGTAACAGACACATACAAGAGCACACAAAAATCACAGGGAAAACCTGAAAAAATTTTACAAATCATATTTCTGGCCGAAATGAAAAAGCAATTCAAAGAATATGTTAGAAACTGTGGAATTTGTAACAGAAAGAAGTATGATAGACAAAAGATACCAATTGCAGAGGCTCCAATTCCTAAGAAAGAGGGGAAGCAGGTTCATCTTGACATATTTTTCGCCCAGAAATTGAAAATTTTAACACGCATTGATGCGTATTCAAAATTTTAAGTGATCAAACCAATAAAAATGTTATAAGAATTATTACAAGGTTCCCCAGAGGCTAAAAGAATAACAATCGACAACGAACCAGGATTTTCAACAGCACAATTTAAAACACTAATGCAGAGACTATGCATTCAGACACATTTTTGTGACCCAAAACACAGTACAACGAATGGTCAGGTAGAAAGAGTGCACACGACACTAATAGAGATTGCAAGGTTTTTAAAACAGGAATTTCATTTAATAAGTGACTTAGAATCAATCTACAGAGCCACACAGCAGTGCAATAAAACTATCCATTCAGTTACGGATCAAAGCCCGTATGAAGTTCTATTTAATAAAACATTACATAAAGATTTAGAATCAAAACTTCTAGTGCCTCAAGGAAAAATGCTAGAAAGACATAACAAAAAAAGGGATACTAAAAAATTTCTCGAAACAAAATAATTATGAAAAAATAAAGTTCGGATCTAGCAGAGAAATAGAATAGTACATAAAGACAATATTAAGACTTAACATTTTATATTGCAGGAAAAATTAACGGGATAATTATTTTGACATTAATGGGGTAGTAGCTACACTCGGGAAAATTACGTACTTATTGAACAAGGCGATACAGCAATCTATGAGGATTACGGTTACCACTTTCATATCACAAACATAACTTATCTTAGTAACTTAATAGAAGAAACACAGAACAATTTTAATACAGGATACATAATTTCCGACCATGACAATGACAGTAATGATAACAATGACTCAGAGGTTAACTTAATTAAATTACTAATAGGACAATTACAAGTTCCAAACCGTAGACAGAAAAGAGAAATTGACGAACTAGGAATCCTATGGAAATGGCTAGCAGGAACCCCAGACCATGACGGTTTAGTACGAATAACCAATAAAATTTCAGAACTGACAGACAGTAATAACAAACAATACACTACGAATTCGGAAATCTTTAATGCAATCAATAAATTAACTAATTCCTTCAAAAACTTGGAAATGAATTCGCAAGTAAGATTAACAGAGGAAAGAAATAAGTTATTGCAAAATACACTTCAAACAATAACTTTGGCAAAAATCAGTATTTTAAACCGTGCTATTTTGAACTTAAAAGAAATTAAAAGTATTCTAAAACATGAACACGAAAGTTTAACTTTGACAGATTTAGTAGATGTTTCAAAATTTAAAATAATACAAAATGAAGATTTAATTCTTACACATATAAGACACCCCATCATTAAGAAAAATTGTAAACTATTTGAAAACAGGGCCATAAGCCATGAAGATGGGAAATTGAATAAAATTGTTAGATGTAGTAATAAGTACTAAGTAGTGTAATAAGTAGTGGTTATCATGTTTGTGGATATTTGTACATATTATGTTATTTGTTATATTTGTTGTTTTTTCTTTTTTTGTCGTTTGCCATGTGTCATTCAAGTTGGTAGGCACAGGAAGCAGATAGAGCACAGAGTGTGTCTGCGAGGTCTTTGGTTGTTCTCGAGCGAGACTGTCGGGTAGGTTAGTGAATAAAAGGAAGTGGATAGCAAGTATTTGGGACATGAGTTCGGCAAGAGCACATGATAGCAAATGTATTACGAGAGGCGTTCTGAAGAATTTGACTAGTGTATGGTAAAGAGTGATTCAAGTTTCACCTGAAACGTTTGAGGAAATTGGAGCTCGGATTCGGTTTCGGTAGATACCTGCGAGCTTTATTAAGCAGATGTTGCTTGGGAGTACCGAAAGTGGCGAAAATGACCAGTTGACGAAATACGATGAAATGATAGATATGAGAGATGTAAAGCAAGCATACCATATGTTATAATATAAATAAAAAACTGTATTTATTGTACTATTTGATTTTTATTCATCCAAGAGTTATGATTGTCTGTGAAGCCTAGCCATTTAACAAATGTTTGATTGGCTTTGCTCTTGAGTACTTTTTCCACTAGAAAAACATTTAGGTGATGGGTTTTTTGAAGTTCCAGTTCATAAAAGGACCCCTGAATTGGTTGACCCTGAAAGTCGTTCAGTGAATAGGTGATGGGATTGGTGAAATTAACTTTATTAATGCTAAATACTTCTGTTGTCCAGTTGGGTGTGTACCCCTTTTCAAAAGCATGCTTAAAAAGAGTGATTTTTTAAAAGCTATAGGAAAGTTTTTCAAAAAAAAACACATCAAATTCAGAAAAATTCATCTCCTCCGGTTCAGTACGGCGGTATCAAGGCACGATGTTCGGAATGTTGCAATGCAACACCGAAAATTCTGGTGGCTGTGCGAGGGAGGGAACTCCATCATCGAATCCTTTAGAACCTGGTTAGGGAGAGGGCAGTACAGATCCCCTTACGGGGTGCAGTCCGTCTCTGGCTTGCAGCGGATTAGTTCTTAGTTCAGCTGCAACTTATGGCCGACCTACGTATCTTAGGTAGTTTTTTAAGGTAGTTTGTAAGCTATATATATGTAAATAAACAAAAAAAAAAAGTTACGTATACACATTTGTACATGTGTGTACTTATATAAACTAAATAGCTTAAGTACATATATATATATATATATGTGCATATAGTATTATATATACATGTTTATATGCATATAGTATTATATATACATGTTTAGATTAAGGTAGTTTAAGTTATTTTAATCATAAAAATCATAAAAGAATACTTGATCCATAATTATCGCAATCCACTGTACACCGGAAGATTTATATGAAACCAAACAAAAATTAAAGGAAACATTTTACAACAAATTTTTATAAACGAAGAATTTTCCCAAATAAATTACAAATAAAGAAGGTCAAAGCATGATTATGTAACAGACCCATACAAGAGCACACAGAAATTACAGGGAAAACCTGAAAAAATTTTACAAATCATATTTCTGGCCCGAAATGAATAAGCAATTCAAAGAATATGTTAGAAACTGTGAAATTTGTAACACAAATAAGTATGATAGTCAAAAGATACCAATTGCAGAGGCTCCAATTTTTAAGAAAGGGGGAGCAGGTTCATCTTGACATATTTTTCGCCCAGAAATTGAAAATTTTAACACGCATTGATGCGTATTCAAAATTTTTAGTGATCAAACTAATTGAAGATCAGACCAATCTTGATAAAAAAAGTTATAAGAATTATTACAAGGTTTCCCAGAGGCTAAAAGAATAACAATCGACAACGAACCAGGATTTTCAACAGCACAATTTAAAACACTAATGCAGAGACTATGCATTCAGACACATTTTTGTGAAGCCAAACACAGTACAACGAATGGTCAGGTAGAAAGAGTGCACACGACACTAATAGAGATTGCAAGGTGTTTAAAACAGGAATTTCATTTAATAAGTGACTTAGAATCAATCTACAGAGCCACACAGCAGTACAATAAAACTATCCATTCAGTTACGGATCAAAGCCCGTATGAAGTTCTATTTAATAAAACATTACATAAAGATTTAGAATCAAAACTTCTAGTGCCTCAAGGAAAAATGCTAGAAAGACATAACAAAAAAAGGGATACTAAAAAATTTCTCGAAACAAAATAATTATGAAAAAATAAAGTTCGGATCTAGCAGAGAAATAGAATAGTACATAAAGACAATATTAAGACTTAACATTTTATATTGCAGGAAAAATTAACGGGATAATTATTTTGACATTAATGGGGTAGTAGCTGCAGAAGTAGGCGACTACACTCGGGAAAATTACGTACTTATTGAACAAGGCGATACAGCAATCTATGAGGATTACGGTTACCTCTTTCATATCACAAACATAACATATCTTAGTAACTTAATAGAAGAAACACAGAACAATTTTAATACAGGATACATAATTTCCGACCACGACAATGACAGTAATGATAACAATGACTCAGAGGTTAACTTAATTAAATTACTAATAGGACAATTACAAGTTCCAAACCGTAGACAGAAAAGAGAAATTGACGAACTAGGAATCCTATGGAAATGGCTAGCAGGAACCCCAGACCATGACGGTTTAGTACGAATAACCAATAAAATTTCAGAACTGACAGACAGTAATAACAAACAATACACTACGAATTCGGAAATCTTTAATGCAATCAATAAATTAACTAATTCCTTCAAAAACTTGGAAATGAATTCGCAAGTAAGATTAACAGAGGAAAGAAATAAGTTATTGCAAAATACACTTCAAACAATAACTTTGGCAAAAATCAGTATTTTAAACCGTGCTATTTTGAACTTAAAAGAAATTAAAAGTATTCTAAAACATGAACACGAAAGTTTAACTTTGACAGATTTAGTAGATGTTTCAAAATTTAAAGTAATACAAAATGAAGATTTAATTCTTACACATATAAGACACCTTATCATTAAGAAAAATTGTAAACTTTTTGAAAACAGGGCCATAAGCCAGGAAGATGGGAAATTGAATAAAATTGTTAGATGTAGTAATAAGTACTAAGTAGTCTAATAAGTAGTGGTTATCATGTTTGTGGATATTTGTACATATTATGTTATTTGTTATATTTGTTGTTTTTTCTTTTTTTGTCGTTTGCCATGTGTCATTCAAGTTGGTAGGCACAGGAAGCAGATAGAGCACAGAGTGTGTCTGCGAGGTCTTTGGTTGTTCTCGAGCGAGATTGTCGGGTAGGTTAGTGAATAAAAGGTAGTGGATAGCAAGTATTTGGGACATGAGTTCGGCAAGAGCACATGATAGCAAATGTATTACGAGAGGCGTTCTGAAGAATTTGACTAGTGTATGGTAAAGAGTGATTCAAGTTTCACCTGAAACGTTTGAGGAAATTGAAGCTCGGATTCGGTTTCGGTAGATACCTGCGAGCTTTATTAAGCAGATGTTGCTTGGGAGTACCGAAAGTGGCGAAAATGACCAGTTGACGAAATACGATGAAATGATAGATAAGAGAGATGTAAACCAAGCATACCATATGTTATAATATAAATAAAAAACTGTATTTATTGTACTATTTGATTTTTATTCATCCAAGAGTTATGATTGTCTGTGAAGCCTAGCCATTTAACAAATGTTTGATTGGCTTTGTTCTTGAGTACTTTTTCCACTAGAAAAACATTTAGGTGATGGGTTTTTTGAAGTTCCAGTTCATAAAAGGACCCCTGAATTGGTTGACCCTGAAAGTCGTTCAGTGAATAGGTGATGGGATTGGTGAAATTAACTTTATTAATGCTAAATACTTCTGTTGTCCAGTTGGGTGTGTACCCCTTTTCAAAAGCATGCTTAAAAAGAGTGATTTTTTAAAAGCTATAGGAAAGTTTTTCAAAAAAAAACACATCAAATTCAGAAAAATGCATCTCCTCCGGTTCAGTACGGCGGTATCAAGGCACGATGTTCGGAATGTTGCAATGCAACACCGAAAATTCTGGTGGCTGTGCGAGGGAGGGAACTCCATCATCGAATCCTTTAGAACCTGGTTAGGGAGAGGGCAGTACAGATCCCCTTACGGGGTGCAGTCCGTCTCTGGCTTGCAGCGGATTAGTTCTTAGTTCAGCTGCAACTTATGGCCGACCTACGTATCTTAGGTAGTTTTTTAAGGTAGTTTGTAAGCTATATATATGTAAATAAACAAAAAAAAATTTACGTATACACATTTGTACATGTGTGTACTTATATAAACTAAATAGCTTAAGTACATATATATATATACATATGTGCATATAGTATTATATATACATGTTTAGATTAAGGTAGTTTAAGTTATTTTAATCATAAAAATCATAAAAGAATACTTGAGCCATAATTATCGCAATCCACTGTACACCGGAAGATTTATATGAAACCAAACAAAAATTAAAGGAAACATTTAACAACAAATTTTTATAAACGAAGAATTTTCCCAAATAAATTACAAATAAAGAAGGTCAAAGCATGATTATGTAACAGACACATACAAGAGCACACAGAAATTACAGGGAAAACCTGAACAAATTTTACAAATCATATTTCTGGCCCGAAATGAATAAGCAATTCAAAGAATATGTTAGAAACTGTGAAATTTGTAACACAAAGAAGTATGATAGACAAAAGATACCAATTGCAGAGGCTCCAATTCCTAAGAAAGGGGAAGCAAGTTCATCTTGACATATTTTTCGCCCAGAAATTGAAAATTTGAACACGCATTGATGCGTATTCAAAATTTTTAGTGATCAAACTAATTGAAGATCGGACCAATCTTGTTAAAAAAAGTTATAAGAATTATTACAAGGTTTCCCAGAGGCTAAAAGAATAACAATCGACAACGAACCAGGATTTTCAACAGCACAATTTAAAATACTAATGCAGAGACTATGCATTCAGACACATTTTTGTGACCCCAAACACAGTACAACGAATGGTCAGGTAGAAAGAGTGCACTCGACACTAATAGAGATTGCAAGGTGTTTAAAACAGGAATTTCATTTAATAAGTGACTTAGAATCAATCTACAGAGCCACACAGCAGTACAATAAAACTATCCATTCAGTTACGGATCAAAGCCCGTATGAAGTTCTATTTAATAAAACATTACATAAAGATTTAGAATCAAAACTTCTAGTGCCTCAAGGAAAAATGCTAGAAAGACATAACAAAAAAAGGGATACTAAAAAATTTCTCGAAACAAAATAATTATGAAAAAATAAAGTTCGGATCTAGCAGAGAAATAGAATAGTACATAAAGACAATATTAAGACTTAACATTTTATATTGCAGGAAAAATTAACGGGATAATTATTTTGACATTAATGGGGTAGTAGCTACACTCGGGAAAATTACGTACTTATTGAACAAGGCGATACAGCAATCTATGAGGATTACGGTTACCTCTTTCATATCACAAACATAACTTATCTTAGTAACTTAATAGAAGAAACACAGAACAATTTTAATACAGGATACATAATTTCCGACCATGACAATGACAGTAATGATAAAAATGACTCAGAGGTTAACTTAATTAAATTACTAATAGGACAATTACAAGTTCCAAACCGTAGACAGAAAAGAGAAATTGACGAACTAGGAATCCTATGGAAATGGCTAGCAGGAACCCCAGACCATGACGGTTTAGTACGAATAACCAATAAAATTTCAGAACTGACAGACAGTAATAACAAACAATACACTGCGAATTCGGAAATCTTTAATGCAATCAATAAATTAACTAATTCCTTCAAAAACTTGGAAATGAATTCGCAAGTAAGAATAATGGAGGAAAGAAATAAGTTAATAATTGCTGAATTGCAAAATACACTTCAAACAATAACTTTGGCAAAAATCAGTATTTTAAACCGTGCTATTTTGAACTTAAAAGAAATTAAAAGTATTCTAAAACATGAACACGAAAGTTTAACTTTGACAGATTTAGTAGATGTTTCAAAATTTAAAATAATACAAAATGAAGATTTAATTCTTACACATATAAGACACCCCATCATTAAGAAAAATTGTAAACTATTTGAAAACAGGGCCATAAGCCAGGAAGATGGGAAATTGAATAAAATTGTTAGATGTAGTAATAAGTACTAAGTAGTCTAATAAGTAGTGGTTATCATGTTTGTGGATATTTGTACATATTATGTTATTTGTTATATTTGTTGTTTTTTCTTTTTTTGTCGTTTGCCATGTGTCATTCAAGTTGGTAGGCACAGGAAGCAGATAGAGCACAGAGTGTGTCTGCGAGGTCTTTGGTTGTTCTCGAGCGAGATTGTCGGGTAGGTTAGTGAATAAAAGGTAGTGGATAGCAAGTATTTGGGACATGAGTTCGGCAAGAGCACATGATAGCAAATGTATTACGAGAGGCGTTCTGAAGAATTTGACTAGTGTATGGTAAAGGGTGATTCAAGTTTCACCTGAAACGTTTGAGGAAATTGAAGCTCGGATTCGGTTTCGGTAGATACCTGCGAGCTTTATTAAGCAGATGTTGCTTGGGAGTACCGAAAGTGGCGAAAATGACCAGTTGACGAAATACGATGAAATGATAGATATGAGAGATGTAAAGCAAGCATACCATATGTTATAATATAAATAAAAAACTGTATTTATTGTACTATTTGATTTTTATTCATCCAAGAGTTATGATTGTCTGTGAAGCCTAGCCATTTAACAAATGTTTGATTGGCTTTGCTCTTGAGTACTTTTTCCACTAGAAAAACATTTAGGTGATGGGTTTTCTGAAGTTCCAGTTCATAAAAGGACCCCTGAATTGGTTGACCCTGAAAGTCGTTCAGTGAGTAGGTGATGGGATTGGTGAAATTAACTTTATTAATGCTAAATACTTCTGTTGTCCAGTTGGGTGTGTACCCCTTTTCAAAAGCATGCTTAAAAAGGGTGATTTTTTAAAAGCTATATGAAAGTTTTTCAAAAAAAAACACATCAAATTCAGAAAAATGCTTCGGTTCAGTACGGCACGATGTTCGGAATGTTGCAATGCAACACCGAAAATTCTGGTGGCTGTGCGAGGGAGGGAACTCCATCATCGAATCCTTTAGACCCTGGTTAGGGAGAGGGCAGTACAGATCCCCTTACGGGGTACAGTCCGTCTCTGGCTTGCAGCGGATTAGTTCTTAGTTCAGCTGCAACTTATGGCCGACCTACGTATCTTAGGTAGTTTTTTAAGGTAGTTTGTAAGCTATATATATGTAAATAAACAAAAAAAAAAAAAGTTACGTATACACATTTGTACATGTGTGTACTTATATAAACTAAATAGCTTAAGTACATATATATATATATGTGCATTACTATATGCATATATATACATGTATATATGTATGTATGTTTAGATTAAGGTAGTTTAAGTTATTTTAAGGTAGTATGTAAGTTAGCAATAGGTTTTAAATAAAATCAGTTCTGTTATAAAGTTGTTTGGAAGTTTTCTTAATTTTAATTTTTTCAGTTTAAGTCATATAATGTTAAGCACATGCATATGCATTGTTAGATTAGGTTAAGTCGAAAGACATGGTTTAAGATTAAGTTTAGCTTAGAGTGCCCGCCTAGGGCCAGTAAGTTAGAAGTAGTTACACTGTTCGTTCAACTAGTATTAAGAATTTTTGTCTAGTATTTAAGTTATGTTATGAATTTCTGTCAATAAAAATTAATTTAAAATGAAAAAAAATTATTTAGAATCAGGATTCCACTAAATAAAGATGAACAAATCAGATGTAGAAAAAACATCTTTTGCTGTAAATAATGGAAACTATGAATTGCTAGGAATGACTTTCGGATTGAAAATGCACCAAGCATATTTCAAAGAGCCATGACATACTTCGCGATCACATTGGAAAAATTTGTCACGTACATATCGATGAATTGTCTTCTCGGAAAGTTTAGAAGATCATACAATAAACTTAAGACAAGTAATAGAAACATTGAAAATGGCTAATATGACGATTTCTCTTGAAAAATCAAAATTTTATGCGACATCATTATAAAAATAGACCCAAAGAAAATTGAGACATTAGTTAATTTTCCAATACCGAATACACTAAGACAGCTTAGAAGTTTCTTAGGCATGACAGATTATTACAGGAAATTGGTAAGAATATATTCTTCAGTAGTAAAACCATTAAGCAAATATTTGTCAGGAGAAAATGGAAGAGTTTCACAACATGCATCAAAAAAACAATAGTAAGATTAGATCAAGAAGGTATTTTAGCTTGTGAAAAACTAAAGAAATTATTAATTAGTGAAGTAGAATTAGTTCAACCAGACTTAAATAAAAAGTTTATATTAACCTCAGCTTCTAATAACGCTATAGGCGGTGTTCTTAGCCAAGAAAGTTGGCCTATAATTTTTATATCAAAAATACTCAACTTAACAAAACAAAATTACGATACAAAAGAGAAAGAGCTATACGCAATCGTTTGGGCTTTAAAAACTTTGAGAAATTACCTTTATGGAGTTTCAGACTTAGATACGGATCACCAATCTTTAACATTCGCGGTTTCAACCCGCAATCCCAATGCAAAAATGAAAAGATGGCATGCGTTTATTGAAGAATATTCTCCTAGAATAATATACAAGCCAGGTAAGACAAACGCACTTTCTAGACAAAACTTAAATAATTTGACAGACGAATCCTCAATCACTGGCAGACAACACTCCGCTAAAGGCAGTGATAATATAGAAATTGAAGAAACTACAAAGCCACTAAACGAATTTAAACAGTAAATACTACTAAGTAAAGCTAATTTTATCATACACGAACAAGTTAGAAACTTTGGAATGACATAGAATATGATACTGTAGAAAACTTAATTACAATCATAAAAGAATACTTGAGCCAGGATTATCGCAATCCAATGTACACCGGAAGATTTATATGAAACCAAACAAAAATTAAAGGAAACATTTAACAACAAATTTTTATATACGAAGAATTTTCCCAAATATATTACAAATTAAGAAGGTTATGTAACAGACACATACAAGAGCACACAAAAATCACAGGGAAAACCTGAAAAAATTTTACAAATCATATTTCTGGCCCGAAATGAATAAGCAATTCAAAGAATATGTTAGAAACTGTGAAATTTGTAACACAAAGAAGTATGATAGACAAAAGATACCAATTGCAGAGGCTCCAATTCCTAAGAAAGAGGGAAAGCAGGTTCATCTTGACATATTTTTCGCCCAGAAATTGAAAATTTTAACACGCATTGATGCGTATTCAAAATTTTAAGTGATCAAACTAATTGATGATCAAACCAATAAAAATGTTATAAGAATTATTACAAGGTTTCCCAGAGGCTAAAAGAATAACAATCGACAACGAACCAGGATTTTCAACAGCACAATTTAAAACACTAATGCAGAGACTATGCATTCAGACACATTTTTGTGACCCCAAACACAGTACAACGAATGGTCAGGTAGAAAGAGTGCACTCGACACTAATAGAGATTGCAAGGTGTTTAAAACAGGAATTTCATTTAATAAGTGACTTAGAATCAATCTACAGAGCCACACAGCAGTACAATAAAACTTTCCATTCAGTTACGGATCAAAGCCCGTATGAAGTTCTATTTAATAAAACATTACATAAAGATTTAGAATCAAAACTTCTAGTGCCTCAAGGAAAAATGCTAGAAAGACATAACAAAAAAAGGGATACTAAAAAATTTCTCGAAACAAAATAATTATGAAAAAATAAAGTTCGGATCTAGCAGAGAAATAGAATAGTACATAAAGACAATATTAAGACTTAACATTTTATATTGCAGGAAAAATTAACGGGATAATTATTTTGACATTAATGGGGTAGTAGCTGCAGAAGTAGGCGACTACACTCGGGAAAATTACGTACTTATTGAACAAGGCGATACAGCAATCTATGAGGATTACGGTTACCTCTTTCATATCACAAACATAACTTATCTTAGTAACTTAATAGAAGAAACACAGAACAATTTTAATACAGGATACATAATTTCCGACCATGACAATGACAGTAATGATAACAATGACTCAAAGGTTAACTTAATTGAATTACTAATAGGACAATTACAAGTTCCAAACCGTAGACAGAAAAGAGAAATTGACGAACTAGGAATCCTATGGAAATGGCTAGCAGGAACCCAAGACCATGACGGTTTAGTACGAATAACCAATAAAATTTCAGAACTGACAGACAGTAATAACAAACAATACAATGCGAATTCGGAAATCTTTAATGCAATCAATAAATTAACTAATTCCTTCAAAAACTTGGAAATGAATTCGCAAGTAAGATTAACAGAGGAAAGAAATAAGTTAATAATTGCGGAATTGCAAAATACACTTCAAACAATAACTTTGGCAAAAATCAGTATTTTAAACCGTGCTATTTTGAACTTAAAAGAAATTAAAAATATTCTAAAACATGAACACGAAAGTTTAACTTTGACAGATTTAGTAGATGTTTCAAAATTTAAAATAATACAAAATTAAGATTTAATTCTTACACATATAAGACACCCCATCATTAAGAAAAATTGTAAACTATTTGAAACCAGGGCCATAAGCCATGAAGATGGGAAATTGAATAAAATTTTTAGATGTAGTAATAAGTACTAAGTAGTGTAATAAGTAGTGGTTATCATGTTTGTGTATATTTGTACATATTTTGTTATTTGTTATATTTGTTGATTTTTCTTTTTTTGTCGTTTGCCATGTGTCATTCAAGTTGGTAGGCAAAGGAAGCAGGTTCTGGTAAAGGGTGATTCAAGTTTCACCTGAAACGTTTGAGGAAATTGAAGCTCGGATTCGGTTTCGGTAGATACCTGTGAGCTTTATTAAGCAGATGTTGCTTGGGAGTACCGAAAGTGGCGAAAATGACCAGTTGGCGAAATATTCGTTACGATTCGCATCATCTTTGAAGAAGTACGGTCCAATGATGCCACCAGCCCATAAACCGTACCAAACTGTGACTTTTTCTGGATGCATTGGTAGCTCTTGCAATGCTTCTGGCTGATATTGACTCCAAAATCGACAATTCTGCTTATTTACGTACCCATTGAGCCAAAAATGATGAACTTTCTTAACAGAGCACGCATTTTGATAATAAAATTCAATAATTTGCAAGCGTTGTTCGTTTGTAAGACGATTCGCAGTTAAGTTATAGACCAAACTGAAGATGTTTGACAGTGAACCAAAACACGAATCGTGCGTCAGCTGTTTACACCAGTGTTGCCAAAAAGATAACAGCTGAAAAATCACAATTTATTTGCTGTTGCGTACTTGATCACCAGTTTTAAATTTGCCCTTGATAAATACTTTCGTGTGATTGTAGACCGTGCTCAACAGATCATTGGATTTTTTTCTATTTATATGCTTTTTTTAAATTTTTTTTTAATTCATTTTTGTTTTATTTTTAATTCATTTACTTACGTGCTAGACAAAAATACTTAAAACTAGCTTAACTATCTTAACAATTGTTCTTACATCTAACCTACTGACCCTATACGGTTACTCTAAGCTATTCTAATATACATTTAGCTTGCCTTTCGGATTTGCATTTTAAAATAAACATTGTATAAAATTAAGATTAAGTTGGAATGAAAATAAAATTAAATGAAAAAGTAATCCATATTAAACGCTTTCAGGGTCAGTAGTTGTCGTATGGTAAGACAAGTTAAACGACGGACCCCACAAGCAGGTATACTCTCTCCGCAACCTGACTATTTACTGTAAATGAACTACTTCACTCACTAGAAAAGCGTGGCGGTTATGTCATCGCCTATGCGGACAAAATCGCATAAATTTCAGTGGAAAATACCCTCAAACCCTAGAGGAACTCATGGAGAACGCTATCAAGGTGTTATCGAATTGGACTAGGAACTACGGCTTCGATGTGAATCCAGCTAAAACTGAAACGTTATTCTTCTCGAGAAATATTTGCACCACCAAAACTCAACGCAATTCAATTAACTATCCCGGATCAGGCCAAGTATCTGGACGTTATACTAAACAGAAATCTCAGTTGTAACCAAAACACATTGGAAATTATTAAGAAAGCAACCACCGCCCTTTATGCACGCAGAGGAGCTTTATGCAGGGATTATGAGATGGCCTTACAACGTCGTACTAAGACCCATACTACTATATGGTGTTGTGGTATCGTGGCCGGCGCTGGAAAAAAACAAAGACGTTAAACAGTGGTCAAAGGATGGCGTGTATAACAATCACAAATCGCAATGCGGACATCACCAACCGCAGCGCTAGAGACGATACGACACCTTATTCCTACAGACATTTGCGGCAAAGAATTCGCAGAAAAATCGGTACTGAGACTTAAAGCACTCTCGCAATGGAGTAAGTTGTTGCACAGAACGATATCGAACAAGAGCTTTAAGCAATTATGGCACTCGCATCACAATTTTTAAGATCAAAATTGGTAAGACTCTGCCGTATGTCTCTTAACAATATCAAGATATTGCAGCGGTCTAAGCAGAAAAAACCTGAGTAACCTAGTTGGAGTCCCCATAGGGCACTGCGCAATGGGTAGGCACGTCGCAAGAATAGGACTACCATATAATGACTTCTGTAGCAGATGCATAATTGAAGAATATCTTTTTGAATTATTACAGCAAATACAATGGTAATATCATCAACTGTATGTCAAAGTCAAGATTAATTGAGCAAACACGCATTTCATTCAGAATTAAATAAAATAAAACTTATTAAAGAGTTTCTCACTGAGGGTTATATTATAGTTTTTGAATTGTTGTAATGTTGATCAACCAACGTAATTGAGTTGATATTATTTTGTTTATACGTGATTACGTGTATTACTGTAATTGTTGAATGAGTGATTTTTGGGTGGTGCTGTTGAGTACAGTCGTGCGATGTTGTGGGAGTGGGTTCATTCACTGGATTGTGCGCTAGAGTGGTATTGGATGGTTCTCTGCTACCAAATTTTTATTCGTCGCGTCAGCTGCCTAGGGTGTACTGCTAGCCTGACACTATTCCACACACGAAGGTGTGCGTTTTTCTCCTCCGTGTTTGGCCAGAAAAGGCTGTATTCAGGTATTTAAAAAATAAAACACATCGTTTGACAATTGTCTTACGACTATTGTTGGAGCACATCATTACCATCATCATCGACATTTTTATAATTATTATTGTAATTACGTAGAACACTTACTTTTGTAATAGTCTTTGAATATTTAATGAAAATATTGATATATTAGTAATTTAACACAAATATTGGAACATTAAATATTTCGCTAACTTCAAAATTCCTAACAAAACCGGGTAGTATTTTCAATATTTATTAGAATAAAGATAGGTTGAGTTTTATACCAATTTGTATAAGCAGAAAGCAGTCTTCTTGTTTTCCCGCTTAGTAGAAAAAAATCAATCTTTATCCACCTTGACATGGTTCTGTGTCTTAGTACGACAGTGGCTAGGAAGTGGTGTTTTCACCGGTCTTTCTTCTGGTCCTCACCGGAAACTACGTGATAATCACAACCCCAACTATCCCACCCTCCAAAACTCTCTTTACTCTACCCTCAGCAACACTCACACTTCCCTTAGCGCCGGATCCAGGTATTATGTGCCGATGAGGGTACCTGGATGTAGGTACCCGTGCCGATGATCGACCAGGCTGGAGGCTCATCAAATTGCGGCGTTACGAACTATGTGCTAGGACACGCGTCAGTCGACAGTGCAACAGCACGACCTCCCCAACTATCCTGTACGGAGCCGAATCCTACCTTTCTGCACAAGGACCAACATGCAGCACAAAAAGTCTTTCAAAGACAAAACACTGTCTGTCCTGAGAAATGGTCGAAGAAAAAAGGATCCTTCGAGTGGGCCACTAAGGTCATCACTCAAGGCTCTACCACTCAAACAACAACCAGGCCCTTGAAAGAACCATATCCTGGTCTCAAAAAGTCCAAACGATCCACGACCTTGGACTCGGCCTCCACATCCACTAAGGCAATCGTGGATAAAGCGGATCCAGATGGAAGCATTCCACTAGGAGAAAATGAGGAAGCTGGCAGCTAGGCTTGCCAGCACCCTCCTTAGTCATCTGGAGGAATTTCCGGATAAACTGGCTGGTACCAAGGGCACTTCAAAATCCTAGCCAGCGCGGATAGATGGCCTCTCAACCTTCTGAAAATGGCGATCTCCAAGATCGGTGAGCTCTGGACGGAAGCTAGCCTCGTGGCACTGTCAGTGGACTACATCCCTAAAAGGTCTAAAGCACGCTTGACTGCCTATCGAACCCGAGGATCCTGCCTCAATCATAAAGCGTATTATCTGCAATATATGCAACCCCAGACTAAAGACTAATAATTGGAAAATCGGTAAGTTGGAGAAACCCAAGTGATCGTACAGGATTGCGACGAAGACTCCCTTAAGCCCCTAGCAAAAGACGGCCATAAAATCAGCTTACATTTTGGAAGGGTCCCTCTGAAAGTTTTCAGGAAGGAGAGCGATCTATTCGTGAAGTCCACCTCAACGGCTCCTAATCTGACAAACCACCCTACACCCTCGGAGTTTTGTACTCCACTGAACTCAGAGGGTGTCTCCATCCTATCCACCACACACCTGACTCAGACACGGAAGTGAAAAAAAACACCATTAAAAACCTCGCAAGAGATGGACTTTTCGTCGGACTATGGGAAGGCCAGTTTGATCCAATCATGGCGGTAGAGCTGCTTGATTCCTTGCAGGAGATAGACTTTTTGTCAGACGACGACGAGGACAATATCACAGTGGTGGAGGCGTCTGAAATCAGCCATGAAGAAGTTCCTTCAGATTTACTTCCATCACTGAAAAATATCCTTCTCAAACCTCATTCTCCGATATTGTCCTTAGCCAAGAACCCTGGATTATAAAAGGTCAGGTGAATGGACAAAGGACGACAAACTACAAACTTATATACACAAAAAATACATGTAAACGAAGAACTTGTATCCTTGCAAAGAACTACTTAAACGTCTCTCTTATTCCTAGCCTATCAAATTAAAACCTAACCGCGACGAGTCTTAAGCCAGGAGACTCTACATACTGGGTTATCTATTCCTACATGGCTTTCGATGGAACAATTACCCCGATCGGCATAGAAGCTATCACTGGGCTCGCGCTCACAAATAGAGCACACCTCAAAAAGTTCTAGATCTCACCCTTATTACAAACTGGAGCATGTCTAAAGCTCATTCCTTCTCAGATCATCGACACTTTGACCTAAATGACCACGCACCACCGCAACCGGCTTTTAGAAACTACAGGAAAATAGTATGGTCTCTCTATTTGCGTATATTCTCTCTCTCTCCTTGGCTGTCTCTCCAACCCCCTGCACCTCTTCAAAACACCAGTGAGCTACACGATAACGAGTCACAAACGGTACTGTGCAAGTATGATACCTCATAATACTTATTCTTCTACAATTAAAAACTCTTGAAAGACTCATTGACCTACATTTAAGATCTACTATAGATCCTACTAAACTCTCATTATCTCAACATGTATACAATTAAGACAGATCCATAGAAACCGCCGTACACTTCTTAGTACGCACTATTAAAGAATCACTAAACTTCAAGGAATATTCCATGGTTTCATTCCTCGACTTTGAAGAAGCTTTTTACAACATCTACCCGCTTACAATTGTACAGGCCCTGGAATAACTAGGAGTAGAATCGGGACTGGTAGCGCTAATAGACCAACTACTCACAAGTAGAGTACACAATGCTACTCTGGGAAACGCCTCCGCAAAAATTTAACCCGGAGAGATACACCCCAAGGAGGTGTCTCCTCTTCTCTGGAATATGGCTGTAAATTGACTGCAACTACTACTGGAGAAGGCGGGCTGCAAAACTATTGCCTCTCGTCGGAGGCGTGGGTTCGTATCCCACCGCTGTCAACAATGTTGGGTTTGAGGAAAAATAAATCAAAGAATTGGATTGATATGGATAATGAAAGTTCTTGAGTAGACGTGTTTCTCCATCGCTCCATTGATTTTCGATAATTAACCTTATCTCGTGATATAGTTTAGTGTCAGTGATAGTACAACTTATCATTAAACCTATTTACTCCATCATATAAATTCGGTTTTGAATATTTCGCTGTGTTTATTTCATTGTTAATCATAATCATCTACATATATAAAATGCATCGTTCGCCAAAATCTCGCCAATGCAAAGTGTTCTCTCCTACGGTTCCTTGCTCCGGTAAAGCAAAAGAAAAGAAAAACAGCCTACCTCTCTGCCATCCGTCTCTGCTCCTCATCTGTCTCCCCATGACCCCTTGGCTTTTCCATCTACCCGCTGTCAAAACAAAGTGAGCTTATTGTCACTTTGATTACTTCAAAACTCGCCGAGTCTGAACAGAGGATTCTCAACAAAATTGATATGGAAGTGCAATCAATGAAAAATAGTATTGCTGAAATTGACATTAGAGTATAGCACCTTGAATCCAACTCCTCTGTCACTGCAACCCTTCGCAACGAAATCATCGCTCTCAAACAAGACATCGAAATACAGGAGAATATAGCTATTGCTGCTGATGCCCTTCTCTACGGAGTTCCAACTATGGAAAGCGAAAACCTGCCATGACTTTTCACTAAACTTTGCCATACAATTAATGTGAACACCCCAGCACTTCGGAACATCTATCGCATACGTCCACGGCAAAACAATTCAATTCAAGCTCCTGCCATCATGTTCCTTTTGTATCTTATTATTCACTTATCTTATTCTACTTCTCATTTTATTTAATTTTTCATCGCTCTATAAATATAAATATATACTCATGTTTCCCAATTTCTCTAATCATAGTAATATTTCAAATGGTGGGGACAGGGGCCGTTCAGAATCAAGTGATGGTGTGGTTTTACGTAATATGTTAAATGTTTTCTCTAAGCAAAAACAGAGCCTTCAGCTTTGCCACATAAATGCACAAAGCTTACGTCCTAAGATGGATGAATTCCGGTATCTCTTTGTTGGTTCCGATATTGACATAATTTGTGTGTCTGAAACTTGGTTCCTTTCTGATCTAATTGATGATGAAATTACCCCGATAAATAATAATCTGTTTCAGATGGAATGGTATGACATTTTTCGTGCTGATAGAATTCGGCGGATTGGAGGTGGAGTGGCTATGTTCGCAAGGGTATCTTTAGAAATATTAAAATAGTATGTAAATCCCAGGGTGTTCCCCAACTGTTCATAGAACTATCTACTGCTCACGACTCAATTCTTCTTGGTGTGGTTTAGAGACCGAATAAAAATATTAATCTGTGCCAGCTTACATCGCTATTCGAAGACATTTCAATGACCGCTCCGAATTTTATCTTGTGTGGAGACTTAAACAACGACCTTCTTACAGAGTCTGACCTAATAAATGATCTGAGATCACTAAACTTTTTTCCCGTAAACTCAGTTACTCCTACCCACTCTGGTACTACATCTAGCACCCTACTGGACGTTATATTCGTTAGTGATCTAAATAAGGCGCTCGTCTACGACCAGTTGTCAGCTCTCTGTTTTTCTAAACATGATCTCCTTTACTTAACGTTTGATTTCAGTTTCAGTGTAACAACCAATCCAATATAGTTCAGGGACTTTAATAGCATTGACTTCGCTGTGCTCGAAAGTGACATGCTTATTATTAACTGGGAACAAATTTATTACATGTCCTCACCAAATCTACAAGTCGAGTTCTTGCAGTCGAAAATGGTTGAATTATTTGAGAGCCACGTACCCATACGAACGAAGCGTAACCACAACTCCTGGTTTACCTCTGATATTCGTCACCTAATGCAAAAACGCGGCGAAGCTTATATCAAATGGAAGCGCTTCAGAGTGGATGAGTTCCATAGAACATATCGATCACTTCGTAATATAGTTGCTTGCAAAATACGGGCGGCCAAAATTAAATTTTACTCAAAACGGTTGAGTCCTTCGTCAAACGGAAAACAGCTATGGAAGAATCTGAAGGAGATTGGGGTGGGAAAACAAATTTGCAGACATCCAACTAACGCCGACGGAAATGAGCTAAACAGGATTTTCGTATCCCAACCCTCTAGCGATGGTTCCCTCGCTCCAAATTATAACACTACTTCACACGTTTTACCTCCTCCTAACGAATCCTTCGTTTTTTCTCATATCCTGCAGGTTGACGTAGTTGAGAGCTTGCTTTCAATTCAATCCAACGCAGTTGGAGTGGATATGGTCCATCCCAAGTTCCTAAAAATAATCTTTCCCATACTCTGGCCTCATATTACTCACATCTTCAATCAAATCCTTACAACAAGCGTTTTTCCTTCAGTTTGGAAGTTGTCGAAGATAATACCAGTGCCAAAGAATCCATCGTGTACCGAATTTCGCCCAATTGCTATACTTTCCTTTCTCTCGAAAGTCTTCGAGAGAATCATGCAAAAACAAATAAATAGGTTTCTTCACCGACACAATCTTTTAACCTCTAAGCAGTCTGGTTTTCGCCCTAAGCATAGTTGCACGACGGCTCTGCTTGGAGTTGTCGATGACATTAGGCAAAAGCTTGATGTAGGTCACGTTTTCCTTCCTGATACTTCTGGATTTCTCCAAAGCGTTCGACACTGTTAAACACTCCATTCTATGCGATAAATTATCCAGGATGTACAACTTCTCAAATTCCGCAATCCGTTTAATATCCTCAGATTTGACTGATCGTCAACAAGCCGTTTTCACTGAAAATTCCCTGTCGGATTTTCTTCCCAATAAGTGTGGCGTACCTCAGGGATCTATTCTAGGCCCTCTTCTATTTTCGTTATATGCTAATGAATTACCGTCCATTCTTTCGCTCTGCTTAGTGGAAATGTACGCCGATGACACTCAATTACACCTTAGCTGTTCTCCTGAATCAGGCCAGTGCATCAATCACATAAACTCCGATCTGGATAAAATTTTCAAGTGGGCGAGTCAGAATCTACTTCTTGTTAATCCCAAGAAATCTATATGTATTGTTATATCTAGAAAGCCCGCAAATACATCCCTGCTCCCTTCGATCTCTATTAACAACGGTCCTATTAAATACGTTGACACTGTCTAAAACCTTGGTATGATTTTTAACTCAACTCTGACCGGGCATGATCACATAAAAAGTTGCGTTGCCAAGGCACATGGGGTCCTCCGCTCCCTGTAGTCTTTACAACATCTTACCCCTATGGCAACCCGATCTCTATTAGTCAAGACCCTCATTACACCTATTCTTACTTACGGTTGTGAAGTCTACGGAAAATGTGATGAATTCAGTAGATGTAAGCTTAATGTCGCATATAATAATGCTGCTAGCTATATTTTTAGTCGCCGTCGCTATGACCACATTTCTGACTTTTCCAAACGTATCAATGTTCTCTCATTTGATAGTACTCTAAAGTTCCGTGCCATCATTATGTTGCATAACATCATACACACACGTCAACCTCTGCAGTGAAAACCACAAGGCGGAGGAATGCCCGCTGGGGAAAGAGGGAGCAGCTGACAAAAGTCAGCTGAAGTGCGTTCTCTGCGGAAACGCGGGGCACACCGCTAACTATCGGGGTTGCCCTAAGTTCCAAGAGCGGAAAGCAAAGACGGTTCTGCAGAAGCAGCCCCCAGTAAAAAATCCACTCGGGGCAGCCATAACCGTCACCCCTCAAGTGACCTACGCCCAAATGGCGTCTGGTCAGAGGAGTACGGGAGAGCAGCAGCTGCCGAAGGTAGTGCAGCAACCTTCAGTGCCAAGAGCACACGATCCAACGCCCGATTGGAAATCCTCCATTGAAAGGCGTATGGATCGGTTAGAGGAGCAGGTAAGCCAAATTCTGGCGCTCCTGCAGAACCAAGCACGTCACCAGTCTTAATGGCTGCGCAGACGGAGAGCACATATAAGATCCTTGCAGTGAATGCAAATTTATTGATAAGGAGCCCGCGAAAAAACGAGCTCTATAGATTGTTGGACGATCAAAGCCCAGAGCTATTTCTGATTAGCGAAACTAAGCTAACCCAGAGAGGCACATTGGAACACAGTAATTATAATGTTATTAGAAGAGACCGACAAAACTCCAATGGTGGAGGCGGTGTTGCGATCTTCATTAAAAATAATATTAAACACAAAGTAGTATATAGCAGTGAAGTTCGACGGTTTCAGGAGTTGGAGGCCTGCATCGTGTGCATTTCTCTCCGCAGTGGAAAGAAGCTGTATGCGGTGTCGATCTACTCCTCCGGCTCCCCTAGTTCCAGAACGACTATATCAGAGCTCGATTCACTCTTTCGATGTCTAAGACTGGACTCGGAGGAGAACTATTTCATTTTGGCCGGGGACTTAAATGCCCGACATGGATATTGGGGAAACATAGTCTCCAATTATAGAGGGGATCAGCTTTACAGCTGGTATTGCTTACACAGTGTCGAGTATAGACTCGATTTGAAAGCAACAGAGATCTCGTCATACTCCAGAAGTGGTTCTTATCTGGATCTCCTGCTATTTGACGCAAGACTGCAGCTGACATACACAAACTCACAAACTGTAAATTGTTTGAACACTTTCGTGTATCTAAGTGACCATTGCGGACTCAATGAAGAAATCAAGATCCCCAACGATATTGCGGAATTAGAAGAGTTTGTTCAAACGTATCCCTACAATTACAGTAGGACACGCTGGACTCGCTTCTCCAGACAAATGACGAGAGCAGTTTCCTCAAATGCGCTCCACATACCGTCCAATAGAAACTTGTCAAACGAGGAGATTGACATGTATCTAATACAATTGGACGAGACAATAAAACGAACGATGGATAGTACGATACCACGGTATACACGAACAAATAACGAAAACTTGTACCGCAATGCGACTATTGACGCACTACATCAACGGAAAAGTAGACTCCTGTCAAGATTAAAAACCTTGTACAGACGGTTTACTGACAGACAAGATGAGGAAATTAGGACACTGAAATCGCTCATCAAAAACATTCAAACATTAATTGTTCAGAACTACAGATTTTCTGTTAACATGCATTGGAACAATAAGATTCGGGCTGTAAGATCCAACAACCCGAGCATGTTCCCGCAAATAAACAAATTCTTTCGCGGAGCGATCTTCCGTGTCTTAAGCTCCCCAAAACGACGGACCATGAACAAATACTGACTACAGCAGGTATTGATCCCGATAACGCGATACTCGACGATAACTTCTTTGTGGTGGAAGACCCGCAAGAAAAAATGTAGGTACTAGGCGCGGTCTTTCAGGAAGTGTATAAGGTGAATGTGAGTGTTCGTTCAAACCACGACCTGGAGAATCGCGTACTATCTAGCAACTCGCAACTTCGAGAAGACGTGCCACAATGGCGATCTGAGAACATCGGCTTTGTCGTGTTGAATGACGATAACATGGCAGACATTGTCATCGTCGACGAAGGGGTTCATCCCCCGTTCATAGCGAAGAAGAGCTCCCAGCGGTCTACGAATCACTAAAGAAGAAAAAGTAAGTTGGTATCGACGGGATCTCGAACATTGTGCTAAGACATCTCTCCCTAGATGTGGTTAATATGTACACTATCTTGTTTAACAATGCTCTGAATAATGCACATTATCCGGAACATTGGAAAACTGCGATTGTGCAACCCGTATCCAAGCGAGGTAAAAATTCTTCGAATCCGTGCAACCTCCGGTCAATTAGTCTCCTTCCGAACATCAGCAAGGTATTCGAGAAGGTGATAAATAGAGCTCTGACCAACTGGACAGAGGACAAACATATTATTCCGGATAACCAATTCGGTTTCAAAGCGGGGCATGGCACTATTCATGCCGCGTCGAAACTGGTGTCGGAGATCCAATGGAACAAGAGCCAGAAACAATGTACGGGTGCTTGCCTGATTGACCTGGAGAAGGCCTTCGACACCGTATGGTTAGAAGGACTTTTTTACAAGCTCAATGGGCTAGGAATTAGTAAACCACTGCTGTACCTATTGTGTAACATGCTTACTGGTAGAAGGTTCGTCGTCAAGAATGGCAATGTGACCTCTGCAGGTATATTTGAATTAAAAAATGGTCTCCAACAGGGTGCCGTTAATTCGCCGATCCTGTTCAACATTTTCTTGAGTGATCTAGTAAGTTCTCTTCCTCACGTAATTGCGTACGCCGACAACTTGATCGTGTACAGTTCAGGTAAAAATATCGAGGACATCACTACTCTCGCGCAGGGTGACTTCGACTCATTCATGAGAAGTTGCGATGACTGGAAGTTGAATATCAACTTTCAGAAGTCGGAAACCGTACTGTTCAGGACCCCGTTGTATAACGCTTCGGCGGATACAAAAAAGAATTAGCGAAAGTTCTCAATTGTTGGGCGTCACGGGCAACCACTGGCGCAAAGGACTGTAGTCAGATACCTGGGGATCTGGCTAGATCAATATCTATATTTTAACAAACATGTAGATGCTGCTCTAGCCCGAGCCCGAGGCGCTTTCGCTCTTACAAAGAGACTGTTTTACAACAGCCAACTCGATGCGAGGGTGAAGGTGATCTGCTACATGGCCCTCATCCGGCCAATGCTCACCTATGGCTGTCCCGTGTGGTTCAACGTGAGTGCAAGCTTGATGGAAAATATTCGGGTGTTTGAGAGGGCTTGTCTTAGGGCTTGCCTTCGCCTTTACAGAACACCGGAGTCCCAGTACAGAAAATTCTACTCCAATGAGGTTTTATACAACAGGGCGGACCTGATACGAGTGGACAATTTCCTGGTGAAATTGATTCGAGGCCATACTGCCAGAGCGATGAACTCGGCCAATAACCTGATCTCTGGGGCTTACTACCCCAATTCTCAGTACCATGAAAGGGTACGTCATAACGTCTTCGTCCCTCCAGAAGCATTCCTCCATTTGGACAACACGGTCTGATACAAAATGAAAATGCGGTACCGCTCCTCTTCCACATCGCCCGTTCAACTGTGGATGGGCGACTCAATCACGACCGTTCCGTCGCACAACGAGCTGAGGAGGGTCTCCTCCGGTTCAGTACGGCGGTATCAAGGCGAGATGTTCGGGATGTTGCAATGCAACACCGAAAATTCTGGTGGCTGTGCAGTGAGGGAACTCGCTCATCGAACCCTTTAGACCCGGGTTAAAAACGGGCAGTGCATATCGGTCTTTGTCTTGCAGTTGATTAAACGCATTTTATCAGCCGCAACCTATGGCCGACCTACATATCTTAGGGTAGTTTTTTAGGGTAGTGTTAAGTTGTAAATATGTGTATAAAAAAAAAAATAAATCAAAAAAAAAAAAAAAAATAAGTAAAAAAAAGTTTACACATGTGTACACTTGTGTACTTATGTGTATACACATGTATATAGGACATATGCATATATATAAGACAAACTACAAACTTATATACACAAAAAATACATGTAAACGAAGAACTTGTATCCTTGCAAAGAACTACTTAAACGTCTCTCTTATTCCTAGCCTATCAAATTAAAACCTAACCGCGACGAGTCTTAAGCCAGGAGACTCTACATACTGGGTTATCTATTCCTACATGGCCTTCGATGGAACAATTACCCCGATCGGCATAGAAGCTATCACTGGGCTCGCGCTCACAAATAGAGCACACCTCAAAAAGTTCTAGATCTCAACCTTATTACAAACTGGAGCATGTCTAAAGCTCATTCCTTCTCAGATCATCGACACTTTGACCTAAATGACCACGCACCACCGCAACCGGCTTTTAGAAACTACAGGAAAATAGTATGGTCCCTCTATTTGCGTATATTCTCTCTCTCTCCTTGGCTGTCTCTCCAACCCCCTGCACCTCTTCAAAACACCAGTGAGCTACACGATAACGAGTCACAAACGGTACTGTGCAAGTATGATACCTCATAATACTTATTCTTCTACAATTAAAAACTCTTGAAAGACTCATTGACCTACATTTAAGATCTACTATAGATCCTACTAAACTCTCATTATCTCAACATGTATACAATTAAGACAGATCCATAGAAACCGCCGTACACTTCTTAGTACGCACTATTAAAGAATCACTAAACTTCAAGGAATATTCCATGGTTTCATTCCTCGACTTTGAAGAAGCTTTTTACAACATCTACCCGCTTACAATTGTACAGGCCCTGGAATAACTAGGAGTAGAATCGGGACTGGTAGCGCTAATAGACCAACTACTCACAAGTAGAGTACACAATGCTACTCTGGGAAACGCCTCCGCAAAAATTTAACCCGGAGAGATACACCCCAAGGAGGTGTCTCCTCTTCTCTGGAATATGGCTGTAAATTGACTGCAACTACTACTGGAGAAGGCGGGCTGCAAAACTATTGCCTGTCGTCGGAGGCGTGGGTTCGTATCCCACCGCTGTCAACAATGTTGGGTTTGAGGAAAAATAAATCAAAGAATTGGATTGATATGGATAATGAAAGTTCTTGAGTAGACGTGTTTCTCCATCGCTCCATTGATTTTCGATAATTAACCTTATCTCGTGATATAGTTTAGTGTCAGTGATAGTACAACTTATCATTAAACCTATTTACTCCATCATATAAATTCGGTTTTGAATATTTCGCTGTGTTTATTTCATTGTTAATCATAATCATCTACATATATAAAATGCATCGTTCGCCAAAATCTCGCCAATGCAAAGTGTTCTCTCCTACGGTTCCTTGCTCCGGTAAAGCAAAAGAAAAGAAAAACAGCCTACCTCTCTGCCATCCGTCTCTGCTCCTCATCTGTCTCCCCATGACCCCTTGGCTTTTCCATCTACCCGCTGTCAAAACAAAGTGAGCTTATTGTCACTTTGATTACTTCAAAACTCGCCGAGTCTGAACAGAGGATTCTCAACAAAATTGATATGGAAGTGCAATCAATGAAAAATAGTATTGCTGAAATTGACATTAGAGTATAGCACCTTGAATCCAACTCCTCTGTCACTGCAACCCTTCGCAACGAAATCATCGCTCTCAAACAAGACATCGAAATACAGGAGAATAAAGCTATTGCTGCTGATGCCCTTCTCTACGGAGTTCCAACTATGGAAAGCGAAAACCTGCCATCACTTTTCACTAAACTTTGCCATACAATTAATGTGAACACCCCAGCACTTCGGAACATCTATCGCATACGTCCACGGCAAAACAATTCAATTCAAGCTCCTGCCATCATGTTCCTTTTGTATCTTATTATTCACTTATCTTATTCTACTTCTCATTTTATTTAATTTTTCATCGCTCTATAAATATAAATATATACTCATGTTTCCCAATTTCTCTAATCATAGTAATATTTCAAATGGTGGGGACAGGGGCCGTTCAGAATCAAGTGATGGTGTGGTTTTACGTAATATGTTAAATGTTTTCTCTAAGCAAAAACAGAGCCTTCAGCTTTGCCACATAAATGCACAAAGCTTACGTCCTAAGATGGATGAATTCCGGTATCTCTTTGTTGGTTCCGATATTGACATAATTTGTGTGTCTGAAACTTGGTTCCTTTCTGATCTAATTGATGATGAAATTACCCCGATAAATAATAATCTGTTTCAGATGGAATGGTATGACATTTTTCGTGCTGATAGAATTCGGCGGATTGGAGGTGGAGTGGCTATGTTCGCAAGGGTATCTTTAGAAATATTAAAATAGTATGTAAATCCCAGGGTGTTCCCCAACTGTTCATAGAACTATCTACTGCTCACGACTCAATTCTTCTTGGTGTGGTTTAGAGACCGAATAAAAATATTAATCTGTGCCAGCTTACATCGCTATTCGAAGACATTTCAATGACCGCTCCGAATTTTATCTTGTGTGGAGACTTAAACAACGACCTTCTTACAGAGTCTGACCTAATAAATGATCTGGGATCACTAAACTTGTTTCCCGTAAACTCAGTTACTCCTACCCACTCTGGTACTACATCTAGCACCCTACTGGACGTTATATTCGTTAGTGATCTAAATAAGGCGCTCGTCTACGACCAGTTGTCAGCTCTCTGTTTTTCTAAACATGATCTCCTTTACTTAACGTTTGATTTCAGTTTCAGTGTAACAACCAATCCAATATAGTTCAGGGACTTTAATAGCATTGACTTCGCTGTGCTCGAAAGTGACATGCTTATTATTAACTGGGAACAAATTTATTACATGTCCTCACCAAATCTACAAGTCGAGTTCTTGCAGTCGAAAATGGTTGAATTATTTGAGAGCCACGTACCCATACGAACGAAGCGTAACCACAACTCCTGGTTTACCTCTGATATTCGTCACCTAATGCAAAAACGCGGCGAAGCTTATATCAAATGGAAGCGCTTCAGAGTGGATGAGTTCCATAGAACATATCGATCACTTCGTAATATAGTTGCTTGCAAAATACGGGCGGCCAAAATTAAATTTTACTCAAAACGGTTGAGTCCTTCGTCAAACGGAAAACAGCTATGGAAGAATCTGAAGGAGATTGGGGTGGGAAAACAAATTTGCAGACATCCAACTAACGCCGACGGAAATGAGCTAAACAGGATTTTCGTATCCCAACCCTCTAGCGATGGTTCCCTCGCTCCAAATTATAACACTACTTCACACGTTTTACCTCCTCCTAACGAATCCTTCGTTTTTTCTCATATCCTGCAGGTTGACGTAGTTGAGAGCTTGCTTTCAATTCAATCCAACGCAGTTGGAGTGGATATGGTCCATCCCAAGTTCCTAAAAATAATCTTTCCCATACTCTGGCCTCATATTACTCACATCTTCAATCAAATCCTTACAACAAGCGTTTTTCCTTCAGTTTGGAAGTTGTCGAAGATAATACCAGTGCCAAAGAATCCATCGTGTACCGAATTTCGCCCAATTGCTATACTTTCCTTTCTCTCGAAAGTCTTCGAGAGAATCATGCAAAAACAAATAAATAGGTTTCTTCACCAACACAATCTTTTAACCTCTAAGCAGTCTGGTTTTCGCCCTAAGCATAGTTGCACGACGGCTCTGCTTGGAGTTGTTTATGACATTAGGCAAAAGCTTGATATAGGTCACGTTTTCCTTCCTGATACTTCTGGATTTCTCCAAAGCGTTCGACACTGTTAAACACTCCATTCTATGCGATAAATTATCCAGGATGTACAACTTCTCAAATTCCGCAATCCGTTTAATATCCTCAGATTTGACTGATCGTCAACAAGCCGTTTTCACTGAAAATTCCCTGTCGGATTTTCTTCCCAATAAGTGTGGCGTACCTCAGGGATCTATTCTAGGCCCTCTTCTATTTTCGTTATATGCTAATGAATTACCGTCCATTCTTTCGCTCTGCTTAGTGGAAATGTACGCCGATGACACTCAATTACACCTTAGCTGTTCTCCTGAATCAGGCCAGTGCATCAATCACATAAACTCCGATCAAGTGGGCGAGTCAGAATCTACTTCTTGTTAATCCCAAGAAATCTATATGTATTGTTATATCTAGAAAGCCCGCAAATACGTCCCTGCTCCCTTCGATCTCTATTAACAACGGTCCTATTAAATACGTTGACACTGTCTAAAACCTTGGTATGATTTTTAACTCAACTCTGACCGGGCATGATCACATAAAAAGTTGCGTTGCCAAGGCACACGGGGTCCTCCGCTCCCTGTAGTCTTTACAACATCTTACCCCTATGGCAACCCGATCTCTATTAGTCAAGACCCTCATTACACCTATTCTTACTTACGGATGTGAAGTCTACGGAAAATGTGATGAATTCAGTAGATGTAAGCTTAATGTCGCATATAATAATGCTGCTAGCTATATTTTTAGTCGCCGTCGCTATGACCACATTTCTGACTTTTCCAAACGTATCAATGTTCTCTCATTTGATAGTACTCTAAAGTTCCGTGCCATCATTATGTTGCATAACATCATACACACACGTCAACCTCTGCAGTGAAAACCACAAGGCGGAGGAATGCCCGCTGGGGAAAGAGGGAGCAGCTGACAAAAGTCAGCTGAAGTGCGTTCTCTGCGGAAACGCGGGGCACACCGCTAACTATCGGGGTTGCCCTAAGTTCCAAGAGCGGAAAGCAAAGACGGTTCTGCAGAAGCAGCCCCCAGTAAAAAATCCACTCGGGGCAGCCATAACCGTCACCCCTCAAGTGACCTACGCCCAAATGGCGTCTGGTCAGAGGAGTACGGGAGAGCAGCAGCTGCCGAAGGTAGTGCAGCAACCTTCAGTGCCAAGAGCACACGATCCAACGCCCGATTGGAAATCCTCCATTGAAAGGCGTATGGATCGGTTAGAGGAGCAGGTAAGCCAAATTCTGGCGCTCCTGCAGAACCAAGCACGTCACCAGTCTTAATGGCTGCGCAGACGGAGAGCACATATAAGATCCTTGCAGTGAATGCAAATTTATTGATAAGGAGCCCGCGAAAAAACGAGCTCTATAGATTGTTGGACGATCAAAGCCCAGAGCTATTTCTGATTAGCGAAACTAAGCTAACCCAGAGAGGCACATTGGAACACAGTAATTATAATGTTATTAGAAGAGACCGACAAAACTCCAATGGTGGAGGCGGTGTTGCGATCTTCATTAAAAATAATATTAAACACAAAGTAGTATATAGCAGTGAAGTTCGACGGTTTCAGGAGTTGGAGGCCTGCATCGTGTGCATTTCTCTCCGCAGTGGAAAGAAGCTGTATGCGGTGTCGATCTACTCCTCCGGCTCCCCTAGTTCCAGAACGACTATATCAGAGCTCGATTCACTCTTTCGATGTCTAAGACTGGACTCGGAGGAGAACTATTTCATTTTGGCCGGGGACTTAAATGCCCGACATGGATATTGGGGAAACATAGTCTCCAATTATAGAGGGGACCAGCTTTACAGCTGGTATTGCTTACACAGTGTCGAGTATAGACTCGATTTGAAAGCAACAGAGATCTCGTCATACCCCAGAAGTGGTTCTTATCTGGATCTCCTGCTATTTGACGCAAGACTGCAGCTGACAAACACAAACTCACAAACTGTAAATTGTTTGAACACTTTCGTGTATCTAAGTGACCATTGCGGACTCAATGAAGAAATCAAGATCCCCAACGATATTGCGGAATTAGAAGAGTTTGTTCAAACGTATCCCTACAATTACAGTAGCACACGCTGGACTCGCTTCTCCAGACAAATGACGAGAGCAGTTTCCTCAAATGCGCTCCACATACCGTCCAATAGAAACTTGTCAAACGAGGAGATTGACATGTATCTAATACAATTGGACGAGACAATAAAACGAACGATGGATAGTACGATACCACGGTATACACGAACAAATAACGAAAACTTGTACCGCAATGCGACTATTGACGCACTACATCAACGGAAAAGTAGACTCCTGTCAAGATTAAAAACCTTGTACAGACGGTTTACTGACAGACAAGATGAGGAAATTAGGACACTGAAATCGCTCATCAAAAACATTCAAACATTAATTGTTCAGAACTACAGATTTTCTGTTAACATGCATTGGAACAATAAGATTCGGGCTGTAAGATCCAACAACCCGAGCATGTTCCCGCAAATAAACAAATTCTTTCGCGGAGCGATCTTCCGTATCTTAAGCTCCCCAAAACGACGGACCATGAACAAATACTGACTACAGCAGGTATTGATCCCGATAACGCGGTACTCGACGATAACTTCTTTGTGGTGGAAGACCCGCAAGAAAAAATGGAGGTACTAGGCGCGGTCTTTCAGGAAGTGTATAAGGTGAATGTGAGTGTTCGTTCAAACCACGACCTGGAGAATCGCGTACTATCTAGCAACTCGCAACTTCGAGAAGACGTGCCACAATGGCGATCTGAGAACATCGGCTTTGTCGTGTTGAATGACGATAACATGGCAGACATTGTCATCGTCGACGAAGGGGTTCATCCCCCGTTCATAGCGAAGAAGAGCTCCCAGCGGTCTACGAATCACTAAAGAAGAAAAAGTAAGTTGGTATCGACGGGATCTCGAACATTGTGCTAAGACATCTCTCCCTAGATGTGGTTAATATGTACACTATCTTGTTTAACAATGCTCTGAATAATGCACATTATCCGGAACATTGGAAAACTGCGATTGTGCAACCCGTATCCAAGCGATGTAAAAATTCTTCGAATCCGTGCAACCTCCAGTCAATTAGTCTCCTTCCGAACATCAGCAAGGTATTCGAGAAGGTGATAAATAGAGCTCTGACCAACTGGACAGAGGACAAACATATTATTCCGGATAACCAATTCGGTTTCAAAGCGGGGCATGGCACTATTCATGCCGCGTCGAAACTGGTGTCGGAGATCCAATGGAACAAGAGCCAGAAACAATGTACGGGTGCTTGCCTGATTGACCTGGAGAAGGCCTTCGACACCGTATGGTTAGAAGGACTTTTTTCCAAGCTCAATGGGCTAGGAATTAGTAAACCACTGCTGTACCTATTGTGTAACATGCTTACTGGTAGAAGGTTCGTCGTCAAGAATGGCAATGTGACCTCTGCAGGTATATTTGAATTAAAAAATGGTCTACAACAGGGTGCCGTTAATTCGCCGATCCTGTTCAACATTTTCTTGAGTGATCTAGTAAGTTCTCTTCCTCACGTAATTGCGTACGCCGACAACTTGATCGTGTACAGTTCAGGTAAAAATATCGAGGACATCACTACTCTCGCGCAGGGTGACTTCGACTCATTCATGAGAAGTTGCGATGACTGGAAGTTGAATATCAACTTTCAGAAGTCGGAAACCGTACTGTTCAGGACCCCGTTGTATAACGCTTCGGCGGATACAAAAAAGAATTGGCGAAAGTTCTCAATTGTTGGGCGTCACGGGCAACCACTGGCGCAAAGGACTGTAGTGAGATACCTGGGGATCTGGCTAGATCAATATCTATATTTTAATAAACATGTAGATGCTGCTCTAGCCCGAGCCCGAGGCGCTTTCGCTCTTACAAAGAGACTGTTTTATAACAGCCAACTCGATGCGAGGGTGAAGGTAATCTGCTACATGGCCCTCATCCGGCCAATGCTCCCCTATGGCTGTCCCGTGTGGTTCAACGTGAGTGCAAGCTTGATGGAAAATATTCGGGTGTTTGAGAGGGCTTGTCTTAGGGCTTGCCTTCGCCTTTACAGAACACCGGAGTCCCAGTACAGAAAATTCTACTCCAATGAGGTTTTATACAACAGGGCGGACCTGATACGAGTGGACAATTTCCTGGTGAAATTGATTCGAGGCCATACTGCCAGAGCGATGAACTCGGCCAATAACCTGATCTCTGGGGCTTACTACCCCAATTCTCAGTACCATGAAAGGGTACGTCATAACGTCTTCGTCCCTCCAGAAGCATTCCTCCATTTGGACAACACGGTCTGATACAAAATGAAAATGCGGTACCGCTCCTCTTCCACATCGCCCGTTCAACTGTGGATGGGCGACTCAATCACGACCGTTCCGTCGCACAACGAGCTGAGGAGGGTCTCCTCCGGTTCAGTACGGCGGTATCAAGGCGAGATGTTCGGGATGTTGCAATGCAACACCGAAAATTCTGGTGGCTGTGCAGTGAGGGAACTCGCTCATCGAACCCTTTAGACCCGGGTTAAAAACGGGCAGTGCATATCGGTCTTTGTCTTGCAGTTGATTAAACGCATTTTATCAGCCGCAACCTATGGCCGACCTACATATCTTAGTGTAGTTTTTTAGGGTAGTGTTAAGTTGTAAATATGTGTATAAAAAAAAAAAATAAATAAAAAAAAAAAAAAAAAAAAAAAAAAAAAAAGTTTACACATGTGTACACTTGTGTACTTATGTGTATACACATGTATATAGGACATATGCATATATATGTGCGTATTTTGTAAGATACACATATATATATATATATATGTATGTTTAGTTTAAGGTAGTTTAAGTTATTTTAAGGTAGTATGTAAGTTAGTAAATAAGTTTTAGTAAAATCAGTTCGGATATTAAGTTTTTTATAATTTTCTTAATTTTAATTTACAGTTAAATTTATTTTGTACTTTTCCAAATGCATTATTAGAATAAGTCGAAAGACATAGATTAAGATTAAGTTTAGCTTAGAGTGCCCGCCTAGGGCCAGTAAGTTAGAAGTAGTAACAATGTTCGTCCAACTAGTTTTAAGCATATTTGTCTAGTATTTAAGTATTTGTTATGAATTAAGTTAATAAAAATTAACTAAAATGAAATGATGATACGTCAGCCTCAAAACCTATTTAATCGAATTTCGTTTTGTGCATCTAATAGGACCAGACAAATACTATTACCGCGCTTTTCTCATCTTAACTCTGAACGCCAATTCTTTGTTACCACCACTTCACTCTGGAATGCCCTCCCACGCAACATCATTGAAATAGAAAATAAGATACGTTTTAAAAATCAATTAAAAACTCATCTATCTACATTGAATTAAATATTGAATTACTCTAAAACACACTGTATATAAAACCGTCTATTGTAACTAACTTTACCTGTAATTTTTAATAGCTTATCACAATTTTTTGTAAAAGATATTATATCTTAATGTGTAAGCTCTCGAACTAAATGAAAAAAAAAAAAAAAAAATTGTTTTCTATTGTGCTCCGTTGCAGATAGCCTCAACCGTCCATTCTGCATCCCGTCGTTACCTCCGATAGTACTTCCTGCCCTAGTTCAACCTCGTTATCGAGTTGCCTCGGTTAAACGGGTCGGTTGAGCAGCATGTGTGGTATTCTTGCCTTTGCTCAGTGGGCAAGAATACGTCACATATGCTATTGTCATTTGACGCCCCATAGCATTGTTGCATTTCTGTATTCTTCCATTCGTTTGTGATTCACATTCTTGCAAGAAAACGTAACGCATTTGAGAATAGTAACACATCACATATAATGTCACATGTTTCGGCACTTGTAGCCTACTTGTGTATTTTTCAAGTATCGCATGTGTTGTCTCATGTGTGATTTCATGTTGGTAAATACGAAAGGCGCCAGAGGTTACGAGTGAGATCTTTCGGGACGGAGGAATGCATATGTCTCTTGGAATATTCTGTATACATATAACGGCTCAACTATAATACTCATCAGCTAGTATTAGCTAGTGTCAAACGCGCATGGGTGAGTGAGCGAATACACAATTTGTGGCGCCGAAACGGTAAATTTAGGCATATATATGTTATCAACGAGGACCTGTGAGCGAGGGAAAAGGGTCAGTCACCTGCTCTTCAGCATCAAATAAAAGCAGAGCTACTGCATTCGATAATTTATGTGAGAAATTCACAAAAATCGTCTAGAAAATATAAACATCAGCTGCCGAGGCAACCAAAGATTCCGCATTCTTCAAGACAATTTTTTTTTTTTTTTTTTCAATTAATTTTTTATTTTCAATTTCAAATCAACATTGGTTATAAATTTCCGCGAAGCCTTACTGGCTTTTCTGCAGAATGTTGTGCTTCTAACATTGATAACTGAGATTAAGTAAGCTTAGTTTAATAAACATTCAATAAAAGTTTACGAAAAAGTTAATAAATTTTAATAAATTAATAAATTTAATTTCAATTGATGGGATTTCGATTTAATAGAAAGTCTTTTAAGATTTTTTTTCGAGTTTTAAAATTTCTAATTTGTCTAAGCTCTTGCGGAATTGTGTTGAGAACTTCAGGAACACTGCATTTCAACTCTCTTCTTCCATAGTTATTGTAAAACCGAGGTTCTTGGAGCATACCTTGTGCACGTCTTCTTGTATTTATCGCATGGTTAATTGGTGTGGTGAATCGTCGATCGTCTTGGTATTCTAATATGGGCGTCATTTTGAAGATGTCTTCCACTTGAAGAACATTAAACCTTTGTCGCTCAGCAAAATTTCGATGAGAAGGTACATTTATTTTTTTCAGTGCAACATTTTGCAGTTTTTGTAACTTTCTTATATGTGTGGCTGATGAATTACCCCATGCCAGTATTCCATATCTCAGTTTAGATTCCACTAGCGCAAAGTACACATTCCTTAGAACTGATGTTGGTGCATGGTACTGCAGATGGGTTAGTGCGTATAGTGCTCCCTTAATAGTCGGAAAATTAGTAGGAATTAGTAAACCACTGCTGTACCTATTGTGTAACATGCTTACTGGTAGAAGGTTCGTCGTCAAGAATGGCAATGTGACCTCTGCAGGTATATTTGAATTAAAAAATGGTCTACAACAGGGTGCCGTTAATTCGCCGATCCTGTTCAACATTTTCTTGAGTGATCTAGTAAGTTCTCTTCCTCACGTAATTGCGTACGCCGACAACTTGATCGTGTACAGTTCAGGTAAAAATATCGAGGACATCACTACTCTCGCGCAGGGTGACTTCGACTCATTCATGAGAAGTTGCGATGACTGGAAGTTGAATATCAACTTTCAGAAGTCGGAAACCGTACTGTTCAGGACCCCGTTGTATAACGCTTCGGCGGATACAAAAAAGAATTGGCGAAAGTTCTCAATTGTTGGGCGTCACGGGCAACCACTGGCGCAAAGGACTGTAGTGAGATACCTGGGGATCTGGCTAGATCAATATCTATATTTTAATAAACATGTAGATGCTGCTCTAGCCCGAGCCCGAGGCGCTTTCGCTCTTACAAAGAGACTGTTTTATAACAGCCAACTCGATGCGAGGGTGAAGGTAATCTGCTACATGGCCCTCATCCGGCCAATGCTCCCCTATGGCTGTCCCGTGTGGTTCAACGTGAGTGCAAGCTTGATGGAAAATATTCGGGTGTTTGAGAGGGCTTGTCTTAGGGCTTGCCTTCGCCTTTACAGAACACCGGAGTCCCAGTACAGAAAATTCTACTCCAATGAGGTTTTATACAACAGGGCGGACCTGATACGAGTGGACAATTTCCTGGTGAAATTGATTCGAGGCCATACTGCCAGAGCGATGAACTCGGCCAATAACCTGATCTCTGGGGCTTACTACCCCAATTCTCAGTACCATGAAAGGGTACGTCATAACGTCTTCGTCCCTCCAGAAGCATTCCTCCATTTGGACAACACGGTCTGATACAAAATGAAAATGCGGTACCGCTCCTCTTCCACATCGCCCGTTCAACTGTGGATGGGCGACTCAATCACGACCGTTCCGTCGCACAACGAGCTGAGGAGGGTCTCCTCCGGTTCAGTACGGCGGTATCAAGGCGAGATGTTCGGGATGTTGCAATGCAACACCGAAAATTCTGGTGGCTGTGCAGTGAGGGAACTCGCTCATCGAACCCTTTAGACCCGGGTTAAAAACGGGCAGTGCATATCGGTCTTTGTCTTGCAGTTGATTAAACGCATTTTATCAGCCGCAACCTATGGCCGACCTACATATCTTAGGGTAGTTTTTTAGGGTAGTGTTAAGTTGTAAATATGTGTATAAAAAAAAAAAATAAATAAAAAAAAAAAAAAAAAAAAAAAAAAAAAAAGTTTACACATGTGTACACTTGTGTACTTATGTGTATACACATGTATATAGGACATATGCATATATATGTGCGTATTTTGTAAGATACACATATATATATATATATATGTATGTTTAGTTTAAGGTAGTTTAAGTTATTTTAAGGTAGTATGTAAGTTAGTATATAAGTTTTAGTAAAATCAGTTCGGATATTAAGTTTTTTATAATTTTCTTAATTTTAATTTACAGTTAAATTTATTTTGTACTTTTCCAAATGCATTATTAGAATAAGTCGAAAGACATAGATTAAGATTAAGTTTAGCTTAGAGTGCCCGCCTAGGGCCAGTAAGTTAGAAGTAGTAACAATGTTCGTCCAACTAGTTTTAAGCATATTTGTCTAGTATTTAAGTATTTGTTATGAATTAAGTTAATAAAAATTAACTAAAATGAAATGATGATACGTCAGCCTCAAAACCTATTTAATCGAATTTCGTTTTGTGCATCTAATAGGACCAGACAAATACTATTACCGCGCTTTTCTCATCTTAACTCTGAACGCCAATTCTTTGTTACCACCACTTCACTCTGGAATGCCCTCCCACGCAACATCATTGAAATAGAAAATAAGATACGTTTTAAAAATCAATTAAAAACTCATCTATCTACATTGAATTAAATATTGAATTACTCTAAAACACACTGTATATAAAACCGTCTATTGTAACTAACTTTACCTGTAATTTTTAATAGCTTATCACAATTTTTTGTAAAAGATATTATATCTTAATGTGTAAGCTCTCGAACTAAATGAAAAAAAAAAAAAAAAAATTGTTTTCTATTGTGCTCCGTTGCAGATAGCCTCAACCGTCCATTCTGCATCCCGTCGTTACCTCCGATAGTACTTCCTGCCCTAGTTCAACCTCGTTATCGAGTTGCCTCGGTTAAACGGGTCGGTTGAGCAGCATGTGTGGTATTCTTGCCTTTGCTCAGTGGGCAAGAATACGTCACATATGCTATTGTCATTTGACGCCCCATAGCATTGTTGCATTTCTGTATTCTTCCATTCGTTTGTGATTCACATTCTTGCAAGAAAACGTAACGCATTTGAGAATAGTAACACATCACATATAATGTCACATGTTTCGGCACTTGTAGCCTACTTGTGTATTTTTCAAGTATCGCATGTGTTGTCTCATGTGTGATTTCATGTTGGTAAATACGAAAGGCGCCAGAGGTTACGAGTGAGATCTTTCGGGACGGAGGAATGCATATGTCTCTTGGAATATTCTGTATACATATAACGGCTCAACTATAATACTCATCAGCTAGTATTAGCTAGTGTCAAACGCGCATGGGTGAGTGAGCGAATACACAATTTGTGGCGCCGAAACGGTAAATTTAGGCATATATATGTTATCAACGAGGACCTGTGAGCGAGGGAAAAGGGTCAGTCACCTGCTCTTCAGCATCAAATAAAAGCAGAGCTACTGCATTCGATAATTTATGTGAGAAATTCACAAAAATCGTCTAGAAAATATAAACATCAGCTGCCGAGGCAACCAAAGATTCCGCATTCTTCAAGACAATTTTTTTTTTTTTTTTTTCAATTAATTTTTTATTTTCAATTTCAAATCAACATTGGTTATAAATTTCCGCGAAGCCTTACTGGCTTTTCTGCAGAATGTTGTGCTTCTAACATTGATAACTGAGATTAAGTAAGCTTAGTTTAATAAACATTCAATAAAAGTTTACGAAAAAGTTAATAAATTTTAATAAATTAATAAATTTAATTTCAATTGATGGGATTTCGATTTAATAGAAAGTCTTTTAAGATTTTTTTTCGAGTTTTAAAATTTCTAATTTGTCTAAGCTCTTGCGGAATTGTGTTGAGAACTTCAGGAACACTGCATTTCAACTCTCTTCTTCCATAGTTATTGTAAAACCGAGGTTCTTGGAGCATACCTTGTGCACGTCTTCTTGTATTTATCGCATGGTTAATTGGTGTGGTGAATCGTCGATCGTCTTGGTATTCTAATATGGGCGTCATTTTGAAGATGTCTTCCACTTGAAGAACATTAAACCTTTGTCGCTCAGCAAAATTTCGATGAGAAGGTACATTTATTTTTTTCAGTGCAACATTTTGCAGTTTTTGTAACTTTCTTATATGTGTGGCTGATGAATTACCCCATGCCAGTATTCCATATCTCAGTTTAGATTCCACTAGCGCAAAGTACACATTCCTTAGAACTGATGTTGGTGCATGGTACTGCAGATGGGTTAGTGCGTATAGTGCTCCCTTAATAGTCGATCGTAATTGATCAATATGCTTATCCCATAAGAAATGACTGTCAATTGTTACTCCTAGATACTTGTAACTTTCTACTATATCTATAGGACAGCTAGTAGAGGTACGACAGGAGTCATTCCTACAGTATATTTGCTGTTCGGTAGCCTTGAATTGCGGGTTTCTGATGTGCATCATTTTTGTTTTCGAAGCGTTAATCACTAATCCGTTATCATGACACCATTTCACTGCATCATCAAACTCCTCCTGCATAATTGATGTTGCCGTATGCAAAGATCTGTGTCGCACTACTATCGCCGTGTCGTCTGCATACGCGAATGGGATGGCCTGTTTGAATACTTTTAACAACTCGTTGGTGTATAAAATGAAGAGGAGCGGACCCAATTTTGAACCTTGAGGGACTCCATATTGCACGCGTTTCTTTTGGCTATATGTCTGGTTGATTTTGACACAGAATTGTCTGTTGTTTAAGTATTCTCTTAGCCAGTCTGCCATCAGACCTCTTATTCCAATGTTTTCAAGTGCTTCTATTAGTTTATCATGGTTCAGTGCGTCAAAAGCCTTGCTGAAATCAACGAACAGCACAAGTATATGGTAGCTTTTGTTTAGGCCTTCGTTAACACAATTGGCAAATTCTCCTAAAAGTTTACAAGTGCTTTTATTTTTCTGAAAGCCGTACTGGCTTGTATGTATGATAGAATTTTTATCTATGAAATCTTGAAGTCTCTTTGTTACTACCTCTTCAAGGCACTTTTCAATTATCGGCAATATTGATATAGGCCTGTAATTGCTGAGCTCGCTTTTGATACCTCCTTTATATATTGGCCTGACTACAGCTGTTTTCAAAGTTGCAGGAATTTTTGCTTGATTTAAGCTAAGGTTAACGAATTTGCACAGCATTGGCGTAAATATGCCCGAGTGTCTTTTTATATCAACGGCTCTTATTCCGTCGAAGCCTGGCGATTTTTTATCACTGAGTGAATGAATGATTCCCCGTATTTCCGAAAAACTTGTTTCTTGTACGAATACAGATCTGGCTAATGTTGAACTCGGATGTGTTGATGTAACAGTGTCGCATTGATGAATAATGTTTTTTATCTGAGTGCCAAAATTGTTTGCAAATGCACCAGCAAGATTATTCAGACACATTTTGCCAGAGAAGTTCTTTGTTACAGTTTCATCAAGACCAGGTTTTTTCCTTCCCAGTATTTCGTTAATAAGACTCCATGTTCTACGAGGGTCATGCCTGATTTGGCTGAACTTGGTTTTATAAAAACAGGCTTTTTGAGCAATTATTTCCTTGTTGAGTTTGTTTCTAAAAGACTTATACTCCATTTCATAAGATTTGTTCAGTCGATTGTTTTTCCACCTTCTGTAAAGTTCATCCCTTTTTCTACATTTATCAATAATTTCAGTAGACATCCATGGGTTAAACTTTCTTCTGTATTTTATTTGCTTGATAGATGTCGCTCGATCATATATATATGTCATTTTATCGAGAAGTTTCTGATAAAGTGAACCAGCATCACTTTCATTCACGACTTCCTCCCAATTTGTTTCTGTAATTAATTCGTTAACCTTTGCGTTAGATATATAGGACAAGCTGACTGTACTTTCTTTAACAGCAGATTTTTTCATTGGTGGGAAGTATATTATTGGGTAATGATCTGTGATACAACTTTCAATTACAGCTGAATTGATTTGGTTTTGCATAGCGTTCGTTAAGATGTGGTCAATCGTTGTTTTTGATCCTGTGTTTGGATCTACTCTGGTATACTCCGTTATCACATTAGTCAACCCAAGTGACGCCAGCATCTTCAGATATTCTTTCACGCCATACAATTCCAGATCATTCACATTGATATTCATATCACCCATTACCATAATCTCGTCCCTTTTTCCCAGTTGTCCAACGTTGTTTCCTATTACATACTTGTACTTGTTGTCTTCTTTAATTTGGATTAGGATATTTTCATATGACACACTGTCAGATGTTAATCGTACATATGGTAAGTCTTTACGTATTAACATTAGAATTCCACCCCCTCTACGTTTATCTCGATTCAGAAACTCCGCTTGGAAACCATCTATACTGTAAAGTCCTTTTTCATCTTCATCTATATTAGTCTCAACTAGTATTATTATTTTTAACATGTTGATGAAGTAGCTAACGTTAATGCAAAAATCATTCCAATTCTTTCGTAATGATCTTATATTAAAACTAAGGCAGCAACATTTATTTTCATTTAATTTGTTTGTTTTGGTGCCGCTAAAACCACTAATTACCCTACAATTTAAATCAACTAGTACTTCATTCGAATCCATTTTGGTATAAAGAGTTTTGATTTTCTTTTTGCTTACGCACAATGCAGTTATTGAGTGCGAGAAATTTTGCTCACATCGGCAACCGTACTTATCAGAATCGGCTGCGTACTCTCATTCAGTCTAGCGAGTATTCTTCCCGCACTCTCCCACACAAATCTCCAGTTTTCCTTTCTCGCTCTCTCCTTTGCCATCCACATCAAGTGTTTATTGTGCTTTGTCAGCTGGTTGTTAACGTAAACCGTAGCATCAGGAAAAGCTGCACCAGCGCTTGAGTTGTTGCTTGTTTTCTGCATGACAGTTTTCAGTTTGATGGAGCGAGTGGAGCGCGTTTGTTTCATAAATTGTATTTTCTTTATGCTGGACGCAAATGTAGCAATTATCATTGATTTTTCGGGGTTTTTTGTTTTTGTTCGATATATGTCAGTGATGTCGGTGTCGTTGATTTCATAGTTGACAGTTTTTCCTATTCCCTTTACTACCTCAATCAGATTTTCTTGTGGAGTAGGGGGAATGTTTTTGATGTCAATACTGTTTTTGATCATTTGTTGCTCAAGTGTGTTGATCTGTGTTTGTAAATTTTCAATGATGACATCTTTTCTTTTGTTGGTTTCTTTCACATCGTTTAGTTCTTTTATTATGTTGCCCATAAGGTCATTGTTTTTTCTTATTTTGGAGTTGAGTTCTTCGTATTTGGCGGCTAGGAAATCACAGCTTGCCGCAATTTCTTTAACTTCCCCTCTAAGAAGACGGATTTCCGCTATAACAGCTGAGCTGTTGTCAGTTGAGATGGTGTTAGTTGGTATACCGGGGCTGCTGAGTTCACGCATTCTCTTCGACGGTTGTTCTTTTGTTGTCTGGGGAACATAGTTGGCTGCAGCTGTAGATTGGACATCTCCACAGTTCCGGCATATTTGCCACTTCCATGCGTCTCTTCTCGTGCCCATGGTTCTCCACGACTTCTCGGTGACCGTGGTGCAATCAAAGTGGAGCTTTCGCTTGCACGATGAACATACAGCAAAATCGCTTTCAGGGGGGAGGTCTTCACTGCAATAACCGCACACATCCATGGTAACAGGGGAATTCAAACTCAAAAATGAGTGATTTAAAGAAATGATTTAAAGAAAAACAAATATACTGTAAAGGAAGAATAAGTACTCTGTTGTTTTATATAAGCTTGTTTTAATAAAAAGTCACTGTCTTTGGGTTGTTTTCTTAATACTAATAGAGAAATTAAACTTTGAGAATAGGCAATCAGATCACTAATTCACAGAGCGATTAAAAAACACGTCCAGTCACACTAAGCTCACTAGCAAAACTGATTGACTTAATAATGCAGAGCCTTCCTGAAAGAGGAAAGGACAAGTTCAAACAGAAAGTTATTACTGAAATATTCCTAATCCGTGAGGAATTACGAGAAAAATAAAAAAAATATTAGATTTAGTATAGATTTAGTATAGATTTAGTATAGATTTATTATAGATCTAGTATAAATTTAGTATGGATTTAGTATATATATATAGCATATTATAAATAAAATTAATTTTAAATTTAAAGAAAATGGTTTCAATTTTGGAATTGTAATGAAATATTTCGCATCACATACTGTCATTAAAACAATGCTGAAGAATTTCTTGTAATTGACATACATACATACAGTCTTGTGTTTTGTGTTGTCGTGGATGCAACGTCTCTATGGAATCGAATTCTAAATTAAAAATGAATTGTTCCATATGCTCGCAGAAAGTCGATCGGAATTCTCCTGATAAGATAAGGTGTAATTAATGCAATCACTATTACCATTTTTTTATTTTATACCGATTGTTTTAAATCGAGCTTTTAAGTGCAACAAGTATGCTGTTCTAAGGCGACGTTCTTTGATCCATAAGATAAATGCCAACACCAAGACTAATTCTGATGAGTCATCACCCTTTAATGCAGACAGCGAGAGTCAATGCACTCTAGAGCTGATTTATTCAAAACTCTCAAATTTAGAGGAAAAGAACGACCGTTTTCTACAGGAATTAAGTGAGTTGAGAAGAGAAAATGAGATGCTCAAATCAAAAACGAATTATTTGGATAGTATAATAAACCAGCATCAACAACAGCTGCTCAGCAACTCTATTGATATTGTTGGTGTATCAAATGTTAATTACACTTTCGTCATCATTAAGGCGAAAGAAGTATTCAACAGCGCCCTGTCAATAGATATTCCTGAGAGCGAAATTGAGAAATGCTACATAAAAAAGTACGCAGCAAGTCCTCTCCATCTCAATCGAAGCTTAAGTCGATGATCATCTGTGTAACATTCGCTGACCTCACAACTAAATAACGAATTATGAGGGCAAAAAGGATGTGGAAAAGCAAATTCAACTCTCATATGACTGACGGCAATGAATGCAACAGCAGCAGCGGAGGGAGCGGTCAAGAATATTTGTCAACGATTCTCTCACGCACTACACCAGGGCACCACTTAAGAAGACAAAAAAAAACAGCAAAGCAAAAAGGCGTAAGATATGTATGGTTTAAGGAAAACAAAATTCTACTGAGAAGAAGTGAGGGTGGAAAAGTTATCTGAAATCATTTAATGACTGATAACTTTTCCACCCTTATCGAATGCCCTTCCAACTGTGATGTCATTTTCACGAATAGTTCCTATTGCGATAATAAAATATTTATTGTTCATCAAAATATCAGAAGTCTAAGAAAACTTCTCACCTCTTGCAAACATATTGACTCATTTGCATGTATGCCAGATATTGTGTCTGTCTCTCTCAGTCGTTCACAGACCGTTGAACAGTTCACACGTGTTTCGACTTCGTAAAATCCAAACATCAACAGATATTAAAGTGAAGTAGTGCAACTGACATCGGGTTCCGCAGTAAGAACGTGGCCGAACAAGTACAGCCAACGCTTGTGACTCAAAGGAGGCCGGGTTCGAAAGCCCAGTGGGGGCGAACATTTTTCCTTTTTTTTTCCCCACAGTATATAATTAAATCGTTACTGAGTGAAACCCAACAATGGAGGCGAACGGGCAGTCCGATCGCCTAGAAGTGGACGGGGAAGTGGTTCAACCGGTGGCTCAATCGTCACGACAACAAACAACTGTGTCCCAAGAAGGCACAGCTAAGAGAAGGAGAAAGAAACGGCTCTCCAAAAGCGCGAAGAGACGCAATACTGATGACTCTTCGCAAAAGCGGCAGGAGGAAGAAAGTGCAGCGGCTACGTCATCTAACGAGACAACAGCCGAAGCCGATGATGATAATGTATTCTCATACATATCAGAGGGGAGGGAGGGAAGATTTGCAATCAGTAGCAACAGCTATGAATCAATGCCCTCCGATACAGAAGAAGAAGAAGTGGAGGCCATAATCCGCGCCAAGCAATCGGAAGTCTCTAATCTGAGAGAGGAGACTAACAAACTTCTTCATGAGATCAGAGAGCTCCGCAGAATAACTCTCGAAAGGAGAAGGAAGGAGGAGGAGCAAGCAGTGCTACAACTCGGGCAACAGCAACAAAAGTTGCCCGAAACGAGTCAGCTGCAAAAGCAGATGCAGGAACAACAACGTCAAGCAAATCAAAAAAAGCTGAACCAACAGTCAGCAGCTCACCAACATCAGCAAAAGAAGCAACAAAAACCAGCAGCTCAGCAACATCAGCAGAAGCAGAAGAAGACAGCCCAGCAACAAGAGCAGCAGCAGCAACATACATCGACTCAGCAACAACAGCATCCAGCAGTACACCAGCAACAGCCAGAGAAACAGAATAAACAAAAAGTACCACCAATTAACCTGTACAAGGCGGACGTGATACAAACTGCAAAGGTATGTAGGAGAGCCATAGGTAGTAGTAATTTTACAATTAAAAAAAACAGAGGATTCGAAAAGTACTCTATTAGCTGCAAGACAGTAGAGCATCATGAGGCTCTTAAAACATGTCTAAATCGTTCGATGATGGAGTTCTTTTCCTTCACACCAAAAGGAGAAAAACTCCAGTCGAGATTATTAAAGATCGCCGCACCGCTCGAAGCTGAGGAGATCTTCCAACTGCTCAGAGAGCAAGTGTGTGATGGTCTCGAGTTCGTCGGGGTCAAGCCCTTCATCACAGTCAAGGCAAAAAGAGAGGGACGGAAATTTTCAAGAGCGGAAAACAAAGATGGTTCTGCAGAAGCAGTCCCCAGTGAAAAATCCACTCGGGGCAGCCATAACCGTCACCCCTCAAGTGAACTACGCCCAAATGGCGTCTGGCCAGAGGAGCGCGGGAGAGCAGCAGCTACCGAAGGTAGTGCAGCAGCCGTCAGTGCCAAAGGCACACGATCCAGCGCCCGACTGGAAAGCCTCCATTGAAAGGCGTATGGATCGGTTAGAGGAGCAGGTAGGCCAAATTCTGGCGCTCCTGCAGAACCAAGCACGTCACCAGTCTTAATGGCTGCGCAGACGGAGAGCACATATAAGATCCTTGCAGTCAATGCAAATTCATTGATAGGGATCCCGCGAAAAAACGAGCTCTATAGATTGTTGGACGATCAAAGCCCAGAGCTATTTCGGATTAGCGAAACCAAGCTAACCCAGAGAGGCACATTGGAGCACAGTAATTATAATGTTATTAGAAGAGACCGGCCCAACTCCAATGGTGGAGGCGGTGTTGCGATCTTCATTAAAAATAACATTAAACACAAAGTAGTGTATAGCAGTGAAGTACGACGGTTTCAGGAGTTGGAGGCCTGCATCGTGTTCATTTCTCTCCGCAGTGGAAAGAAGCTGTATGCGGTGTCGGTCTACTCCTCCGGCCCCCCTAGTTCCAGAACAACTATATCAGAGCTCGATTCACTCTTTCGATGTCTAAGACTGGACTCGGAGGAGAACTATTTCATTTTGGCCGGGGACCTAAATGCCCGTCACGGTTATTGGGAAAACATAGTTTCCAATAGTAGAGGGGACCAGCTTTACAGCTGGTATTGCTTGCACAGTGTCGAGTATAGACTCGATTTGAAAGCAACAGAGATCTCGTCCTTCCCCAGAAGCGGCTCTTATCTGCATCTGCTGCTGTTTGACGCAAGACTGCAGCTGACAGACACAAACTCACAAACGGTAAACTGTTTGAACACTTTCGTGTATCTCAGTGACCATTGCGGACTCAGTGCCGAATTCAAGATTCCCAACGATATTGCGGAATTAGGAGAGTTTGTTCAAACGTATCCCTACAATTACAGTAGGACACGCTGGACACGCTTCTCCAGACAAATGACGAGAGCAGTGTCCGCGAATGCGCTCCACATACCGTCCAATAGAAACTTGGCAAACGAGGAGATTGACAGGTATCTAATACAATTGGACGAGACAATAAAACGAACGATGGACAGTACCATACCACGGTATACACGAACAAATAACGAAAACTTGTACCGCAATGCGACTATTGACGCACTACATCAACGGAAAAGTAGACTCCTGTCACTGACAAACGAGATTAGGAAATTAGGACACTGAAGTCGCTCATCAAAAGCATTCAAACATTAATTGTTCAGAACTACAGAACCCGAGCATGTTTCCGCAGATAAATAAAAATTTTCGTAGTAAGCATAGCGATCTGCCGTGTCTTAAGCTCCACAGAACGACGGACAATGAACAAATACTGACTACAGCAGGTATTGGTCCAGATAACGCCGTACTCGACGATAACTTCTTTGTGGTCGAAGACCCGCAAGAAAAAATGGAGGTACTAGGCGCGGTCTTTCAGGAAGTGTATAAGGTGAATGTGAGTGTTCGCCCAAACCACGACCTGGAGAACTGCGTACAATCTAGCAACTCGCAACTTCGAGAAGACATGCAACAATGGCGATCTGAGAACTTCGGCTTTGTCGTGTTCAATGAAGATAACATGGCAGATAATGTCATCGGCGACGAAGGGGTTCTTCCCCAGTTCATAGCGAAGACAGAGCTCCAAGCGGTCTTCGAATCACTTCAGAAGTAAAAGTCAGTTGGAATCGACGGGATCTCGAACATTGTGCTAAGACATCTCCCCCTAGATGTGGTTAATATGTACACTATCCTGTTTAACAATGCTCTGAATAATGCACATTATCCGGAACTTTGGAAAACTGCGATTGTGCAACCCATATCCAAGCGAGGTAAAGATTCTTCGAATCCGTGCAACCTCAGGTCAATTAGTCTCCTTCCGAACATCAGCAAGGTATTCGAGAAGGTGATAAATAGAGCTCTGACCAACTGGACAGAGGACAAACATATAATTCCGGATAACCAATTCGGTTTCAAAGCGAGGCATGACACTATTCATGCCGCGTCGAAACTGGTGTCGGATATCCAATGGAACAAGAGCCAGAAACAATGTACGGGTGCCTGCCTGATTGACCTGGAGAAGGCCTTCGACACCGTGTGGTTAGAAGGACTTTTTTACAAGCTCAATGGGCTAGGCATTAGTAAACCACTGCTGTACATACTGTCTAACATGCTTACTGGTAGAAGGTTCGTCGTCAAGAATGGCAATGTGACCTCTGCAGGTATATTTGAAGTAAAAAATGGTCTCCAACAGGGTGCCCTTAATTCGCCGATCCTGTTCAACATTTTCTTGAGCGATCTGATAAGTTCTCTTTCTCACGTAATTGCGTACGCCGACGACTTGATTGTGTACAGATCAGGTAAAAAGATCGAGGACATCACTACTCTCGCGCAGGGTGACTTCGACTCATTCATGAGAAATTGCGATGATTGGAAGTTGAATATTTCAACTTACAGAAGTCGGAAACCATACTGTTCAGGACTCCGTTGTATGAGGCTTCGGCGGATACAAAAAAGAATTGGCGAAAGTTCTCAATTGTTGGGCGCAAAGGACTGTAGTCAGATACCTGGGGATCTGGCTAGATCAATATCTATATTTTAACAAACATGTAGATGCTGCTCTAGCCCGAGCCCGAGGCGCTTTCGCTCTTACAAAGAGACCGTTTTACAACAGCCAACTCGATGCGAGGGTGAAGGTGATCTGCTACATGGCCCTCATCCGGCCAATGCTCACCTATGGCTGTCCCGTGTGGTTCAACGTGAGTGCAAGCTTGATGAAAAATATTCGGGTGTTTGAGAGGGCTTGTCTTAGGGCTTGCCTTCGCCTTTACAGAACACCAGAGTCCCAGTACAGAAAATTGATACAAGACAAGAATGCCTTACCGCTTCTCTTTCACATCGCTCGTTCAACTGTGGATGGGCGACTCAACCACGACCGTTCCGTCGCACAACGAGCTGAGGAGGGTCTCCTCCGGTTCAGTACGGCGGTATCAAGGCGAGATGTTCGGGATGTTGCAATGCAACACCGAAAATTCTGGTGGCTGTGTAGTGAGGGAACTCCATCATCGAACCCTTTAGACCCTGGTTAGGGAAAGGGTAGTACAGATCCCCTTATGGGGCGCAGTCGGTCTCTGTCTTGCAGCGGATTAGTCCAACTGCAACCTATGGCCGACCTACTTATCTTAGGTAGTTTTTAAGGTAGTGTGTAAGTTGTAAATATACAAAAAAAAAAAAAAGCGTATACTTATTTGTACATGTGTGTACTTATGTGTATACACTTGTAAATAGTTAAGTACATATATATATATATGTGCGTATAGTAGTATATATACATGTTTAGTTTAAGGTAGCTTAAGTTATTTTAAGGTAGTATGTAAGTTAGCATATAGGTTTTAAAAATAAAATAGTTCTGTTATTAAGTTTTTTTTTTTAATTTTTCTTAATTTCAAATTGTACAGCCAATTATATAATTTTAATATATGCATTGTTAGGTTAAGTCGAAATACATAGTTTAAGATTAAGTTTAGCTTAGAATGCCCGTCTAGGGCCAGTAAGTTAGAAGTAGTAACACTGTTCGTTCAACTAGGTTTAAGCATTTTTGTCTAGTATTTAAGTTTTGGTATGAATTAATGTTAATAAAAATGAATTAAAAATGAAAAATGAAAATTGTGTCTGTCTCAGAAATTTGGATTTATGAATGTGAAAAAAATTATTACTCTATTCCGGGATTTAGTTTTTATGCGATTACAAATGCAAATTATGCAGCAGGTGGTCCTTTGCGTTCATTTTTATAAGAGTTTCCATTGAAATTGAGCACGAAGTGTGTGTCTTTTTATGTATTTACAGATTGCATAGGTTTAATGTTATGATGTTCTTAAATGAGTTTTCTGTTCTTTTAGGAAAAGAAAAATCAAACAATTTAATAATTGTGGGAGATTTTAATATAGACTGCCTGGATGGTGGTGCAACTGTGTGTAACTGTCTTGCATTACTAGCTTCAAAAGGTCTGACAAGTTATATAATGGAGCCCACTAGGCCCATCTCGGGTAGTTTTTTAGACTATATTTACGGTCGTTTCAGAAATGTCAGACTATTGAAGTGTGGTCATGGTATTTTTTATCTAAGGATTACTGACCATTCTATGACCGCTCTTTTATTTAACGTTACACATAAGAAAGAAACCCAAACTCCAGATTCTCTGCACGTTAAATTAAAAATAGACTTCCAAAACTTAATCATAATTTGTGTCACGAGTTCATTGCCACACTTAAGAATCACATTTCGGATTGTTCCTCTTATCTTCCTTATAAAAAATCTATAAAAAGGCTTAAACCGTATATATCCAACTCCTTACTAAAAAAGATATCTAAAAAAAATAGGTTTATATTAAAATCCAGAAAAATCCTAACAATTTTCTCCTTAAAACTAAATACAAAAAGATGTTTTTAGAATTAAAAAAGGAAATTCCTCTCTGTCGGGATAGCTTTTACCGCTCCCAATTTAATACGGCAAAAGAAAATCTAAGATAGGAATAGAAAATAGTCAATAACTTTCTTAACAAGGACTGAACCAAAAAAGTATCTAGTGTTTTATGTAATGATGGCGTTGAAAAAATAGATACGTAAAATTGCAGACGATTTTAATATTTATTTTTCTAATATCGGACGCAGCCTATGTACTCAAATCGTACAGTGGTGTGTCCATTGTCCAAATGCTTATGGATGTGTTGTTCCAATGCAAGAAAGTAGTTTCGTCTTTGAACCAATAACCCCGTTGGAAATTTTGAGAACGATTGGTAGTTAAATAAATCTAATTAGTGTAATACTGATGGTCTATCTAATATTGTCTTAAAAAGTATTGCATTTTTTACAGTGGATGACTTGGCAGAAATCTTTAACCGTAGTGTGTTTACTGGTGTTTTTCCGAATGATCTTAAATGTGCTGATGTTATACGTCTATTCAAAAAAAGGATCTACAATAGAGATCGCCAACTATAGACCCATCTCATTGCTTCCAGTAAGTAATGAGGTTTTTGAAAAACTGATCAAGAACAGAATAGTGAATTTTCTTAATAAAAATAAGTTCTTTAGTCTGGTTCAGTTTGGTTTTCAAAAAGGCAAGTAATCAGAAGATGCACTTTTACTGTTCTGTTCTAAAATTATTATCTATATCTATTTATTGATATCATCAAGACTTTTTACAAAAAAAAATAGGTCCCAAAGAGTAAAATTAGATGGGATGAGAAGCGAAATTAAATTCCTGAATCTTGGGGTACCTCAAGGCTCCGTCTTGGGCCAATCTTATTCTTAGTTTACATCAACTCACTATTTGGACTTGATTTCAAAGTCAAACCAACTGCTTTTGCCGATGATATTGGGATTTCTTATGGCTCAAACAGTCCTTTGGACTTAGTTTTCGACATTAATTGGGATGTGAACCTATTAAGACTTGCTGAACATAAGTCAGTATTAAGTTCCAAAACTAAATTAATGTTTTTTTACTTGTATGAGAGAAGCTCAGAAACTACGTGCTGATGTTTAGTTTTTTTATTAAAATGCAGATTTTGTTTTAATTCCTCTTGCCCCACGTTTTGTAGTAGTCAAAACTGTATGATAAGTGTTTGTTGATAGAGAGTGTCAATGAATTCTAGCATTTAGACTCATTTTGGATACTGGTATGAAATTTTTAAATCATGCAAATGAATTGAAGAAATGTTTCCGTTCCACACTTAGGTAATGTACAATTTTTTTTTTTTTTTTGCGAGGGTAGGTGAATATCGTCAAAAGACACTATGGGGACCGTTCCCACATAGCGAAGGGATTTTTACCCAGTAAAAACATCTCTCTCCAAATAAAATATATTTCCACTACAACTAAGTCTTACACTAATCCAGCAGTTTTACTTTCTTGGTTTAGGCGCATTTGGCAAAAAATTCTCCATTGAGAGTTCTTGCTATCACCGCAGCTACGCGCGGATTGAATTCACCGTGCTAGGTCAAGGGGTTTGGTCCTTTGCAGACGGCGGAAAGCGTTGCTTTCTTCGATAATTGGAAGGACAGCAGAGTTTATGTGCTCTTCCAGACGACGCTTATGCTTACGAGCAAAATTCGTAATTTCATCATGGATAGATAGAATTCCAAAATCTCGGTGGATGTCGCTGTTTCGTATATACCAGGGTACGTTGACAATGGCCCTTAGCACTTTATTTTGAAATGTTTGTAGTATGTTTATATTACTTTCTTTGGCACAATCCCATAATTGTATACCATACGTCCAGACGGGTTTTAGCACTTGCTTGTATATAAGCAATTTGTTGTCAATACTTAGCTTGGAATATTTTCCAATAAGCCAGTACATGTCTTTGTATCTTAATTGGAGCTCTTCACGTTTCTTTTTGACATGCTCCTTCCATTTAAGCTTTACATCGAGAGTCATTCCGAGGTATTTCGCTTCATTACCGAAGGATATTTGAACATTATTTATAAAAACGGGCAATTTATTCATGTTCTTATGCGTAAAATTTATATGAACGGATTTAGCTTCGTTAAGCTCAATTCGCTGTGTCTTCGTCCATTCGTGTATCCGGTCTAGAGCACATTTTAATTTTTTGGTTGATTCTTCGACTGTTTTGGCAGTTACTAAAATGCCGGTGTCGTCTGCAAATGTGCCTAGCACTGTACCTACGACCTGCGGTATATCGCTGCTATACAGTAAGTAAAGGAGGGGACCAAGGACAAGGACTTCCTTGAGGTACTCCAGCTAGTATAGGCTTAAATAGTTAGTATTCTTTCCCATATTTCACACGGAAGATTCTATCAGTTAGGTAATTTGATAAAATTTTGTAAAGTCTTCTCGGGAGGAACTGTCGAAGCTTGTGTTTCAAACCTTCGTGCCAAACTTTGTCAAAGGCTTGCGAGACAACGAGAAATAAAGCTGAGCAGACTTGCTTTTGTTCAATGATTTTTCTATAACATCAGTTATTCGATGAACTTTGTCGATAGTTGAATGCTTACTTCTAAACCCGAACTGGTGATTAGGAATAAGTCGTCTTTCTTCCACAACCGGGCTTAAACGTCTGAGTAATATTCGTTCGAACACTTTAGCCATTATCGAAAGCAGTGTAATCGCTCTATAAGACTTTTTGTCTGTTGGGGGTTTACCCGGTTTCGCCACCATTATTATTTCCGCCACTTTCCATTGACTAGGGACATGTTCTAATCTAAAGGCGGCGTTAATTAGGTAGAGAAACATAAGAAGCGCTTTCTGAGGTAATTCTTTCAGAACTTCTCCTGTGATTAAATCATAACCACGAGCTTTTTTGGGTTTGAGGTTTTTCAATTCTTCCTGAATCGTAGGAGTTTACAGGAAACGTTTCTCCGTCGCGTGATTTAAACATTGCTTCCAAGTGATCTGCGAAGAGATCCGCTTTCTCTTAATCTTCCTTAGCCCACTCGTATTGATATTTCCGAATTGGGGCCGCATGTGGTTGAGGTTTTCTTAAGCCTTTGGCTGCTTTCCAGAGTGAGTAATCGGTATCCTTTTTCACTGACAAGCCTGCCAATTAGGTATTTAGGTTATTATTTTTAAACGACTTAATTTTCGCCTTCAGAATGTTGGACAGTTGGTTGAGGCGAGTTTTATGCTGCGGCGCACGGGTCTGCTGCCATTTCTTACGAGCCTTACATTTCTCTCTTACTAATTCTCGTATTTCCGGTGGATATCGCAATACATGTTTTATCGTCGTTTTTCTAGCGAGAGGTGATTGCTCCACGCAGCGCACTGTATTACTTCTATAAATTTATCGAGTTCTATTTCTAAATCGTATGCTGTTCTCAGCGGTACTCTAAGCTCGATATTATCTTGTAGATAATTTCTTAATGCTTGCCAATTCGTACGTTTATTTGTTAACGTAGGTGGAACTTCCTTTTTTACAAGAGTATCGCGTACACATAGTACAATGGGAGAATGATCTGAATTAAGATCAAAGCTTTCTTCAATTCGTAAGTAGTTTCAAAAAATACCTTTTATGACAAAGAAATCAACAACGTCAGGTATTTTTGTAACATCCGACGGCCAGTAGGTTGGTTTCCTGTCGAGTAAAAATCACAGTTTAGTTTCATACCAGCTCTGTATAAATTTCTTCCTTTTTGTGAGATTAATCTTGATCCACAAAAGGGGTGCTTCGCATTAAAATCTCCACCAATTACGAAATTTGGGCCTAGAGTGTGAAAAATTCGTTCGAGCTCGCTTTGATCAATTATACAATTATACAATAAATGGATGCGACGTTAAATGAGTAATGTTTATTTTTTACACGAATCGTATTTAATTGTATAGGATCAGATTCTATACTTATTCCTATTAAATGATCTATATTATAGCGTATAAACAGGGATGAACCACCTCTTGCCCGTTCGGACGGATGACAGGCATGGTAACCACAGTACCCTTTTAAGTTTACACACGATTGCTTCGTCAAGTGTGTCTCAGAGATCAGACAAATATCGATATCTTTTTCTCTAATATATAATTCTAGTTCGTCAATTTTTTGTAGCAGACCATTCGCATTCCAATTGAAAATTTTAATTGACATATTCATGTTAAGGTACGCTTGCTGTTAATCTTATTTTCGAGGTCGAGTAGCCTTTCTGGTTTGTTCGTCAGGTTTCTCTAAAATAATATTAAATATATTTGTAGCGGGAGTTGACTGTTCTTCGCAGCTTTTTCCACTTGTAGATGCAACTGTTTGAGCGAAGGTTTTTGCTCCGGCTGATTTCATTTTTTGGGTTATTGGGGACGCAGGTTGTGTCTGCGCTTTTATTTCAGCAGTTTTCGATCGAGTCACAGTTGGTTTCGGCACGGTTTTTAGAACTACTTCCTTTGTTGCCGATTTTGGTTGTTGACGGAGATTCGATTTGATTTGATCTCGTCTTTTCTGAAATTCTTTTGCTACTTCGCAGCCACGATAGTTACCCGGATGATTTCCGTTACAGTTAATACAAGTAGCTCGTGTAGTCTTACTTTCGTTACATTTTTTCGACAGATGTCCGCCGGCGCATTTGACACATCGCGGATCTTTCTGACAATACTTTTGAGTGTGGTTGAATCCCTGACAACGTTTGCATTGTGGTATTGATTTCGAGTACTTGCGCATGACTTCTATTTTAACTGTCACATCTAGAATTGTTTTTAATCAATACATTTTGTCTATGCTTTCACATTTGTCGAAGCTTAGCATGAAAAGGGGTAAACCGACACGTGTCACAGTTTCGGGTCCATCTGTCAGTTGTTTCCTTCTGGATAATAGATTAGCAGCGTCTACTATTTTTAGGCCTTTATGTTTCAAGTCCTCAATAATATCTTCTTTTGGACAAGACGCATGGAGTCCTCTAGCTATGACACGAATAGGTCGGTCGGACTTATTTTCATATGTGTACCACTGGATTTTTTGCGCATTCAGTTTTTGGGAGAGTAATCTATAGCTGTCAGAGTCCTTGAGATTTATCTTCCACGCATTGTTGCTCAGCACTGTTACTTTATACTCAGATTGGATTGTTGATTTTAGAATAGAGTAACTTATTGTACACTGGTATTCCGAGTACGTTAATTGGCGGGGGTGCCCGTTCTTTTGGTAACTTAGTTTCGTTGTTACTAGTAAGACGTACAATTTCTGTCTTCTTTATTACCTCCTGCGAGGAACCGGCCTTTCGTTCTTTGCCAGGTCGCCTTTCTGTCATCCAATTGGTTTCACGAGCGAGTTATTCCTCATCCGTATAATACTCAAGTTTTTTTGGTTCGTTCGAGCTGGGCTTTGTTTTTTGATTTCCAATTGTTTCTGCCCTTAATTGACTAAGTTCATTTCTTAGTTCTTTACAGAGATCTTCCATATCAGCGAGTCTAGTCCTCAATTCCTCATTTTCCTTTTCGAGACTTTCGAACCTCGCTAGAGCCTGTTCTTCGTGTGTAGAAGAATGTAAATTCGTTGATGTTTTTGTTACTTGCGTTTTAGACGCAGTAGTTTTCATGCGCTTGATCATAATGTTAGAGCCTGCTGGTGGTGATCTATTTACCCTTGAACATTTTTTAAAAGGATCCAAATGCAATAATTTGCTCTCCCCAGAATCCGTAGAGCCTGACTCCGAAGAGTGTGCATTTTCCAGTCCGACTGGCATTCCACCTGGGGTACTTATTCCTTTGTTTTTACTCATTGCATATTTTTTTTTGTTTTTTTGCTTGTCCTAAAACAAACGGTGGGTTTTAGTCGCCTTTTACGCCAGGCATGCCTTACCTCGGGTATATTCTTTCCCCTACCCGAAGGGGATACAATATGGTATTACTTGTTGGGGAGGTGCATGTCTTTCTAAAAGAAAACCCTTACTAATCCTACAAAAGTACATTGTACGAATAATCTCTCGCAAACCTGGTAGATATAGACTTCCTTTGTTTTATGTTTTAAGAGATCTTTCTGTTCGTCATTTGTATTGTTTTAAAGTGCTAAAACTGTTCTTTATGAGATCTGGTAATCGTAATGTTCGTATAATTTCAAGTCATAATTGGTGTGGAAACTCTTCAAGCATGTTAATTATACCAAAGTTTCGTACCACTGCTTACTATGATTTTGCTTCCGTCCTGTGTATTAGCTTATTTAATTAACGCCCGGAATCGATTAAAAAACAACTAATACCCGGTTTATTTCTAAAGTCTTTTAAAATGTGGTTATTTTACCTTAACTACGATAAAATAGAATCCCTTCACTATATAATTTTGATAATTTTGTCTAATTATTAACATTAGTATTAAACATGTTATATTAGAAGGTACTTTCATATTTACCATTTACTTAAAATCATACTTCTGTATATATAAATATCCCTTATTCTCTAAATATATCCTTTTTTGCAAAGTCGCCCCACATAAATATATAATATTTGTTTTCACTTCAAGTAAAGTGACATACAACTCTATTTTTATTTACTCATAAAAAAATACAGAGTGTCACCATAACTATTATATGTAGTTACAGTAATAGCACCGCCCGACGACATTCCGGGCTGATTGGTTCTCTTATATTTTTTTTAACCATCAGCGGCGGTGAATAATACATTGTATATTGATTGAATCATTCGAGTATAAATAAAAAATTGATCACTATTTTGATTTTGAGGAAGTTTATTTGAAAAAAACCATTATTTTTTCTATCTATAAATTTTCCGAACACAACAAAAACGTTTCTATTATATAATAATTCTTTCATTTGTTTTAGTATACAAATTGCTTCAAATATTAGATTAATTTGTTTCAATCTGCGAATTTTTGCTAATTGGCTGCCGTACGACATTTTTCGGCTGAATGAAACAACAAATTTTCTGACGTATGGATATGCGCGCATATGCTAATTATGTGTAGACAAGATTTTTTTTGCAAACTGGCCAAACATTTCGTTGAAATTTGACGCTAGCTGATGTACGCATGCGCATCATAGTTGAGCCTTAATATAGGTATGGGTTTACCAAAAAAAATTTTCTTTTCTTAGCCACTTGTCGCTTTACAATTTTAAATGATATTGAATAAAGCTTTGTTTGTTTCGCTTTGTTTTTCTTTCTTAGCGGTGTCGCTTTACAAGCTTAAGTGTTATGATAGACATACATATGTACTTTTGTCTAGATTATTATTTTTTTTCTATTTACATGCTTTAATTGTTTCATTTAAGTGATTATTAATTATTGCTCTGCTGCTTGATCATTTGTTGTTACTGCGCGATTTATTGACAGTTATTTTACAGTATTTGCGCATTATTATTATTATAATTCCAATTACGATTAATGAAATGATAGAGCTTAAATTTGTTGGTGTGACAATGTTCTTGCAATCTATCTTTAAGTAAGCTTTATTCGTAATTAATGCATCGTTTATGTTGATGCTGTATTTGTTTAAACATAACTCTTCTATATGTACAGTTTGGGGTCGTATTTCGGATAGGTCTGTTGGGAGATCTAGGATTTCTGTTGGCACACACATTCGAAACGGTACATGGTTGGTATTTTGTCATAGATTTCGTTTCAGGCTTGCAAGTATACTTCTTTGGTCAATGCTTGGCAGTATTGATTTATTGTTAAAATTCCGTTATCGGATAGTTTGAGGGTAGTGACGTGTTATCACATAATATTTTACGTTTGAGGTTAATTGGGTAATTGGATACGTTGTGATTATGTATCACGAAGTTTTTACTGGTACGCATTATGGTCATCTGGTTTTTGACAAGTGATACAAGTACTGTGCCTTTCCGAGACTTCTTGAAATGCAGTGTCTATCAAGGACGCGTCATGCTGGTTCGTTCTACCAAATAGGAACTTGGCATACAGTATTCCGTTGAATAGGCCGCCTTCGTTCTGCATGAATGTGCTTCTTCTATCTCTCGTTTTCTTGACTAATATTGTGTCTAGTTCTATAGCATTTTGCTGAATCTTTGTTAGGAGGTTGTGCAAGAACTTCATCGTTATTCTGCAGTGACCTAATAGGTATTCTTTGATCGTACTTGTGTAGAGTTCCGACAACGTTTTTGTCAATTATGATTTTTATTTGATTTTATTTGATTTTATTTGTTTATGACTCTGTGTTTTTCCTCCCTATTTTTAATTTGATATTTGTTGGAGATATGATCTCTACAATGTCATAGGGTCCTTCATAAAGAGGGGACTAGTTTTTAGGATAGAGGGAATTATTGGTTTTAGCCCGAAAATGGCTTCATAGAGATTGGAGTTGTTACTTGTGTGCTCTGTAGTGTTATAACAGAATACTTCATAATTGATGTACTTATCCCAATTATGTTGATCGTTACTTGGATAGTTTCTCAGATACTTGCCTAACGTAATATGGACTTGTTTGTGTCTTTTGTATTTTTAGGATTTTACAAACGTTTTTGCTTGTGAAATTCAATCCGTGATCTGTGAGAATAGTTTGTGGTATTCCGAATGTACAAATGATTTGCTTTACTAGCGACTCGGGCACTGTATGGGCTTCTTGGTTGGGTATTGCGACTGCTTCTAAAAATTTCCGTTCGTTAATTTTAACCTTGGTTACATTAATATTGAAACCGTCCTTTCGTCCTACTATTCTATCATCTCCGGTTGTCTTGTTATGTCTGTACCTCACAAATACCATGTAAATTGTCCCACATCCCCTCCTTGGTATAATAAATAATTACGATCACTTCGTAACAAAAGAAACAAACTCTGGAAAGATTACCTCAAATCTCGCTCTGGACTCGACCATTCCTTTTACCAGCTTACTTACCTAAAGTTTGCTAAGCTTTCTGAATGTCTGAAATTTGAAATACATCGACCGAATGCAATCCAATCTCATAACGGATCCAAAGAATTTTTACCGATATTCGCCGATTTCTTCAGTCAATCGTAGAATGATAGTTCCACTGAGCTCGATCAAGATTACTTCTCATATCTGAACAATTCCGCCACAAACACCATTAGCTTACATTCACGTAGCTGCGCGCCTTGTTGAAGAGAATATCAACACACTTCAGGACGACTACAACACAGGTCTCGATGGGTTGCCTGCAATTGTCCTTAAGAAATGCGCTGGACACCTGGCTCAACCACTGGCAACTATTTTCAATATGTCCCTCTCACAAGGATATTTTCCCCAGCTTTGGAAGAATTATTTTATTGTCCCTATACATAATAAAGGTCCATACACCGACATAAGTAACTATCGTCCCATCGCTAAGTTATCTTGCATACCTAAACTATTCGAAAGCATTGCGTACGATTCTGTTTCTTCACTGCAAAGCATTATTTTCAACTTCCCAACACAGTTTCCTGAAACCGAACCTTACTGAATTTGTGTCTAAGGCACTATGCGCATTTGAAGACGCTAAAGAAGTCGACGTAATAGTTACCGACTTTAGTAAAGCATTCGATAAAATTTCGTACCCAGTCATTATATTTAAACGGACAGTGCTAGGGTTTCAACCTCACTTCGTCAAATAGATCCAGTCCTAAGTGGAAAACAGAGAATACGCAGTTACCTTCAGATCGTCTGTCCGCAAGCCCATCAAAGCCACTTTTGGCATTCCACAAGGGGAATTAAGTTCCACAAGCCACCTCGGTCCATTAATATTCGTTCATACCATCAACGATTTTGACCGTGTTATTATGAACTATCATCTCTTTGTTTACGCCGATGATATAAAATTTTATTCGTTCCTCCCTCTCTGAATCCTACTCTCTTCAAGATGACCTAAATAGTTTTTCTATTTGGTGTCAAAAAAAAACGATCTCCGATAACATCACTAAATGTCAATCCATTACATACTCCAGCAAACGTTCACCGCAAATGCATAGAAACTATTTCCTCAGCAACAAACTTATGCCTTCAGTATCATCTTTACGCGACTTAGGCTTAATCTGTGATCGTGAGCTTAACTTTCGTTCCCATATTGACAATATTATAAATCGAGCAAATTCTGCGCTTGGCTTTATCAAACGCTAGTCAAAAGAATTTTCGAATCCCTAAGTCACAAAGTCTCTGTACATAAATTTCGTCAGATTCATTCTCGAACATGCCAGCCAAGTATGGTAACCTCATTACGCGGTCCACATTCGTCGTATCGAAGCTCTCCAGCGTAGATTTCTGCGTTTCGCGCCTGGACTGACTAGTACCAACTTACCGCCTTACTCTGATCGCCTTAAAGTTATTCGCTTTAAGTGTTAGTATATTTGGGTATAAGAAATTGCTTTAAGTTTCGAATTTGACTTGGACTTCGATTTTCTGTATGAATTAAGTTTAACCTTGAGTTTTGATGTAGGATTTCATTTTGTACTTCGTTAAGTATATTTGATATTATATGTCGAAATTTTTTTGTCTAGTGATTTTGATTTCTATATGAGGATCTACGTTTAGAGATTTGGTATCTTGACACATTGGATTTCGATTTTTACATGGACTTGAATACCGATTTCGAATTGGAGTAAGATTTGTGGATTTCGTATCCTGATTCTGTGGATTTCGGTATAGAGTTACATTTGGATTTGGTTTAACATATTTATCTTTTGAGATTCTGAGAATTAGTTTATTTAGGCACCATGTTTGACATTCTTCACCTGACTCCGGATGCTGGACGTGCCAGGTCGCTAGGAGTTTCCCTGATTCAAATTTAAGTTGCTCCCCGAATTCCTGTAGATCTTGAAGGCTCTTTTTCGACACTCTTCGATAGAGTGAACTTGCTTTTTACAGCAGAAGTCGTATTTTGTATAGTGCAAACATAGGGTAGGTTATTACTGCGATCCAGGAAATAAGCTGGATAGGACAATGAATAATGAAGAAGAAAGAGTGCGACATATATTACAGCTGTCACAAAAGGTTGCACATATTTGGATGCGGATACGTTGTAGGAAAACGGTTAAGGTCGAAGGTCATCGACTTTAAGCCGATAAGCGATCGTTGGCTGTGATCCGTATCTAAGGCAGATTCTACAACATCATATGTGCACACCGATGAGGCTGAAGACGGTGCCTACGGAGCCTGCCCGGAGTACGATGACAAAATCGTGCTCGGAGACTTCAATGCCAAAATCGGTAAGGAAAGCATCTTTGGCGGAGTGACCGGAAAGCACAGCCTCCACGACACGAAAACAGATAACGGCTTCCGACTCACTGACTTTGCGAAATGACGTAATATTGTCATAAGTAGCACAAGATTCCCTCGCAAAATAATCCACACAGCAACCTGGTTTCCGGACGGTCGAACCACCAACCAAATTGACAATGTGCTCATTGACGGAACACATGCGTCAATGTAACCAAGTAATCGCGGATGTGCGAACATTCAGAGGGGCAAACGTCGACTCTGACCATTTCCTCGTGGCAGCACGATTCAGAGCCCTACTGTCCAATGTCAGAAAGCTGCACCAGCCAACAAAGAGGAGTTTTGACATCGGATGCCTGAGCACAACGGAGATTGCCAGAGTCTACGAAGAGCAATTAAGCGAAAGACTCTCCGATAAGCCTACGTCGAACTCCAACGCCAACAAGATGTGGTTGCATTGCCGCTCGGTTATCAAAGAGGTTGCTTAAACCACCTACCACCCCCGACAAGAAATCCGTGGTTTGATAGCGAGTGTAAGCAGAAGAAACGTGCAACCGACGAGGCATACCAAAAAGCGCTGCAACGGAAAACTAGAGCAGGGCAAGAGGATTACCGGGCTGAAAAGGCGGGATGAGAAGAACCTGAAGAAAAGGTCTCTCGCAACCTCCCAGCTCAAGGATATAGAAGAGGCTAGGGAAAGACAAAAAATACGGGCTGTTCAAGCTTTAGGCTCTTGGAAATCGTGAGGGTAGCCTTGTTACTGACCCGCAGAGAATAGTGGATGTGTTTAAGCAGCACTTCCTACAACTGCTTAATGGGCCTGACCAGGAGAGAGTGATAGGGAATAGAGAGCTCTTCAAGGCCGGTGGCAATGTTCTGGTGGGGAGCATGCACCAGATCATCTGTAAAATTTGGGAAGACGAAAGCATGCCCGACGACTGGTATGTCAGCTCCATATGCCCCATCAACAAAAAAAGGCGATATTACCTCTTGCAACAAATATAGATGTATATCCCTGCTCAACGTCGCCTACAAGATCATGTGCAGCATACTGTGTGAACGTGTAAGGCCGTTTTGCCCCGCACTAATCGGCACGTACCAGTGCGGCTTTCGGTCGGCAAATCGACTATAGACCAAATCTTCACACTAAGACAAATCCTGGAGAAGACCAGTGACTTTCAAATCGATACGCACCACCTTTTCATCGATTTCAAAGCCGCATACAACAGCATTAATCGCAAGGAGCTATTCGATGTGATGGCCGAATTCGGGATCCCGGGAAAACTGATCCGGTTGTGTCGCACCACGCTAAGACATACGCGATGCACCGTGCAGTTCGGCTCAAGGATTTCTGAGCCGTTTGAAACTTGTACTGGATATAGGCAAGGTGATGCGCTGTCGTGCGATTTCTTCAATCTGGTACTGGAGAAGACAGTGCGGAGGGCATCTGTAAACACGGAAGGCACTATCTTCTACAAGTCGGTCCAACTGTTGAGGTACGCAGATGACATCGACATCGTCGCGCGTTATCAGCGTGCCGTAGTGGAGGCTTTTACGACGATTGAAGAACAGGCGAAACGAACTAGTCTCAAGGTCAATGAGGACAAAACAAAATATATGCTGTCGACCAAAAAACGTTCCGTCACACACCACCTTGGACAAAACTTCAGGATCGACAGCTACAATTTCGAGGTAGTAAAGGAGTTTGTCTACCTCGGGGCAAACGTGAACTCCACAAACGACATCACAGTGGAGATCCATCGTAGAATCGCCCTTTTCAACCGGTGCTACTTCGGTTTGTCAAAACAACTGGGCTCAAAACTACTGACTCGAAGTACCAAAATCATGCTCCACAAAACTCTTATTTTGCCAGTCCTGTTCTATGGAGCCGAAAGCTGGACGCTAAGCAAAACTGCAGAGCGGATTCTTGGTACCTTTAAAAGAAAAGTTCTACGTCGGTATAAGGTCCCGTCTGCGATGAAGGTGAATGGAGGAGAAGTTATAACTGCGAACTCTACGAGTGAACCAGGATGTGGATGTAGTCCGGAAGGAAAAAATTCGTCGACTGCATTGGGTTGGCCACATCGAGCTCATGGACAACAATGCCCCAGCAAATAGGGTCTTTGAATCCGAGCCTACTGGTTCGAGAAGGAGAGGAAGGTCGAATCTCCGGTATAAAGACCAAGTAATCGCGGATGCAAGAAAGCTTGGTCTTGATGACGGAAGCAGCATGCCCAGGACCGTCAACGATGGAAGGTAGCAATTGCCCAGGCTCGGACCCTCCATGGGTAGCCGGCCCGATAAGTAAGTAAGTTAACATAGTTACGGTGTGGTAATTATAGGCGAAATTGGTGAACCTTGTAGCCTCTTGATTGTGGTTTGGGATTTGCGTTCCGCTGCCTGCGATACTCGCTAGTGTCATGATTCTTAATTTTACAGTGACATTTTACAGTTGCCACCCAAGCAGCGTTGTGCGGTGGGGAGCTCTTTTGGGACCGCCAGGTGTCGCTAGTTGCAAGACATTTGTGGCACCCAACATTGGGCACGAAATTGTACCCTTCGGTCGATTTTTTTTTGAGCTTTTTGAGACGGGACCTCATACTTTTTAATTGGGGTTTTTGTTGGCCACGGGAAAACATTATTATATTATATTTTTTATTGCATATTACCTTTTTCTTATAATTATTATATTTTTTTTATTACCCCTTTTTATATTTGTTTTTGATTTTACTAATTTTATATACCTTTTTTATTACAATTTCTGATATTTTTTTACATTTTTAAGTGGTTTCTTTTTCCTTTTTTGGTCGCGGGTGCCACACATTTTTTTTATTTTGCGAGTTTTATATTTTTCCTTTTTTTAGTTTCCAATTACGTTTTTCTTTTACCATTTGGGGTTGCGTTAAAACGAAGTTTTCCGTCTAAAATTGTTTTAATTTTATTTCTTTTCTTCTCTTATTTTTATTTTGAACTTCATCGTTATTGGGCGGTGCCTTGTGTCGGTTTCAGTTAAAGTTATGAAATCAATTAGTTAGTTATTATTTTCTCTATTTCATTTTAGTTGGCTTGGCTTTTCACTTTACTTGCCTGATTTTTTTCTATTATTTCTCTTATATATTACACACCGCCACGGTGTCCGAAATAATGGCAAGAGGGGCAATATTCAATTCAATTCAATTTCAGGGACCAAGAAAAACAGCTAACGACCCTTGTGGAAGAGGCCACCCGGGACGTAACCGAAGGTTTTGGGTGTACTCATTTGGTGGTGCATAAAATTAGGACGTCGTCAGAACCAATTAAGCAGAGGTACTATCCAGTATCTTCTGCGGTTCAGCGACACATAGATAGAGGGTTAGAGGACAAGCTTAGAGAGGATGTAATTGAAAAATCGAACAGTCCGTGGACTTCACCGATCATTATGAGCAAAAAGAAGGACGGTTCGTTCCGGTTTTGCGTTGACTACCGGAAACTACATAAAGTCACGGAAAGGGATGCGTATCCGCTCCCGTATCTAGGGTATGTTGTTGAAAAATGGGTTGCATGGGGACCCGGAGAGAGTAGAAAGTATTGTTAGGATTCCTGTACCGAAAAACGTTGGGGAAGTTAGGAGCTCTTTAGGGACCGTTTCGTGGTAGAGGATGTTAATTCCAAATTTTGCGACGTTGGTCAAGCCGTTGACTAATCTGCTCAAGAAAACCATCAAGTTGTCTTAGACGGACGAGTGCGAGGAGAGTTTCCAAACGGCAAAATAGTGCCAGGTAACTGCTCCGATTCTTACCTGTCCCGATTTCGAGCGTCCTTTTGTGTTCCAAAGTGACGCTTCCGACTATGGTATTTAATGGTGGAGAAAAAGTGATTTGCTACTTGAGCAGATCAGTGAAGCGAAACTATTCCATAACGGGGTGCTTGGCTGTACTCTGGGCAGTGGTGAAGTGCGACCGTATATCGAAGGTGTTCGGATTACTGTGGTGACGGATCACTATTGCCTAGTATGGTTGAGTAGTCAGAAGGATCCTTGTGATAGGTTAGCGAGATGGGCGGTGAAGCTACAACAATTACATTTCTAAATTGTTGTTAGAAAAATGAGTTACAGAGTCGTGTATTGCAGCCAATTTTACATAAGATCGAATTTTTTTCTTTCTAATTTGGGTGGTGACCTTCTGGAAAGTCGAGTATAAATTTAGGATCATTATACATAAAGAATAAAAACGTATTTAATAAACAGCAGAAAAATAATAGAAGAAATTGATGTTAAAATATATTGATATTTAATCCCGAATCCACAAATGCCATTATGTTTCAGATTTATTAATAATTGTGAGATTTGCATGATAGATGAATATGAAAAGAATTTCACGAAGCCCTCTCTTAAAATATCAGAAACACCGAGCAAATCATATTAAATAATGCATATAGATGTCTTTTATTCGGTAAACAAATCACTTTTTGTAACCATGACATGTAAGTTCAGCAAAATAGCATTGTTCGTTAAAATCAATAACATGATGCTGATCCAAAAAATCTCTTTCGACTGAAATAGGTTTGCTCAGTATACTATCGTTAACTACGAGGAGATTCACCTCAGCTGTAAAGTTATCCACTTTGAAAGCAACCCTTATATGTCCTTGACTTATTCAAAACCCGTTGCCTATACCATGCAGTGCCATCCTAAATGGTTCGATTACAGTTTATAGTTCGGCTGCCAAGGAACTTCTTATCAGACTTGCTTCGCTACCCGTGTCAATAAATGTGGTTGTAATTTTGTTCCCATTAATCACTGCAGACATTTAAAACCACCCTTTTGGCCTGGATCGTAATGAGGAGCAAGCGAAAGGAGAAATACTCGTTTGGTTAGTTGTAATTCACGTTCCAATACCTCTTTTTCACGTCGTAGCAATTTCAATTATCTGTGATCACTTCGAATCGATACTTCTTGACATTGTGGACTCGTAGCAGGATCTGTCTCTATAGGGGAGTTTGAGGGTAACTGTCTTGCCTCTATCAACGAAGGGCTCGTGGTCTCGTGCAGACTTCTGACGTGGGGCGTTTTCGTGTACTCGATCGTTTCGGCGTAAGAACCTTAGCATCCAACATCGTGGATTCAGCATGCGTACATTTCGTAGTATCGTACTGAGTACTACACTGCGATAACTTTGGTTCTTTCAAGAGAGCGATTGTGTTGAATGTTGTATGCTGTCCCCGTGTTGAGAACAAAGCGTCACTTCGTTTCAAATGAGTCAAGTGTGAATACAATAATTTCTTTGGTCGGAATAAATTCGTTCGTTCATTAGGTTATGTGGTCAATCTTACAATGACGACGAATTTATTTTTGAAAGATAGAAGAGAATGTTTGGACTGTGTGCTACTATGAAGGACTGTCATTGCCTATTCACCTCGAGAGCAGCGTCGAGGTCAAAACAAAAAAAACCAAAGCGAACCAACTGCGACCTGTTCAGGTCTGGCGAATGTAAATAACAGATTAAAGATGAACTTAAGAGTGACCACCTCGAATAGGACTCCGGAAGCCTCCCTGGTAAGGAAGAGCGGAATTTCCCTCTCACCTTAACCAATGAAGCTGCTGCGAGGCTTTTAACTAACTCAGGTTAGGACCAATCCAAACGTACAGTAAGTGAATGTGCCCCTAAAATAGGACGTCACGATGAGTCGGTCTCTCCTAATCAGGGTAATTTCAAGAGACGAAGTACTCGAATATTCCAAAAGAGCACCTAGGTGTTGCAGTTGTATATTTGGTCATCCAGAGATGATCCATGGAAGCTAATTGATGTAAGAATCTTTGCTGGTGTGAATGATGCCATCCTGAAGAAAGAGGAAGTCAGTCCTCGCCCCCGCTGGCTTTCCAAAATGACGCGGCTCGTTGACCATGGTGGCCAACTTACATGATGATTTAAGGTAGTGCGTAGAAAAGAAGAAGATATATAAAAAGAAAAAAAATGTAAAAACATATAAATCAAAAACTACAAAACAAAAAAAAAAGAGAAAATCAAGATATCAGACAAAAATCAAAAAAAGGCACCACGGCGTATAAACTATACATGTTAGGCATATACATAACATATACACCCTGGGGCACGTGTCCGCACTGTTAACTAGTTAAGATTGCTTATAGGTTTTTATGTTAGGTTAAGTTAGTTTAAGGCGGGTTAAGATAGATAAATTAAGCCAAGCTTTTTACCAGTTTTCTTGGCCAAATAAATTAAACAAAATCAGAATGTCCATTCAGACAGAATAAAAAGAGTACCCGTATAGTCATTTGGTTAGATGTAACAACGATTGTTAAGCTAGTTAAGCTTGCTTTAATTATTCTTCTTTAGCATGTAAGAAAAATGAATTAGGAAATAAAACAAAAATGAATATAAAAACAAAGAAAGAGGAAGTAATTCTGTTATTTTTACAGCTGACCACTCTCAAGGGTTATAAGTTAATTGAATGCGAGAACCAAGAAACCCTCGAATGGATTGAAAAATGTATAGCCAAGACCCCCTGCCCTAATGCTGACCTACATGCAGTAGATAAGGGGGAGATCACAAACTTCACCAGACGAAAGGAGCGCATCCACTTGCAGGGACTTACCTCCCGAAGGAACGGATAAAGCGTAAACTCCAGCGTAAACTGAAAAATCAGGACTGGGAAGTTATCAGGATGGGTGAATACACATTAACTGGTGTGGATGTAGACATACTCCTCAGCCATAGCTCGCTGCATTTGTTGCGACAACGGGCAAGTTCGAGTGGGAACTACCCCGAGTAAACTAAGAATCCAGGCAACGTTTGGCAAGAAGAAAAATGAACCAGCAAGCCGCAAGAAGATGGTGCAGATTAATCTCCACCACAGCAAGGCGGCCAGTGCCCATCTGGTCCTTCTCCTCTCAGCGGAGAAGATATACATCGCCCTGGCACAAGAGCCATGGCTTGGCCGAGGGCACTTGCAAAGGCTAAATAACATATTAACGATCAGCTACCTCTCAAACCCAAACAGTAATGTAAGTACGATAAGAAAATGTATAGTACCTAGAAAAGAGATAAACCTGTTTCTTCTACCCTTTGGTACTGAACCCTCTGACCGCTATGCTATGTGAGCGCTCAAATCGCTGATGATAGCATCATACATGCCATTGGTCAAACCCCGAAATTGGTGGCAAATTGGGCTGCGATGCCAATTCACACCATTCGTTATGTTGAAACCCGGATACGAATAACAGAGCTAATGATATTTTTGAATTCATAATTCAGAACCAACTTCAAATAGAAAACACTGGCAACGAACCCCTTTTCGTGACTAGTAATTGACAGGAAGTTATAGATTTGACCCTGACTTTGAAATTTAACACTCTCTTTTACTTTTACTTTCACGGTTAATACTGAGAGCACATATATTAGACACACGAAAATCCTTACTTATCAGGAAATGTCAGCGAGCTGGAGCAAGCCTCAATTCAACTCAGGAAAATCTCAATATCTCTCTTTAATACTTCCAAAGCGTCAGCAGCAGACGACTGGACTGCCTACAAGGATAGCCTTAGGACCTTCAAGAAAGTAGTGGTCACAGCTAAACGGGCTTTGTGGCGTTCATTATGCAATGAATTTATGCAAACCTCAGAAACTGCTAGGTTAAGAAAAATCTTATCTAAAATTCCAACGGTTCCAGGCTTCATTAAAGATAAAGAAAGGAAGTGGACACTCACTTCCCTGTGTGTCAACTGAATGACCCCTGTGACAATCCCAGATATCGAACTTCAAAATAGTCCTTCGATCCTTATAAATCCCCTGGAGTCGATGGCATTTTACCCAGCATGTTCAAGTGCATTAAATGCGTATGTGAAGAGCAATGTTGAAACCAATGCAATCAAACTTGGGCCACAGTCGAGTAGCCTCTTATTACAGTAATAATTAGCTCGGTAAGAGAATCAACAACGTATCACTAGGCGATTCAACCATCAAAGTCGTAGCCTCAAACGGCACCAGGACAAATGCTTAACGACTCAGAATGAGCTAGTTAATCCTAGAGGAGCAAAATCCTGTGGTCTAGGGATTAATCCATAGAAAACAGAACTAGTTCTGTTTACCAACAAAAGGAATATGCCACTCTTCAAACTTCCTACCACTGGAGGCACGAAGATCTACGAAGAGGTACTAGACCTAGAGTTAATTTATTTCTAATTCAATTGTGAATTGGCATGTGTCAGATGAACCATCCCTGTCAGACAACTAACACATCAGGTTCAAGATACCTTGCCAAATCTCACTTGCTACCACCAGACAAGACCCCAAATGCACGAATTGGGATCTTTTTCGAGAATTTATCTTCTCCAGCAAACAAATGCTTCTCACGTTCATTGAGTCCATTGAACACTTAGACGAAGCGGCTTTTCAACTTAATAGCATATTGCTTAATTCCTATCAGGACAGCCGTCTACCCAAAGCCACCGTCAGCAAACACAAGGTGCCTTGGTGGAATATTCAACTGTCGACAGTCAGGAAAAAAGTAAGAAGGCTCTTAAATTCTGCAAAGAAAACGAAGAGGTGGGACGAATATAGGTTCGCTTTCACAGAATACAACTCGGAGTTGAGAAGATCGAAACGTGCTACCTGGAGGAAATGCTGCGAAAACATTATTGACATGCTGGTAGCAGCAAGAATCCACAAAGCACTCGTTAATAATCGTTCAAATAGTGTAGGATTGTTAAAGAAAAAAGACCACGACGAACAAGACTACACGACGGACCGAGAAAACACACTTAGAACGTTACTTCAGGTACACTTCCCCGGTTCGTCTTTTAGCTCATCAAATGTGCACTCTAATTCAGCAGACCACAGGGTCTTTTTCAACAAAATAGTTAACAGTCTATCTGGCCAAATCTTCAGTAAAGACAAGGTCGAATGGCCGGCAGGCACCATAGGCGGCCACTTTCCAGCAGTTCTGCAGAAATCAATTGATCTCATCCTACCGGAATCGACAACTTTATTTAGAGCCAGTTTCAATTGAAATATAGTTGCAGAAACTACAGCGTATTGCTTGTATTGGAATAACAGATGCCAAGCGCACCTGCCCCACAACAGCGCTAGAAGCTATAGTCGGGCTAACTGCCATACCAATCTTCATTAGGAAGACAGCTGCTAGATATGCCATCAAACTGCAACTTGAGTATAATTATAAACCAGGCAAATTAACAGGTCACCTCGACATACTCAACTCGATCCCCAATAGAGACATGTTTTCTATAATGCCGGATATAATGGTCAGGCAACCCTGTTTCGAAAGGCGTTCGAAGTTTGGACTATTAGACCATGCAAGTTGGTTCAATGGTGTACCAGGAGAAGACCCTAGAATTCTAGTATGGAACACAGACGGATCAATGATGGAATCTAGAGTGGAAGCAGGAGTCTTTAGACCCAACACAAGTTTTTCCGTACCAATGGGGTCATATCCTACGGTCTTTCAAGCGGAAATCCACGCCATCGAGATCGGCGCCGAACAAAACCTCTGCAAAGGTATTAAGGGTGCTAATATACTGATATTCTGAGACAGTCAAGCTGCACTAAAGGCACTCTCGTCTAACCTTTCGGACTCCAAAACATTCAAATGTTGCTATGACGCTCTACAATCCCTTGCCAGACACAACAAAGTGAAGCTTGGATAAGTCTCCGGACACAGAGGGATTGTAGGCAACGAATCCGCAGATGAGCTCGCGGGGACTGGCTCGGAATCTGCATTTATCGTTCCTCAATCGTACTGTAATGTCAATTGCACAGGTGTCACAAGTCTGATGAAGGAATGGGAAAACAAACTTCGCCTAGATCAGTGGACACATGGTCATGGTCTTAGGCAATCCAAACGATAAAGCAGGCCTTATTCATATAAGGAAATACTCAGTCCAAACAAAGAAAACTTAAGATTGTTAACAAGTTTTCTTACAGGCCATTGTGGCCTGAACTACCACCTTAACAATTTAAACCTGTGTCAAGACAAGGTCTGTCGGCTTTATCTCGAAGAGGATATTCTGTGCGATTGTCCGGCACTAATATGGTAAAGGAAACATATCCTCCATAAGGAGATACTCACTTCAGTGGGTTTAAAAAACTCCACTACTAAAGACTTACTAGCTTTCATGAGGCAAGTAGTACGTCTTTTGGGATAACTCCAACCCTCCGATACAATAGATCTATCTTGGTCGCTGTGTCTTTGCCTTCACGGTATGGGTTGTATATACCTATGTAGAACTTTCATTGACAAATCCATTGGTGTATATATTATATCTGTACGTTATCTTAGCGAAAAGTTATAGCATTATTACAACATAGAAAATATATTATTTGCATTGTATTGAGAGTACGCTGAGTAGAGACCATTGCCACTATCGGTGTCTAAGCGTCGTTTGTGTTTATGCGTGTTCATTCTGTGGGAATACATGTATACATATAAATACGAGTGTAGTCATACAACTTGAGCTTTCTATTCTTGAACGATTCAGTACATTTTTTTAAATTTTTTTTAAAGTAGGAGTTCCAATGAAATTACTTTGAAATGTATGTCCTTCAAAGCTGTTCAGTGGAACAAGATTCTTGGTTAAAGCTTTAAGACCTAATTTAATTGAGGCGATTATTATAACAGGACCAGACACAGGTGAGAATGTATTTATTCCACGAATTCCGATAATTCTTTCGGATTACCCATTAATTTTTTAAAATGCTGCAGTTTCCAAAAGAATTGTGTTTTTCTATGACTATCAATAAGGTTCATAGTCAAACTGCTAAATCTACCGACATTGATTTAAGTAATGAACGCTTTTCGCATGGACAGCTTTACGTTACCTGCTCACGATTAAATAGGCAGCGAAATTTGCATTTATTAACCCTGCAAGTTAAGTATGCGGTTCACATAATCACGTAATATCCGCTCCACTGAACTATTGAACTACATAGCATTTGTTTAGGTTATACATTTCTCGGAATTATCTTCAGTGCATCTTTGTTTATAGGTAAGTTTCCAGGAATAGCAATTCCTTGATATGTGACAAAATGCTATTCTCTGGATTAGAATAAGTATATCTTTGTTTATATTTAAGTTTGCAAGAATGTCAATCCCATGGATGATCGCAAGATGCTATCCGCGGATTAGATTTTAATAGTTAATTTGTAATCAGATTTTATTCAGAACGAGTGTTCAATAAGGGCTGTGCCCAACGTAGGGCACGCCGATAAAAGTGTATATATAAGGAGTTCTACAAAGGAAGAACGTGTTGCTCGAAAATAAATCAACCTAAAATAAAGCGATATATAAAGAAAGAACGTTGAACTCGCGTTCGACTTAAATAACAAGTTTTTAGTGACAAGGACTTTCCGATTCCAATACAATAAAGAAAAATACGTTGCTTTAAAGCCCTGATTAACATTCACACTCCAATAAAAAAAAGTAAATGTACTTAAAAGTTTGGGAAAAGAAAAATATTAACAAAAAGTGACTATTACACTAAAAATTTTAAAAAATAAAAAGTTTTTAAAGATAACTTCAACAAAAAGTGATTACCAAATGTCCATTACAATATGCGAAAAATATAAAAGTGCATGAAAAAAAACAAGATTGACTAAAAAGACAGTTATATAAAAAAACTCAAGAACAAAAGCCTACAAAGAAATAGAATACATCTATATTGCAGAAAGTGGAAGACAACTCTATCCGGAAAACCCCTGTCCAGAGACAACAAGTAATAAATAAGCAGTACAGTAAGCATTTATCATTCCAAGTTATTTTGTAAAATTTATTACAAATAAATACTAATAAAATATTAATATTCATTACTGTAGCAGTTAGGTCAGAAGTGGTAGACCTACAAAAACAACAGACAGTATTGATATTACAATCCGATGTAAAAGAATTTACAGTTCAGACGATAAACGAGAACATAAAATGCGAGGAAAATCTCGAAGTAATTAAATCATTACCCGAATTTAATGGTAAGCTAAACAGTTACGTGAGTCGGCGAGAAGCCACACAAAATTGTATGGGATTATATACAAATGGCAGCAAGCAATATTTCGCTGCACTAACAATTTTAAGAAACAAAATTACTTTATGCAAATGACATTTTGACAGTAAATTATGACGCAATAATAAGTCGTCTCGATTTTGCATTCGCAGATAAGCGTTCGATACGTGTAATTGAACAAGAGATGGGTATCTTTCGTTAGGGTGCCTAGTCCGTTCTCGATGATTACAATTTAGTAAATACAAAATTAACTTTAGTGATAAATAAAACAATCAGGACGCACGGCAGTCAGACACAGACAACAAAATAATTAAATAATAAAAAGAGACAGATAGCTTTGAGAGTTTTCATAACAGGTCTTCAACCTCCACTATCGGACATTTCATTCTCTCTGTATTGATCTTCCTAATGCTCTAGCAAAAGCTCAAGAGCTTGAGTCTAAAAACATTCGTTGAAGATTCGCTCTCCAATTGAACTCGGGAAGAAAAGGGTATATAAATATAAATCATCCTCATAACAATGAAACCAACACCAAAATATGAACATATGGATGTCGATCCATCTACATCTTCCAATACGCAACAACCAGCGTACAGAGAACAAATTAGGTACTGGACCAATAATTGCCCAAATATTCCTAATAATTCTGGTAGATATTACTATAATAATTACAATCAAATGCAACAATATTATTTTCCGAGAAAAAATTTAAAACACTCTCTTCCTTCGGACAGTAGCAATAGTACCCAGCCTCGACAAAAGGTAAAAAGAGTAAATAATATTGCGGGGAATCGTTTTTTAGGAAAATCTTGGGGCTCGCATATATCTATCAATGGGGCCAAACAGCAAGTTATATTAGAGCTGGCATCTATAAGAACAAGAACAGGTTAGCAATAAAAAAACGAGTTAAAACCATAAATGGTTTTACTATAATTAACTATTGTCATATTGACCACGTTTTAGGACAAACACATTTGTTTTATGAAATTGAAAATATCAGAAGATCTCTTGCTAGGTTATAATTTTCTAAAAAAAAATACAGGCTACACTCAATGTTAAAAAAGGTATTCTGCAATACGAAGGAGGGCAAGAAGAAATGTTTGAAGGTAATGAAAACAGTTAAGGGAGAGAAAATCTTAAAGAAATCATAAAGGAAAAGTATAATAGCAGACAAGATATCCTTAAGAAAAAAGATTAAAATGAAAGTTTGGGAAAACATGCTAATGTCGGTAAAACTGACAACTTAAAAAAATTAAATGAATCCGGTAATCACAGTGCTTCAAAACAATCTGACAACATAAAAAATCAGGATAATGTTAACATAAAATGATTTAATAATTTAATAACTCCAAATGAATTAATTGATGACGAAATCAGCTATAGATACATTAACCATGAAAAGGCTGATTATCAACAAACTACAAATAGTGAACAAATATCACTGCCATCTCGCGACAATGTAGAATCACTGACTCAAACTCAGATCTAAGTGATCATTCCGATCACAGAAAAAGAGTTCCATACCCGTTTTCGATAAACGGATTCGATGACGATGTTGATGAAATGTTAAAAAATAACGTCATTAGGCTCAGTAATAATTCACTAATATGGGTATTTCCAAAAAAGGGATCTAAAAGCGATGGAATTCGAAACATAGACTAGTAATTGACTATAAAGAAATAGATGAACAAACTATCCAATACCGGATGCAAATATTATTCTTTCAAACTTGGGCAAATCCAAGTATTTTCCAACAATTGACTTAGAATCTGGATTCCATCAGATATTTATGCATCAAAGAAAATATGAATTTTTACGAGTTTCGTTTGGTTTGAAAAATGCTCCTCAAAGTGCAATGGATAATATTCTCCGTCCATATATTTGTAAAATATGCTGTGTCTACATGGACGACATAATCGTTTTCTCAAATACGCCGGATCAACACCCTGATGATCTAGAAAAAATTATTATTATTTTACATGAGGCAAATATGAAAATTTCTTTATAGAAAACAAATTTTTTTAATACTGAAATCGAATTTTTAGGCTATATGTTTGTCCATAAAGCAATAAACACATATCCTAAAAAATCGTATCGTAAACTATCCAGTTCCTAAAACTCTGAGAAATTTCTTGGGCGTCGCAAATTATTATAGAATACAAAATTTTGCAAAAATTACTAAGCCATTGACTATCTTAACTTCAGGAGATAATGTATCCAAAATAAGTCGAAATAAGACGAAGGATTAGCCGCATTTAACAATTTGAAAAATGGAATTCACTTCTCGAATAGAATTAACACAACCCGATTACAGCAAAAAGTTTGTTTTAATCACTGACGAATCTAATATAGCAATAGGAGTAGTTTTATCGCAGGATTCCAAGCCCATAACATTTGTCTCAAAGACATTAAACAAAACTGAACATAATTATGATTGGTCCTTGAAAAATTTGAGAGTTTATCTGTATGGAGTAACTAATCTAGAAATTCATACAAATCACCAACCATTGTCCTTTGCGATCTCAAATCGTAACACGAATTCTAAAATGAAAAGGTGGCATTCATTCATTGAACAGATTTCACAAATTTGGTGGTAATAATGTAGTAGCAGCCGCTATATTAAGAATAGAAATTAATAACATTACGGATGAATCTGATATTGAAGAAAATTAGGATAATAATACCCAACATTCTGCACAAAATAGCCATGTATCTTATACTGAAGAAACAAAAAAGCCATTGAAGCAATTTAGGCAACAATTGTTGATAGGCATATAATAGAATACGATACAGAACACAGTTTAAATATTCAGTCGTTCACAGATTGTTGAACAGTGCAGATGTGTTTCGACTAATTTAAAGTAAAATCAAGTGATAATCAAGAAAAGTGAAGTAGAGTAATTGGTACGAGGATCCGCAGCAAGTACTTGGCCGAACGAGTAGTGTCAACAGCCTCAGTCGTTCACAGACCTCCACCCAGTGCAGACGTGTTTCGACTTAGTGCAAAAATAGTAAAACATCAAGTGCGAAAAATATCGCCTAAATAAAATAAGAATCGGTAGCTTCGCGGTAAAGTGATCACCGGTGACTTCGTGGTGCCGGGTTCGAATCCCGAAGAAAAACTGAAATCCTTTTTTTTAAATTAAAATAAACAAAGACACTTAGTGTGAGTGCAATGAAGCCAGCTGAGCGACCCGGAAGCAACAACAGCAGCAGCCAGCCAAAAAGGAGAGATGCCCTCCAATCAACGTCTTCGGTCTGGAGACGAAGGACGTCGACACCTTATGTAAGTTGGTCACCAAAGAGTCATATTACATTAAGTATAAGGGTCCATTGAGAGTATCTGTCCATTGCTTATCAATGGCAGACTATTATGTAGTTAAAGACAGGCTAGCGGTGTCGGAGGCCGAGTTTTTTTCCTACACCCCAAAATGGGAAAAAGTGCAGACCATGCTCCTTAAGGACGTGGATCCCGACACTGATCCGGGGGAGATCCTCGCTAAGCTGCGCCAAGCGCAGAGCGGTGATGTCCAGGTCGTTGGGGTTAAGCCCTTCATCACTGCGGTTTCGAAAAGGGAGAACAGAAAACTTCCGTTCTTCCTAGTCCAGGTCACCCCAGACAGCAAATTAGATAGTCTAAAACGAATACATCGTCTAGGCTCTATTGATGTCAAATGGGACACATTAAACAAGACAAAGCACACACTCCAGTGTGCTCGTTGTCAGAGGTTTGGGCATGCCGCGGCGAATTGCAACATGCAGTCTCGCTGCGTCAAATGCGCAGGACCCCACAATCGAGGGGAATGCCCCTTAGGGCCGGAGAAAGTTGAGGATAGGAGCAAACTAAAATGTGTACTCTGAAAGACCAGCGGGCACCCTGCCAACTATCGGGGATGCCCTAAGGTCCAAGAAATCAGAAAAATAATAGAGGCCAAAAGGAAAGGAAAAATGGTAGAAGCGAGGCCAGTGCCCCGTGCTCCAGCTACCACTGTTACTCCGGCAGTCTCCTATGCCCAAATGGCATCGGGTAGGCGACCGGTTCAACAGACAGTGCCGAAGGTGGCCCCGGCCCCAGTGGCCAGGCAACCTGAAGCCGATCTGGATCTGAAGACGGTCCTGCTCTCCATCCAGGGGCAGATCGCTCAGCTACAAAAGCAGTTCCTTGAGCAAGCAGCGCGAGTAGACCTCATCTACTCGACGCTGTTCGGAGAGCCAAACGCAACATCGGTTTAATGGCTGCGCAGGCAGCCCGTAACCTTAAAATCCTAGCAGTGAATGTGAATTCACTGATCAGGCGTGAACGTCAACTAAACTTCGGTAACTTGTTGCAAATCCATAATCCTGACGTGTTGATGGTTAGCGAAACTAGGCTAAACCAGACGCATACTCTCAGGTACAAGAATTACCATATCATTCGAAGAGACCGAGCCTACCTACCTGGTGGGGTAGCTCTCTTAATCAAAAAAGGCCTTTGTCATAAGGTCGTGTATAGCGGTGAAGTGCGAAAATTCCAGGCGATAGAAGCGTGTATCGCGCGCATCCCCCTTCGGGGTGGTAAGCGGCTATATGTGATCGCGATCTATGCGTCTGACAAGGCACATATCAATCCCCATTTCATTTCAGAGCTCGATACTCTATTTACTAGCCTTCGACTGAGCTCGGAAGAGAACTACTATGTCATAGCCGGGGATTTGAACTCGAGGCATATGGATTGGGGCAACGTGGTGCATAATGCCAGGGGGACCTCATTGTATAACTGGTTGGTAGAGCACAATAGTGAGTTCAAGCTAGATTTGCTTGCAACCGATAGGCCATCCTTTCCCAGAAGCGGGTCCTATCTGGATCTGATGCTGGTAGACAAACGACTGACTATACTGGACGTGGATAGATGCACACGGAACTGTTTAACTGCGGTTGAGTACGAGAGTGACCACTGCGGACTCTTCGCGGCTATTCAGCTCCCGAACGAGGTGGAAGAACTGGAGGAATATGTCCAGAGGCACCCTTATAATTACAATAAGGTCCGTTGGCCACGTTTCTCCATTACTTTATCCACAGAACTACGTTCGAGTGGGATCAATCCTCCGACAAACAGAAACCTGACGAACGAAGAGGTTGACAGGTACCTCATACAAATGGACGACGTAATAAAACGAACCATGGAGAAAACCATTCCGAAGGTAGTACCAATCGATGACAGCGATGTTTATCGAAATGCTACCATCGATGCACTTCACGTGCACAAAAATAGACTGCTGTCAAGACTCAAACTCTTGCACAGACGGTTTACAGATCCACAAAACGCGGAAGTCAGGGCACTGAAGTCTGAGATCAAGAACCTCCAACAGTTAATTCGAATAAATTACAGCTTGGCTATAAGCTTGCACTGGGGCAATAAAATCCGGGCTGTACGATCCAACAACCCGGGTATGTTCCCGCAAGTAAATAAAATATTTCGGAGGAAAATAAAATCATACCGGACAACCAGTTCGGATTTAGGGCGGGGCATGATACCATACATGCCGCGTCAAAACTGGTATCCGACATTCAATGGAATAAAAGCAAAAATCAGTGCACGGGTGCCTGTCTGATTGACTTGGAGAAGGCGTTCGACACCGTTTGGTTGGAGGGTCTCTTCCTCAAGCTGGTCAGGCTCGGCATAAGTAAACCATTGCTATATACGATCTATGCCATGATAACAGGTAGAAAGTTCGTCGTGAAAAGTAACGGCGTAACTTCTACCACGGTCTTTGACATTAAAAATGGTCTTCAACAAGGGGCTGTTGGTTCGCCGATCTTGTTCTCAATATTCAGATATTGCTCTGACGAAAGCCAGAAAAGCCTTTGCTGCGGCAAGGAGGTTGTTTTACAGCAGCCAACTTGATACCAGGGTGAAGGTAATCTGCTACATGGCCCTCATCCGGCCAATTATGGCGTACGGTTGCCCCCTGTGGTTCAACGTGAGTCCTTCCCAGATGGAAAAGATGAGGTTGTTCGAGAGACAGTGTCTTAGGAGCTGTCTCCGTTTGTATCGTACACCCGAGTCTGAGTACAAGAGGTACAAGAGGTACTATCCTAACGAGGTCCTGTACAACGAGGCAAACCTGAACAGGATAGATAATTTTATTATTAAGCTGATCAGAAGGCACATTGCACGGGCTATAACTTCTTCCAACAGTCTGATCTTCGGGGCTTATTACCCCAATATCATGTACCATGAAAGGGTGCGCCTTAACGGGTTTATTCCTCCCGAAGCATTCCTTTATTTAGACACGATTGGCCTAATACAGGATACAGACGGATGCCCTGTTATCTTCCATGTCGTACGCCGAACAGTGGACAGGCGACTCCAATACGAACCGGATGTTGCTCGCACCCACGAGGATCTTCTTCGGTTCAGTAGAGCGATCCCCGCTCGTGACAGGAAAGAGTCTGCCAAAGAACGGCAATTTTATTGGTGGTTACACCAAAACCAGTCTCCGCCACCGCTGGCTTTTCTAGATGACCAGATAGTTGACCATGGTGGCCAACTTACATAGGTTTAAGGTAGCTATTAGGAAAAAAAAAAAAAAAAAAAAAAATCCAAAAACATTAAAAAAACGAAAAAACCAAAAAAATTAATAAAAACAAAAAAAAAAAAAAAAAAAAAAAAGGTGCACCACGGCGTATAAAATATATATGTTAGGCGTATACATAAAATATACGCCCTGGTTCACGTGTCCGTACTGTTACGGACATAGTTAAGATAGTCTTAAGTTTTATGTTAGAGTAAGTAATTATAAGGTAGTTTAAGTAGTTATGTAAGTAAGTTTAGTTAGCCAAGTTTTTGAAAAAAAATTTTCTTGGCAAATGAAAAATTTATCAAAAGATTGTCGTGAAAAACTAAAAAAAAAAAAAATATAACATATATTAAGCCGAAAGGCACAGTTATAGCGTAGATTAGATTAGCTTAGAGTACCCGCATAGGGTCAGTAGGTTAGTATTAAGAACATTTGTAAATTCTTAAGTTAGTTAAGCTAGTTTTAAGTACTTTTGTCTAGCAAGTAAGTCCACAAAATTCAAATAAAACAAAATTACATTGAAAAAAAAAAAAAAAAAAAAAGAGTCAACAGCCGTGACGCAGGGGCACGGGTTCGAAGCCCAGTGGGGCGGACAGTTTTTTTTTTTTTTGTTTTAAGCTAAGTGCGTGAGTCCCTGGAATCGAGGGGAACGGGCAGCCCGATCGCCGAGGAACATCAACCGGTGACCGAAGTGTCACGCCGCCAACCAACGGTGTCCCAAGAAGGCACGACGAAGAGGAGGAGAAAGAAGCGCATCTCCAAAAATGCAAAACGTCGCCTCACTGACGCGTCACTAGAAAGACGGCAGAAGGGAGAAAGCCCTGCATCTAGGTCATATAATGAGACGGCAGCCGAGGGCGAAACAGATGATGACGGGTACTCCTATGTATCTGCCGGGAGGGAAGGGCGGTTCGCTATTAGCAGTAATAGCTTTGAATCGATGCCCTCCGACACAGAGGAAGAAGTGGAGGCAATAATTCGTGCTAAAGAAGACAAAGTCTCTAATTTGCAGGAGGAAACTGACAAACTCCTTCAAGAAATTAGAGCACTTCGGGCAAGTAACTTTGAAAGGAGAAGAATCGAGGATGTGCTAGAGCTACAAGGGCTCAGGCAACAACGACAACAGCTGGCAAAGCCGACCCAGCCACAAAAGCAACAGCAACAACAGCAAAACACAACGCAACAGCTGAAGCAGCAACAACACGCAGCTGCTTTGCAGCAACAGAAGTCTGCAACACAACAGCTGAAACAGCCACCTCAACAACATCTGCACGTAGCAACACAGCAGAAAAAGAAGCAACATCAGGCAACAGTTCAGCAACATCACCATCCAGCAGCACAACAAAAAAAGCAGACGCAACAGATAGCAGCCCAACAACAACAACATCAGTCAGCAGTACACCAGCAACAACAGCAGCCAAAAAAGAATGAAAAAGTGCCACCCATCAACTTGTTCAAGACGGATATTATACAAACTGCACAGGTATGTAGGCGGGCCATAGGTAGTGGCAATTTTAGCATTAAGAAAAATAAAGGATTTGAAAAATACTCTATCCGCTGTAAGACCGTAGAGCATCACAAAGCTCTCAAGACGTGTCTATCGGGTTCGACGACGCAGTTCTTCTCCTTCACACTGAAAGGAGAAAAAAATCAATCCAAATTATTAAAGACCGCCGCACCGCTCGAAGCGGAGGATATCTTCCAACTGCTCAAAGAGCAAGTGTGTGACGGTCTCGAGTTCGTAGGGGTCAAGTCCTTCATCACAGCTAAGCAAAAAGAGAGGGGCGGAAATTACCGTTCTTTATTGTACAGCCGTCACCCAACAGCAAAATAGATAAGTTGAATGACATAGAAACATTAGCTGACTATGATTGCGTCTGGGAAAGCATAAGAAGGCGCGACGGCATTCTCCAATGCGTTCGTTGCCAAAGGTTTGGGCACGCCGCGTCGAACTGCCAAATGCGGCCTCGATGCGTGAAGTGCAGTGGAAAACACAAGGCGGAGGATTGCCCATTGGGGAAAGAGGGAGCAGCTGACAAAAGTCAGCTCAAGTGCGTACTCTGCGGGAACGCGGGGCACACCGCCAACTATCGGGATTGCCCTAAGTTCCAGGAGCTTAAAACAAAAACAGTTCTGCAGAAGCAGCCCCCAGTGAAAAATTCACTCGGGGCAGCCATACCCGTCACCCTTAAATTGACCTACGCCCAAATGGCGTCTGGCCAGAGGAATACGGAAAAGCAGCAAATACCAAAGGTAGCGCAAGTCTCAGTGCCAAGGGCACACGATCCAACGCCCGATTGGAAATCCTCCATTGAAAGGCGTATGGATCGGTTAGAGGAGCAGGTAAGCCAAATTCTGGCACTCCTGCAGAACCAAGCACGTCACCAGTCTTGATGGCTGCGTAGACGGAGAGCACATATCAGATCCTTGCAGTGAATGCAAATTCATTGATAGGGATCCCTCGAAAAAACGAGCTCTAGAGGTTGCTGGACGATCAAAGCCCAGAGCTATTTCTGATTAGCGAAACTAAGCTAACTCAGAGAGGCCCATTGGAGCACAGTAATTATAATGTTATTAGAAGAGACCGACAAAACTCCAATGGTGGAGGCGGTGTCGCGATCTTCATTAAAAACAACATTGAACACAAAGTAGTGTATAGCAGTGAAGTTCGACGGTTTCAGGAGTTGGAGGCCTGCATCGTGTGCATTTCTCTCCGCAGTGAAAAGAAGCTGTATGCGGTGTCGGTCTACTCCTCCGGTCCCCCTAGTTCCAGAACGACTATATCAAAGCTCGATTCACTCTTTCGATGTCTTAGACTGGCCTCGGAGGAGAACTATTTCATTTTAGCCGGGGACTTAAATGCCCGTCACGGATATTGGGGAAACATAGTTTCCAATAGTAGAGGGGACCAGCTCTACAGCTGGTATTGCTTCCACAGTGTCGAATATAGACTCGAGTTGAGAGCAACAGAGATCTCGTCCTTCCCCAGAAGCGGCTCTTATCTGGATCTCCTAGTTTTTGACGCAAGACTGCAGCTGACGGACACAAACTCACAAATGGTAAACTGTTTGAACACTTTCGTGTATCTCAGTGACCATTGCGGACTCAGTGCCGAAATCAAGATCCTAAACGATATTGCGGAATTAGGAGAGTTTGTTCAAACGTATCCCTACAATTACAGTAGGACACGTTGGACACGGTTCTACAGATAAATGACGAGAGCCGTCTCCTTGAATGCGCTCCACATACCGTCCAATAGAAACTTGTCAAACGAGGAGATTGACATTTATCTTATACAACTGGAAGAGACAACAAAACTAACGATGGACAGTACGATACCACGGTATACACGAACAAACAACGAAAACTTGTACTGCAATGAGACACTTGACGCACTCCACCAACAGAAAAGTAGACTTCTGTCACGATTGAAAACCCTGTACAGACGGTTTACTGATAGACGTGATGTGGAAATTAGGACACTGAAGTCGCTCATCAAAAACATTCAAACATTAATTGTTCAGAACTACAGACTGTCTGTTAACATGCATTGGAACAATAAGATTCTGGCTGTAAGATCCAACAACCCGAGCATGTTCCCGCAGATAAATAAGTTCTTTCGTAAAAAGCATAGCGACCTTCCGTTTCTTAGGCTCCCCAGAACGACGGACAACGAACAAGTACTGACAACAGCAGGTATTGATCCAAATAACGCCGTACTCGACGAGAACTTTTTTGTGGTCGAAGACTCGCAAGAAAAAATGGAGGTACTAGGCGCGGTCTTTCAGGAAGTGTATACGGTGAATGAGAGTGTTCGCCCAAACCACGACCTGGAGAATCGCGTACAATCTAGCAACTCGCAACTTCGAGAAGACATGCAACAATGGCGATCTGAGAACATCGGCTTTGTCGTGTTCAATGAAGATATCATGGCAGATAATGTCGTCGCCGACGAAGGAGTTCATATCGAAGACAGAGCTCCAAGCGGTCGTCGAATCACTAAAGAAGAAAAAATCAGTTGGAATCGACGGAATCTCGAACATTGTGCTAAGACATCTCCCCCTAGATGTGGTTAATATGTACACTATCCTGTTTAACAATGCTCTGAATAATGCACATTATCGGGAACATTGGAAAACTGCGATTGTGCAACCCGTATCCAAGCGAGGTAAAAATTCTTCGAATCCGTGCAACCTCCGGTCAATTAGTCTCCTTCCGAACATCAGCAAGGTATTTGAGAAGGTGATAAATAGAGCTCTGACCAACTGGACAGAGGACAAACATATTATTCCGGATAACCAATTCGGTTTCAAAGCGGGGCATGATACTATTCATGCCGCGTCGAAACTGGTGTCGGATATCCAATGGAACAAGAGCCAGAAACAATGTACGCCTGCCTGATTGACCTGGAGAAGGCCTTCGACACCGTATGGTTAGAAGAACTTTTTTGCAAGCTCAAAGGGCTAGGCATTAGTAAACCACTGCTGTACCTAGTGTGTAACATGCTTACTGGCAGAAGGTTCGTCGTCAAGAATGGCAATGTGACCTCTGCTGGTATATTTGAAGTAAATAATGGTCTCTAACAGGGTGCCGATAATTCGCCGATCCTGTTCAACATTTTCTTGAGTTTTCTAATAAGTTCTCTTCCTCACGTAATTACGTACGCCGACGACTTGATCATGTACAGATCAGGCAAAAAGATCGAGGACATCACTGCTCTCGCGCAGGGTGACTTCGACTCATTCATGAGAAGTTGCGATGACTGGAAGTTGAATATCAACTTTCAGAAGTCGGAAACCATACTGTTCAGGACTCCGTTGTATAAGGCTTCGGCGGATACAAAAAAGAATTGGAGAAAGTTCTCAATTGTTGGGCGTCACGGGCAACCACTGGCGCAAAGGACTGTAGTGAAATACCTTAAGATCTGGCTAGATCAATATCTATATTTTAATAAACATGTAGATGCTGCTCTAGCCCGAGCCCGAGGCGCTTTCGCTCTTACAAAGAGACTGTTTTACAAAAGCCGCGGATGGCCGGATGAGCACTGGCCCTCATCCGGCCAATGCTCACCTATGGCTGTCCCGTGTGGTTCAAAGTGAGTGCAAGCTTGAAAGATTCGGGTGTTTGAGAGGGCTTGTCTTAAGGCTTGCCTTCGCCTTTACAGAACACCAGAGTCTCATTTCGAGATTTGCGAAATGTTGGATTGCAACATCAAAAATTCTGGTGGTTAGGGAGTGAGGGAACTCCCTCGTCGAACCCTTTAGACCCGGGGAAAGGGTAGTACAGATCCCCTTATGGGATGCAGTCGGTCTCTGTCTTGCAGCGGATTGGATGAAATCTATCTGCCGCAACCTACGGCCGACCTACATACATAGGTTAGGGTAGTTTAAGGTAGAATAGGTTTACAAAAAAAAAATAAAATTAAAAATGTATTTATGTCTATATACATGTTATATGGACGTATATACCACTGTATATAGATGCATATATGTACATGATTTTGTATAGCTTTTTATACATGTATATGTATATATATGTAGTGTAGGTAATAAGTTAGTTTGTAAGTCTAGTTAAGTTTTATTTAGTTTTAATTTTATTTTAAGGTAGAATTTAAGTTAGGATAATTTTCACACAAATGTTCAGTTAATAAGTTTTTTCCATTTTTCTTATTACATATTTTTAAATATAATAATTTTTTAAATATTATAAACAATATTTGTTAGGTTAAGTCGAAAGACATAATTTAAGATTAAGTTTAGCTTAGAGTGCTCGCCGAGTGCTAGTAAGTTAAAATATAATATCACTGTTCGTCCCAGCTAGTTTTAAGCATTTTTGTCTAGTAGATAAGTTTGTTATGAATTTATAAAAATAAAAATGAAATAAAAAAAGTTTAAATATTATTTTTACTGGTTACTGCAATACACTGTACACCTGAAGGCTGTACAATATAATCTGACTGTATATTCAGTAACCAAGCATAAACCATATGACATATATTTTAATAAAGTGCCTCATGATTTTATTTTAGAAAAACTTATGTTAGCACAGGAAAAGATGCTTCAAACACATACTAAAAAGAGGAAAGAAGAATTTCACAGAAGGTCAATAGTATATGAGAAAATCTTTGGAGAAGGAATAAATTAACGAAAAGAATAAATGTTAAATAAGATTTCGGTAACAAGGTAGTTATTAACAATAGAAATAGAATAGTTCATAAGCATACATAAAATGTATTTTTTTATTGTACAGAACATGATTTTCTTCATTCTAGCAATCACATTTGCAATTGCTGACATAACTGACTACTCCAGAGACAGTTATGTTTTAATTACAAACGGCAATTCCCTTGTATACAGAGAATACGGTGACGTTATACATGTAACGAACCTGTCATATCAATCCGATAGGTAGATTCGGATATTGCATGGCAGATACATCGATATATTCATCGAATCTGACTTCTCTTTTATGGAAGTAAGTGAAGTGAAGATGCATCACTAGTAGTGTACACATTCTCCCAATACTCATAAGCGGGAGTCGTCTTCAATGCTCTCTCTGCCTGTCTTGAACTCACTTGATCACTTTTGCACAGTTGATAATGAAGTTGCGGAACCCTGGTAAACAGCCACCATCGCTTCATGAATAGTTTTTGACTTTTTCCTTGCTTAGTGAGAAATTTAATTACAGCGCGATGCTCAATTTTCACCATCATCGTCTCAGTTGCCATTATGCTTATTTACATGAATGCACTAAAATAATAGTACTACTTGATAAATAAGTCAATTTATATATACAACCACAGCTTCACCCCTATACCGAGAATATATTGAACGCCCCTCGTATAAACATATTTAACACTCCCCGTATCATAGTACATTTTATAGTTCAAAATTACATAATTTGATACATTTCAAAAGTTAATCAAATTTGCGTAAACAATGTTTTAGTTCATGAGTTACATTTTAATGAATTTCAATTGGTTACTTCAAAAGAAAAATTCATATGATTTGTTTTATTTAATGGTTTTATTAGCACGTCCACAATCATATTTGACATCGGTATATATTCGCTATTGATTTCTTTATTCTTTTGTGCTTCACGTTAAAAATAATATCTGATATACATATATTTTGATTTTCGTTGTTGTATGTTATCCTTTGATAATCCTCTAGCTCCCTGATTGTCGCAAAATATTAAAGTTGGTTTAACTTTTGTCGTATTAAGGCCCATTTCATACAAAAGCCTTTTTGTTTGGATGACTTCTTTGGTGTTTTCAGAAAGTGCCATGTATTCTGTCTTTATCGTTAAGAGTGCAACAGATTTTTGCTTCTTTGACATCCAACAAATAGGAATGCGAAATGTGATCTTCTTAATAATCACAAACAAGTAAAACACTCCTTTTCGTTGAATTCACTTTTAATTACAAATCAACTGATCGCTTTGGCTGCTCCTTACAAACTGTGCTTAAGACTAACTTATGTTACTCTGACCTAACCGGCAATCCTCTCTTTGAAAATAACGATCCTATTCTCTCTTCGATTCTCGTTTTTCCTTGCTTTTGGTATTATTCTACTACAATATCCAGAGCATGATCTGCGGTCATCCAGGTCATTGGCCCATTCGGCATGTAGCCGATGAGGCCTTCGTTTGTTTTGTGGTAATTTAATTTAAAATCAATGCTACCTTTGAGATAACGTAGCACCCTTTTGGCTGCAATCCAGTGAATATCTGCAGGATTAGAACAAAATCTGCTTAGAAAGCGAGATATATTAAAGATCCAACAAGGGAGAGCTCTATGGCACTGAGTTTTTATATTTCGTAGCTTTTCTACTATTAAAGAAGCTCATCATTTGACTGTGGTCCAAGGGTGGCAATTTGCTTTGCGTTTGACATGCCGATTTTTTCCAACAAGTTTTCGACGTTGATTCGTTGATTTATCTCAATTGTTTCAGCTTTTCCATCCTATATAGGATGTTGTTTACCTTACCCAGATCTTATATATAATTTATCAGCAAGCTGCGTTTTTGTCTTCTCCACAAGCGTTAAGTTGTCTGCTGCTATCAGCATGTCATCGACATATATCACAATGATGATTATTCCGTATTTGTCGATTTTTACATACATACATTGATCGGGCGTAGCTTGCGTCAAGCCTATCTCTTTCAAGAACTCATTCAACTTTGTATGCCACTGTGGTCCAGTTTGTTTTAAGCCATAAAGTGTCCGCCGGAGTTTGCATACTTTTTGAGAAATATTCTCTTGCCCTGGAAATTTTTATATTTCGTCTCCTCCATATATATTTTGTCTTCTAATTTCCCGTAGGCAGTAATGCTGTCCGTTTGATGAATGGAATGAATGGCGGCCTTTTAAAGCACAGAAAGGTGCGAAGACTTCATCGTTACTTTATAACGGTCGGTTTATAACGGTCGATGGTTCCATCTTCTTTTCGCTTGATACGAAATGCCCATATGTTACTGAGAACCGTTTTGTCTTCGGGTCTCTTGACAAACACCCAAGTATTGTAGTTCTTGAGAGACGTCAACTCGAGTTAACGAGTTCATTGACTCCACCTATAAAACTCGATCATCATTTGCCATGGCATCCTCGAAATACAAAGGCTCTATTGCATTTATTGCAAGTCAACATAATTTACCTCATTTTGTGGAATCTTCTTTCCAGACCGTAACGTCATCGCAGGTGTCTGCTTCGCATCTTCATCTTCATTGCTGCTGTTGTCTACTGATGAATGCTGATATTGTGACATTATCATTATAATGTAAGATTTTTATAGTTGACTTCGTTTGTTGCACATTTTGATGTCCGCTGTCCTCATCATTACCTTCCTTGCACATGTCAATCTTTTGTTCGGCTTCGGGTGCTAGTTCACCATAGGTAAATTCTGACAGTCTACTTTCATTACACACATAGTTCTTGTGATTTATGACTTCAAAAAACATTACGTCTCTGCTCTTCATGACCTTGGCTGTGGAGGAATCCCAAAGTTTCTAAGTCTTTGATTCCTGGGAATATCCAACTAAACGGAACTCCTTTCCCCTCGGATCGAGCGTTGTTCTTCCTGGTCCTTTTTGAAGTGCAAAAACGTGTTTCCAAACGCTCGGAGAAAACTTATGTTTGGTTTTCCCCGCTCCATACTTCAAAATGTGTTTTATTTCCTAATGTGCTGGTAGGGCACCTATTACGTATAAACGCTGATGTACTTACACCTTCTTCCCATAGATGTTTATGCAGTACTGTGTCGATTAGCATACATCTCGTCATATCTAAAAGAGTACGATGAAAACGCTCCGCAACCATTTTGTTGTGACGTTTGGTATGGGAAGTTGACATCTGAAACCTTATTTTCTTAAGAGTTCGTTGAATTTGGTGATAAGTACTCTGCACCATTGTAACTTCGAAGTCGTTTTATCATCTTGCCGGTCTGACGCTCAGCACGAGATTTAAAATCCTTAATCGCACACAGCACCTCCCCACGGGTTTTCAAAAAGGCAATTTCGACGTATCGCGACTTATCAAAAATGAAGCTATAATATTTAGCGCCTCCAAGTGATTTAATACTCATCTGTTTACAAATGTCTGTGTGTATGGTTTCAAGTATATCACTTTCAATATTATTTGATGAATGAAATGTCTTCTGGCAAATCTTAGCGTTTTTGCACACTACATACTTTATGTTTGCATTACCGAACTTATCATTTATTCCATTGACGGAATCACACGTCCTTAATATTTTTAATTGTTTAAAATTTAAATAGCCCAGTCTTTTATGCCATTTAATTAAATCCGAGTAATTATTTGAAACACAAGTCAACGCTTAACCATCAATTTTATTCCATTGTTCGGTGTGTTTGCTATTGTCAATTTCATTAACGATGTATAGCTTTCCTCTTTTGGCTGCTCCAAAAACAACACTTTTGTTTCTTCTACGTAATGTAGCAACATTATATGTAAATGAGAACGAAAATCCATTCTTCGTTGCTTGAACATACATCACTGAGTTCATCTGTAGATTTATGCTTTTTCACCATCTGATGATCATTTTTACACTTCCAACTCCATGTGATTCCATGATTTCGCTTCCAGCTGTTTTGACTATTGAACGATTAACATCGTCCCACCTTAGAAACCTGCTCTTATCATTACACATATGTGTACTTGCGTCACTATCAAGGCACCAACAATTATTATATATCTCATCATTACCTGCACTTATAACAGATGTTATTGCATTTTCGTCGGTGTTCTGCGACATTCTTCTAGTTTTCTTTGAACGACGTACACGAGCAATGCGTCCCAATTTACCACAGTTGTAACACTTTATGTTTGACATTTTTCGTTGTCTTAGCTTGGAGTTTTTGTTTCCCATCGAGAATACCTTGCCTTTATTTTGAAATTTCGCTTGGGATATTAATGTGTGTGACTAAGTCAGAATCTGGGTCCATAACCTATTGGTTTTTTATGAAGCCGATATAAAGATGGAGACGTCCATTCTGTTTGATGGTTTTCGAGAAGGAAAAACATTTTCATACATCAGGTAATCTACCGAAAAGGCATACATATCAATGTAGTGACATATAGTGTTAATGCGTATTCATACAAATGTGGGATGCGTGTGACATATTATCATAAGACTTCCTTTTGTGAAAATGTATCGCGGGGATTGTTTGCGTTTTTTTTTTTACGTGAATTTACTAATTCATACAAAACCCTTAATGACAAATGCTTTCAAATCTGTTCACTCAGAATCAAAAGGATTAAAAATCCACCTTAGGTCTTTCAATAATCGTCGACCTTAACGGCATCAACATCTGGCTAGCACTCCTGCTCATCCCACAGCTTCATCTCTCATTATGACAAGCTTAATTTCTAAGAAATAGAAGTGACCGTAATAACTAGCACAACGATGGAAGCACTGAAGTCGCTACTGACGACTTAACAAATGAAATAACAATCGTGGATATTCTAGCCTCCACGGAATGGACACCTTAGCGTGGTGCGGGGGCTTAAGTCGGCAATCAATGCCTGCTGAAAGGGTGACTCTGACAGACAGCAGAAGGAATGAGAAGTCGAGGAACTAAGTCTATCAACCCCTACTCCAGAGTGCTATGTTAACCGTGCCCACTGGATAAAGTTGGCAGCCGGGGGTAATACTGTGCTGTGTATTAACCGTGCCTCTCCTTAGCCGAGTCACTTTCCGGAGAGTATTAATGGCCTTACCACGCTCATGCGAGGTTCTGGCGTAGCTGAGCTTTAGGTCCTTAGCCACTCATGGGATTCAAAATTAAACCCAAAAATAAGAACAAAAAAATTAAAGGCGAGCTAAAAAAGCTACAGGGGGTTACTTCAGAATTAGCAGCGAGCCGTGTTGAGCAGGGGCTCGCAGAAACCTAAAAAGTGCAAGGGCACGCATACTGCGGATAGAGCAAGTAGGAGTGAAGGTCTAGCTTGCCTTCCAACGACGCCCGCTCCGGGACAACCCGGTAGATTGGATGATCCACTCAGGAGGGGGCTTAGTGGTGCTGGAGTCAGGTGATATCTTCGCTACCTCGAACAGGGCCTAGTGCCTGAGGAAGCAAGAAAAAAGGCAGACGAGCACAAGGCCCAGACTAGCTCGGAACCTTCCACCTCAGTAAAAAAGCGCAGTAGCTTGGCTTTATTTCTCCTGACACGATGGATGTTCCCGAAGCAGGAGATGTCGAAGGCGGGACCCTCGAATCAAACTGCTACCTAGAAGGGCATGCTAGCATAGTGAAATTTCTCTGAGTCTACGGTGGCCGAGGGGGTAGCAGTTTTTTCTTGTGAATGCCCAAGGAAGATGCTGTGTGCTGAAGACCGGAAAAGAATAGAGGATGCCTTGGTTATATAAATGCAAGAGCATGAAAAGACGGTTATGAATATGGAAAAGGAACTCCTTTAGGAAGGAAGCAGGGCGTCAACCTCAAATGTGGAAGCGCTCAACGCTCTCCCCAACCATCTTTAAAGCGGCGCAGTCTTTAAAGCGCACATCATGCTATTGCGGCATCTGCTGTTATAGCGACGCTGTTCACTACAGAAAATCTGGACTTCGTTTTGAAGGGGACAGTCAAAGGACTGGCATGCAGGAATGTAAAGGTAATTTGCGACACCGGGCTGACCACCCCAAGAGCATGCATTCTTACTAATAACTAGATTTCGTACCCGGCTGTGCCCGGGTTTGTTTCTTCAACCGGTACTTTACCTGGTACTAAATCGGCTAATCCGTTCAGAAGTTCAATATTCACAATTTCAGCAAAATTAAATGATTTGTGTGTAGCTGTGTATATGTACATGCATAGATAGCTTGGGTATGACAAAATAAGAAAAGTGCGAAAATGTTTATTGTTTCCTTTTCGTTTTGGTGTCTCAGGCAGTCGTTCGTATATGTTCGATAGAGACGTAGAAAAATGATGAATGGTTGCACCAAAGCAAAATATGAAAAATGTGTATGTATATATGGAAGTTCCAACACACTGGGGGGATGGTTGATATCCACGACTACGCAACTTGAAATGGTTTCATACCGGATTGATGCCGTTTAAAAAGTGCTCGTAACTTCCGAACCGTGTGTCGTACCGACTTTCATTCAGCATCTAAATTTTAGAATGATTTTTGTTGACAATTTAAGAGCTCTGCGACGTGTAGTTTCGGAGGCTTTGTCGGTGAGACACACAAACTTTCTGCTTTATAGTTAAGATAACACTAATTATATTCTAATTATATTCAGAGAACCATCATCCTTGCCATCTCTACAACGACTGGTAGAGCACAGCAAAAGGCCACGAATATCAGTTTTAATTGGATCTGACGCCAACGCCCGAAACACCATCTGGAGGAGCACCGACACAAACAAATGGGGTGAGTACTTGCTGCAATTCATTTTAAACACGTCACTTGCCATTTTTAATGTCGGGAACGTTTTCCCACGTTTGTAACGAGGGTCAGTCATGAGGTATTAGACCTCACTGTAGGCAGTCAATGTCTAAATGACCTATGCAAAAACTGGTAAGTATCCAACGAACCATCGATGTCTGACCACAGGATAATAAGATTCGACTTGGACAACTCCAAATTAGCAGGTAAGACTACAAGGAAACCGAGGAAAACAAACTGGAATATCTGTGAATCGCAGCTGGAAACACAACTGAAGCACATTGATAGAAGAAGAGCTCCGGCCCACTTTCTAGAGTTAGAACTTGTTGTAGAAAGCACAACAAAAGCTATCACAACAGCGTTTGAAGCAAGTTGTGCAATAAGCAGGGACTTTAAGGAAAAGAGAGTGCCATGGTAGAGCAATAATTTTATCCAATCTGCTGGCCAAAACACACAAGCTATTTAATATGGCTAACCAAACCGGAGACTCGCAAAGCTACAAAAGGGCACTCACCTCCTACAATATTGAAATAAGCCAAGTTAAAAGAGAAAGCTTTAGAAGTTTCTGCGAAACAGTATGAAGTACCCCTGCTAGCTAGACTGCATAAAGCGCTTTCAAAAAATGGGAGATTCAAATGTCTCAAAAGATACGTGATGGCAGTTACAATGAAAATGAGGAATAGAGGGCAAGACTTCTGCTAGAAACTCACTTTCCAGGTAGTCACCGAAATACTAACGGGTCTGGAACAAATTTGAGAAGACCAGGGGTTATGGACTGGAGAGTTGCGTGGGAGATATTCCCCAAAGAACGTATTGTCTCTAGGGGTTGACGAAATTATACCATCCCAACTCCAAAAAGGTAGAAACAAATTGCTTCCATACCTGAGAATAATAACTAGAAATTGTCCGGGGCAGGGTATATTCCAAACCACTGGAGAAGGACAACGGTAGTGTTTATTCCAAAGATGTGGAAGAAAGACCCAAGTCTACCTAAGTCTTACAGAGCGATCAGTCTTACCAATTGACAGAAACTATCGACAGCGACCTTGAAGTGAACGAAATAGTTATATGTCCTTTCTTGGATATTGAAGGAGCATTTGACAACGCATCGCACGATGCGATTATTAAAGCTCTGGACAAGACGGAAGTAAACCGAACAGTATCGAAATGGATGTATGAACTTCTGAATACCAGAACAGCTGAGACACATACATCAGAAGGTATAATAAAAGTCAACACAACAAAAGGATGTCCTCAAATCGGAGTTTTATCTTCCCTAATGTGGAGTCTAGTTGTAGACGAACTTCTGGAGATACTAACAAATCACGGCATCAAATGTCAAGCATATGCTGATTATATAGTAATTATAGCCAGAGGCAGGATGGAGGAAACCCTATGTGCTACACTCGCATGTAGACTTAAAATTACTAAAGAGTGGTGCCTGTCAACTGGACTAAATCTAAATGCGGCAGAAACCACCATAGTACCTTTCACAAGAAAACGCAAACAGGAACGACGATAGCCCACAGATTAAGCAATACGGTAAAATGGTATACGGATTGATCAAGAACTGATGAGGGAACAGGGGCAGGAGTATTTGGTCCCCGAACAAAGTACTGCGAACCCATGGGCAAATGCACCAATATCTTTCAAGCAAGTCTATGCCATAGTCAGATGCGCTAAGATCAATCTTGACAGGAACTATACCTACTGTGACATAGCAATAATGTCGGACAAGAAGCTGAGTAGTAGTAACAGAGTAAAAATGTGTTGGATACCTGGCCATACAGGGATAGAAGGGAATGAAATGGTTGACTTCCTCGCTAGGAATGGAGCATGGGAACATTTTGTAGGCCCCAATCTACGCTGTAGGATAACACATCCTCAAGGAAGTGTTTAGGGAACTAGAAAGAAGGAACCGGACAGATACATGAAACAAAGCTGATTTGAAGCAGGCCTAGAAACTCTTGGGTCAACATAACCGCAAGAGGTTTGAGGCATGTATCAGAATGAGCAAAAACAACCTCCGTATTCTAACAGGCTTCCTAACAGGGCACTGTAAACTCAGGGAGCACCAAAGGAAACTAGGAGTATCAGAAGAAGATCTCTGCAGATTCTGCGGAGGATCTAATGAAATTCAACTATTATTATTGATGTTGGTGACGAGGAAAATCTACTTAAATGTAAATCTAAATTTGTATATGGGAAATTGAATAAAAAAACTCGTAACTACATAACTATTTTACAAGAACTAAGTTCTCTTACGCTAATCGTCGATATGCAAAACCACTGCTGCACTGCACTCTTTTTTACTGAACTTGTTGGGCCACGAAACACAGTTTACAATGAAAAAGAGGATGGCGATAATAGTTTTTTTTATCGAAATGAATTCGAATGTGACCTCGACCTTCGAATAGCGCCACTGCAAAAGTCATATCCGGAGCCAGAAGCGAAACACCGACGTGGAAAACTTTCTGAAAACAAAAATTGGTTTCTTTTATCTATCTAATACAAAAACTGAATCTACTACAAATTATAACTGTGCTTTCTATACTATTTACACAAGCGAGACCAATTGCTCTTTTCATAAACATATTTGTTGAAAAGTAAACCTCACTTTTAAATTCTTCGTCAAGCAATAGGCGCACTTTATGTCACCTGTCACATTCACTTTTTGTTCTCTTCCTTTTTGATGTGAGCATTCATCTAAGTGACACGCAATAAACATTCATTTCATTAAAACTTACTCGCTTGTATTTTCATAAACGTCGAGGGAAGTTTGGGAGAAGCTTACATGCCCTTAAGTGATGAATGGATAGGAACATTACTTCTGGCTGGTTTGCTGGATGAATGTTCCCGTATGATTATTGGAAATCGAAAGTTCTGGAGTCAAGATAACATGTGACGCTATTAAGACTAAACTTTTGCAAGACGTTAAAAAGCCAACCGAACGGAATGCTCTATATTCAAAGCTAAATTCATCTAAAGGATTCCGATGCTTTAATTGTAATCGATATGGGCATCGTGATGCAGATTGTACAGCGCGACAACGTGAAAATAAAACAAAATCTCATCAGGTGAAAACGACTGGTTTATTGACTCCGGTGCCAGTATGCACATAAGCAAGAGATAGGAATTATTCAAAGAAATTCTTAAGTCTCAGGTCTCCGAGATCTTCGTTGCCAATAAAGAGAAATTTAAGGTTGCTGGCATAGGTGATATTGAAATTGAAACAATCGACAGTAAGGCTAAGTATATCACCGTGCATGATGTACTTTATGTGCCTGACTTAGTTGCTAACCTTTTGTCCGTCAGTCGTGTTATTCAGAAAGGTCAAAATTTGTGGCGTCAAATGTTTTATATCTTCAAATAGAAAAATAATTGCAACAGCTGGGGAGAACAACATCTTTAAAGCTATCTGACCTCAAAATCGAGCGTGTTTGGTCGCAGGATTTGAAGCTAGCAATTTATGGCATGCACGTCTGGGCCATTTGAACTATGAAAATTTAGTTAGAACCAAAAACAAGGTTAAAGATATGGTTTTCAGTGAAAAATCAAAATTAGATTGTAATCCTGGCATAAAAAGTAAGATGGCAAGAAAACGGTTTAAGAATTCTGAAACACGAACAACGGAACTACTTCAGTTAATACATTCTGACTTGTGTGGTCCTATGGAAGTAGCTTCCATTGGCGGTACTAAGCATTTCCTTACTTTCATAGACGAAAACAGGGTTACCAGCAATATTTCAACAATTTAAAGCATTGGTTGAAAACGAAACATCCCGAAAATAAAATGCTTGCGTACAGACAACGGCACCGAGTTTTGCAAACAAGAAATGGCGAAATTTCTTCAATAGAATGGAATTTCCCACCAGACGACTGTACCATATAGCCCTCAGCTAAATAGAACCGCTGAACGTATGAATCGTTCCATTGTGGAAAGAGCGCGATGCATGCTGTTTCAAGCTGATTTGGACAAATCATTTTGGGCTGAGGCTGTTACAACTGATGATGATGCAAATATTCCAAAGCCAAATGGTCAAAATGGGATGCCAAAGCACAATAGCTAATTTTCATAGATTATTGGAAGATACTAAGGCTACAGATTGATAAATCCGACTAATAATCACGTTGTAAAGAGTCTTGATGAAGTATTTCTTGAAAATCAATCCAATAAGGATATTTTGAAAACAAATTCAAGTAAAGCCATACAAGTAGTAAATCTTGAGATTGATAGTGACACAAATTCAGTGGAGGAAACTGAGGAATCTCAATCAACTGCTTTAGAGGATTCCTTAAAAGTAACAGAATTAATTGATTCATCAGAATACTTTTAGTCGAATGCAGATACAACCCTTATGAGTGACGAACCAGATAATCAGGTAATACCAAATGTATCTACAGATGTTCGTAGGTCAGCACGGACTCGAAAACCTATCAACATGAACGATTATGTTTTGTACTCGGCGGAAGCAATCCTCACAGATGGCCCTCAAACAGTCACCGAAGCGTTAAATAGTGAACAATGGAAACTTGCAATGATGGAGGAGTACGGATCGTTGACAGAAAATAACACTTGGACGTTAGAGGATTTACCCAAAAATGTGAAGCCTATTAACTGCAAGTGGATATTCAAGACTAAACGAAATGAAGAAGGTATCATTCAACGATATAAGGCGCGTTTAGTCTTAAAAGGTTGTTCACAGAAAGCTGGGATCAACTACCAAGAAACATACTCTCCTGTTATACGATATACATCCATAAGATATTTAATCTCCATTGCAGCTAGGTACACTCTTGAGATTCAACAAATGGATGCATTTCTGCAAGGCGATCTAACTGATGAAATATATATGGTCTATCCTGAAATACATATGGTCGTTACTGGTAAAAAATTCTGTAAGCTAAATAAGGCGATTTATGTACTCAAGCAAGCGAGTAGAGAATGGAATAAAATAATTGATATTGCTTTAAAGGAAATGGGTCTTAAACAGTCAAAACTTGACCCGTGTATTTACTTTGATACATCCAATGACAAGATGTTTTTCCTCGCTGTATATGTTGATGACCTACTCATTTTTTTCCAATAACGACAAATTAAAGACAAAAATAAAAACTCAGCTAAAACAGAAGTTTGTCATGAAAGATCTTGGTGAAGCAATATATTCTGTTGGCTTCAGGATTACTCGGAATCAGCAAAAAGAAGAGGCTTATATTGATCAGACATCATATATAAATAAAATTTTAAAACGATTTGAAATGGACCAATGTAACTCTTCAAGTATATTGATATGAATCAACGGTTAACGAAACCCAAAGAAAGTTGGTGTAATTCAGAGAATATTCCGTATGAAGATATATCCCGAATAAATACAGCGATTTTCAAAATGAGCTGGTTTTACTTTGACAGGAATGTCATAGTTTTTGTGTTGAAGAATAGCAAATCCTCAAACATATACAGGCCACAATACTACTACGTGTGTATGCGGTTGACACATGCAAATAAGTATCCCGTATCCACCCAGCCGTAAAAACCCACGTTTATCTAATTACTTATTATGTGTTTTATTAGCCTTGTTAATTATCGTTTTCAGTCAATACATATGCCACGGACATTGAGTAATCGAAAACAGTCATTAACACTGCAAGAACGCATCTATTTACAAATAAAATTCTTGTGTTCAGTAAAGTAATCTAATAGAGAATTAGTTCAATTATTTAGATAAATAAAGAGGGACGAACACAGCCAGTGCTATATTATAATCTAATACAAAAACTTAATCTACTACAAATTATAACTCAAATGGCTTTGCTTTCTATATTATTTACACAAGCGAGACCAATTGTTCTTTTCATATGCATATTGAATTTTATAATTGTGTTTATATTTCCGTCCAACTTATATTCTACTACATATCCATGAACTGTCCGACACAGTCCAGGATCACAGGCCGATTCGCAAATAGAGCACATCGTTCTATTTTTATTGTTTCTTATGTTTTATTTTCCGCGCTCTTTCTCATTTACGCCTTGCCATTGACATAAACATGTGATATGGCCTTGCTTACAAAAACATTGTCGTTTCAATCAAAATATTCGTGCAGAGCTTGTAAACTCGCTAAGAAGGGATATCCATGGTAGTCAGATTTATCAGCTATAGAGCCTTTATTGTGGATTGGCTGTATTGTAACTTGCTTAAATTGTAACATAACTCCAACTAAATCAGATAGAAGGGAATGAAATGGTTGACTTCCTCGCTAGGAATGGAGCATGGGAACATTTTGTAGGCCCCGAACCAGTCTACGCTGTAGGATAACACATCCTCAAGGAAGTGTTTAGGGAACTAGAAAGAAGGAACCGAACAGATACATGGAACAAAGCTGATTCTATGAAGCAGGCCTAGAAACTCTTGGGTCAACATAACCGCAAGAGGTTTGAGGCATGTATCAGAATGAGCAAAAACAACCTCCGTATTCTAACGGGCTTCCTAACAGGGCACTGTAAACTCAGGGAGCACCAAAGGAAACTAGGAGTATCAGAAGAAGATCTCTGCAGATTCTGCGGAGGATCTAATGAAATTCAACTATTATTATTGATGTTGGTGACGAGGAAAATCTACTTAAATGTAAATCTAAATTTGTATATGGGAAATTGAATAAAAAAACTTTACAAGAACTAAGTTCTCTTACGCTAATCGTCGATATGCAAAACCACTGCTGCACTGCACTCTTTTTTACTGAACTTGTTGGGCCACGAAACACAGTTTACAATGAAAAAGAGGATGGCGATAATAGTTTTTTTTATCGAAATGAATTCGAATGTGACCTCGACCTTCGAATAGCGCCACTGCAAAAGTCATATCCGGAGCCAGAAGCGAAACACCGACGTGGAAAACTTTCTGAAAACAAAAATTGGTTTCTTTTATCTATCTAATACAAAAACTGAATCTACTACAAATTATAACTGTGCTTTCTATACTATTTACACAAGCGAGACCAATTGCTCTTTTCATAAACATATTTGTTGAAAAGTAAACCTGACTTTTAAATTCTTCGTCAAGCAATAGGCGCACTTTATGTCACCTGTCACATTCACTTTTTGTTCTCTTCCTTTTTGATGTGAGCATTCATCTAAGTGACACGCAATAAACATTCATTTCATTAAAACTTACTCGCTTGTATTTTCATAAACGTCGAGGGAAGTTTGGGAGAAGCTTACATGCCCTTAAGTGATGAATGGATAGGAACATTACTTCTGGCTGGTTTGCTGGATGAATGTTCCCGTATGATTATTGGAAATCGAAAGTTCTGGAGTCAAGATAACATGTGACGCTATTAAGACTAAACTTTTGCAAGACGTTAAAAAGCCAACCGAACAGAATGCTCTATATTCAAAGCTAAATTCATCTAAAGGATTCCCATGCTTTAATTGTAATCGATATGGGCATCGTGCTGCAGATTGTACAGCGCGACAACGTGAAAATAAAACAAAATCTCATCAGGTGAAAACGACTGGTTTATTGACTCCGGTGCCAGTATGCACATAAGCAAGAGATAGGAATTATTCAAAGAAATTCTTAAGTCTCAGGTCTCCGAGATCTTCGTTGCCAATAAAGAGAAATTTAAGGTTGCTGGCATAGGTGATATTGAAATTGAAACAATCGACAGTAAAGCTAAGTATATCACCGTGCATGATGTACTTTATGTGCCTGACTTAGTTGCTAACCTTTTGTCCGTCAGTCGTGTTATTCAGAAAGTCAAAATTTGTGGCGTCAAATGTTTTATATCTTCAAATAGAAAAATAATTGCAACAGCTGGGGAGAACAACATCTTTAAAGCTATCTGACCTCAAAATCGAGCGTGTTTGGTCGCAGGATTTGAAGCTAGCAATTTATGGCATGCACGTCGGGGCCATTTGAACTATGAAAATTTAGTTAGAACTCAGTTAATACATTCTGACTTGTGTGGTCCTATGGAAGTAGCTTCCATTGGCGGTACTAAGCATTTCCTTACTTTCATAGACGAAAACAGGGTTACCAGCAATATTTCAACAATTTAAAGCATTGGTTGAAAACGAAACATCCGGAAAATAAAATGCTTGCGTACAGACAACGGCACCGAGTTTTGCAAACAAGAAATTTCTTCAAAAGAATGGAATTTCCCACCAGACGACTGTACCATATAGCCCTCAGCTAAATAGAACCGCTGAACGTATGAATCGTTCCATTGTGGAAAGAGCGCGATGCATGCTGTTTCAAGCTGATTTGGACAAATCATTTTGGGCTGAGGCTGTTACAACTGATGATGATGCAAATATTCCAAAGCCAAATGGTCAAAATGGGATGCCAAAGCACAATAGCTAATTTTCATAGATTATTGGAAGATACTAAGGCTACAGATTGATAAATCCGACTAATAATCACGTTGTAAACAGTCTTGATGAAGTATTTCTTGAAAATCAATCCAATAAGGATATTTTGAAAACAAATTCAAGTAAAGCCATACAAGTAGTAAATCTTGAGATTGATAGTGACACAAATTCGGTGGAGGAAACTGAGGAATCTCAATCAACTGCTTTAGAGGATTCCTTAAAAGGAACAGAATTAATTGATTCATCAGAATACTTTTAGTCGGATGCAGATACAACCCTTATGAGTGACGAACCAGATAATCAGGTAATACCAAATGTATCTACAGATGTTCGTAGGTCAGCACGGACTCGAAAACCTATCAACATGAACGATTATGTTTTGTACTCGGCGGAAGCAATCCTCACAGATGGCCCTCAAACAGTCACCGAAGCGTTAAATAGTGAACAATGGAAACTTGCAATGATGGAGGAGTACGGATCGTTGACAGAAAATAACACTTGGACGTTAGAGGATTTACCCAAAAATGTGAAGCCTATTAACTGCAAGTGGATATTCAAGACTAAACGAAATGAAGAAGGTATCATTCAACGATATAAGGCGCGTTTAGTCTTAAAAGGTTGTTCACAGAAAGCTGGGATCAACTACCAAGAAACATACTCTCCTGTTATACGATATACATCCATAAGATATTTAATCTCCATTGCAGCTAGGTACACTCTTGAGATTCAACAAATGGATGCATTTCTGCAAGGCGATCTAACTGATGAAATATATATGGTCTATCCTGAAATACATATGGTCGTTACTGGTAAAAAATTCTGTAAGCTAAATAAGGCGATTTATGGACTCAAGCAAGCGAGTAGAGAATGGAATACAAAAATTGATATTGCTTTAAAGGAAATGGGTCTTAAACAGTCAAAACTTGACCCGTGTATTTACTTTGATACATCCAATGACAAGATGTTTTTCCTCGCTGTATATGTTGATGACCTACTCATTTTTTTCCAATAACGACAAATTAAAGGCAAAAATAAAAACTCAGCTAAAACAGAAGTTTGTCATGAAAGATCTTGGTGAAGCAATATATTCTGTTGGCTTCCGGATTACTCGGAATCAGCAAAAAGGAGAGGCTTATATTGATCAGACATCATATATAAATAAAATTTTAAAACGATTTGAAATGGACCAATGTAACTCTTCAAGTATATTGATATGAATCAACGGTTAACGAAACCCAAAGAAAGTTGGTGTAATTCAGAGAATATTCCGTATGGAGATATATCCCGAATAAATACAGCGATTTTCAAAATGAGCTGGTTTTACTTTGACACGAATGTCATAGTTTTTGTGTTGAAGAATAGCAAATCCTCAAACATATACAGGCCACAATACTACTACGTGTGTATGCGGTTGACACATGCAAATAAGTATCCCGTATCCACCCAGAAGTAAAAACCCACGTTTATCTAATTACTTATTATGTGTTTTATTAGCCTTGTTAATTATCGTTTTCAGTCAATACATATGCCACGGATATTGAGTAATCGAAAACAGTCATTAACACTGCAAGAACGCATCTATTTACAAATAAAATTCTTGTGTTCAGTAAAGTAATCTAATAGAGAATTAGTTCAATTATTTAGATAAATAAAGAGGGACGAACACAGCCAGTGCTATATTATAATCTAATACAAAAACTTAATCTACTACAAATTATAACTCGAATGGCTTTGCTTTCTATATTATTTACACAAGCGAGACCAATTGTTCTTTTCATATGCATATTGAATTTTATAATTGTGTTTATATTTCCGTCCAACTTATATTCTACTACATATTCATGAACTGTCCGACACAGTCCAGGATCACAGGCCGATTCGCAAATAGAGCACATCGTTCTATTTTTATTGTTTCTTATGTTTTATTTTCCGCGCTCTTTCTCATTTACGCCTTGCCATTGACATCAACATGTGATATGGCCTTGCTTACAAAAACATTGTCGTTTCAATCAAAATATTCGTGCAGAGCTTGTAAACTCGCTAAGAAGGGATATCCATGGTAGTCAGATTTATCAGCTATAGAGCCTTTATTGTGGATTGGCTGTATTGTAGCCTGCTTAAATTGTAACATAACTCCAACTAAATCAGCAAATTATTGCTTAAAAAAATAGTGATTTCTGTTGTGTTTCGCTAACTTAAATTTGCACTCGAAGAATGTGCCTGACCTTAGTACCCTAGTGCTCACTTTCAATGGACAAAATAATGTTGAACGTAACTCAGATTGAATTTAATATATTATTATAATTTTTATTTGAATAAATACATTTTAAATTTAAGTAAAGCGATTTTTAAAATGAGCTGATTTTACTTTGCCATGATTTTTGAGTTAAAGAATAGCAAATCCTCAAATACGTATACAGGCCACAATACCACTACATGTGTATACGGTTGACACATGCAAATAAGTATCCCGTATCCACCCAGTCGTAACAAGCCACGTTTATCTAATTACTTATTATGTGTGTTTTATTAGCCTTGTTAATTATCGTCTTCAGTCGATACATACGCCACGGATATTGATTAATCCAAAACAGTCATTAACACTGCAAGAACGCATATTTACAAATAAAATTCTTGTGCTCAGTAGAGTAATCTCATAGAGAATTAGTTCAATTATTTAGATAAATAAAGAGGGACGAACACAGCCAGTGCTATATTATAATCTAATACAAAAACTTAATCTACTACAAATTATAACTCGAATGGCTTTGCTTTCTATATTATTTACACAAGCGAGACCAATTGTTCTTTTCATATGCATATTGAATTTTATAATTGTGTTTATATTGCCGCCCAACTTATATTCTACTACATATCCATGAACTGTCCGACACAGTCCAGGATTACAGGCCGATTCGCAAATAGAGCACATCGTTCTATTTTTATTGTTTCTTATGTTTTATTTTCCGCGCTCTTTCTCATTTACGCCTTGCCATTGACATCAACATGTGATATGGCCTTGCTTACAAAAACATTGTCGTTTCAATCAAAATATTCGTGCAGAGCTTGTAAACTCGCTAAGAAGGGATATCCATGGTAGTCAGATTTATCAGCTATAGACCTTTATTGTGGATTGGCTGTATTGTAACTTGCTTAAATTGTAACATAACTCCAACTAAATCAGCAAATTATTGCTTCAAAAAATAGTGATTTCTGTTGTGTTTCGCTAACTTAAATTTGCACTCGAAGAATGTGCCTGACCTTAGTACCCTAGTGCTCACTTTCAATGGAAAATAATGTTGAACGTAATTCAGATTGAATTTAATATATTATTATAATTTTTATTTGAGTAAATACATTTTAAATTTAAGTAGAGCGATTTTCAAAATGAGCTGGTTTTACTTTGCCATGATTTTTGAGTTAAAGAATAGCAAATCCTCAAATACGTATACAGGCCACAATACCACTACATGTGTATACGGTTGACACATGCAAATAAGTATCCCGTATCCACCCAGTCGTAACAAGCCACGTTTATCTAATTACTTATTATGTGTGTTTTATTAGCCTTGTTAATTATCGTCTTCAGTCGATACATACGCCACGGATATTGATTAATCCAAAACAGTCATTAACACTGCAAGAACGCATATTTACAAATAAAATTCTTGTGCTCAGTAGAGTAATCTGATAGAAAATTAGTTAAATTATTTAGATAAATAAAGATGGATGAACAGAACCAGTGCTGAAGTCAACGCCACCGCAAAAGTCATATCCGGAGCTAGAAGCGAAACACAGACGTGAAAAATATTCTGAAATCAAAAAATAGTTTTTTATCTATCTAATACAAAAACTGAATCTACTACAAATTATAACTGTGCTTTCTAGATTATTTACACAAGCGAGACCAATTCTTTTTTTCATATGCATATTGAATTTTATAATTGTTTATTTTTCCGTCCTACCGTCCGTCCTAGTTCTATGACATCCTTCGACGCGTGCACTTGTCGCCGTCCGTGCATTACGCGTGTGCCCAAAAAAGAAAAAAGAAGAAAAAAAAGATCCCTCCACCCACAAAAGCCTCGCGAGTGCCGACCAGAACAATAAACAAGTGTTTGTGTGAAGTGTTTCGGTGTCGAGTGCGTTCGGTCCGCTCCCTCTCGCCCCTTTCCTTCAACTTCCTGCGCATTCTCGGTCGCAACTCCCGTTCGATTTCATCAAGCGGGTTGATGCTATGACTGAGAGTGCGTAGCATCTGACGTAGCGGATTTTAGAAGTCTGAACTTGTTGGTGGACCAACTCCAATCGATGTATGGGCGTAAAACCTACATCGTTTGTTGTTGTGAAGCTATTACGGAATTTGCACTTCTCAACTCTGCTTTACCACACGCAGTCGGAGTTGGGTAATTTTATATCTCCGTCTTGTTTTCTATGGAAAACTTTAGGGTTGATGTGTACAATGTTCGTGGGCTAAGAGCGAATCTCTTCGCTGTGTACGTCCATTTGTTTTTATATAAACCAGCTGTCTTGGCACTAAGTGAAACACAGGTAGGTGAGAATACCGAATTATCGGATTTGACCCTGACCGGCTATAGCTTGGTGCCTCTTTTCTTTTTTCACCGGGGTCTCGCCATCTACGTGCGTAGTGATGTAGCTTACCAAATTCAACCACAATATGGCCACTGTTTCAATCCCGAATTTAATTTTCTGTGGTTAAAAATCCAGGTCCGTAAGCATTTAATCCACTACTGTTTTATTCACAGAAGTCCAAACTTGGATAGCAATTCAACTTCTAACGAATTTGATGCGCTATCCGATTTCATCTCAAGAATTGTATCCCTGTATCCTCGCACTGAAATTGCCATTGCGGGGGATTTCAATGTACACAATTCTAATTGGCTTCGACATTCAGGCCAGACAATACCCGAAGGAAGGTATGTCGAAATCTTTGCTGAGCTAAACAATCTGACTCAGCTAGTAAATGAGCCCACACGAATACCTGACGTCGCAGATCATTCCGCCAACATCCTGGACCTGTTTCTCACCTCTCACCCTGATAAATATTCTGTTGGCATACTGTCGCCTCTAGGCTCGACTGACCATTGTGTCATATCAGCTAATTTCTCGTTATCATCACACACAGCTAGAGAACAAATTCCTAAAAGAACAGTATGGATGTACGAGAAAGCCGATTGGAGCGGACTCAATAATTTCTTTAGGAATTTTAACTGGTCACTATGCTTTCTCGATAGTGACGTGGATGCCGCAGCTGAGGCTATCAGGTTGAGAGAGTTGAATTTCCGGGCATACAAAGACAACCCTACTGAGGAAAACCGGAATAAGTTTAAACGGGCCAGAAATGACTGCAATGCAACTATCAGACGTGTGAAATTCTCCTATGATCAAAAGCTGAGGCAAAAAGTGCTACAATGTCCCAAAGGTAGCAACAACTTTTGGTCATTTGTAAAAAAAACATAAAGAATTCCACCTCGTCTTTCAGCTGTCAGCTGTCGACATTCCAGCTGTCAGCTCTTTAGATAAAGCCAATCTGCTTGCATCGCATTTTGCAGCCAGCTCAACACTGCCAGATTCCAATATGTCTCCACCTGTACTTGAGAGCGTTGATTTCACCATGGGACAAATCCACTTTCGCACAAGAGTACTTAGAGATCTCGATCTCAACGTGCACAAATCCGCTGGCCCGGATGGTATTCCCCCTATACTTCTGAAGAGGTGTTCTTCTGCGCTGGCAAAACTATTGCGTAAGCTTTTTCATCCATCCTACTCTTTAGGTCTCTTTCCGAGCAGATGGAAAACAGCAAGGGCGTATCCTCGTCACCCACCTCGTACCGACCCATAGCACTTACGTCCCGTCTTTCTAAGGTCATGGAAACGCTGATAAATCGTCAGCTTATGAAATATCTTGAATCGCGGAAGCTTCTTAATGACCGGCAGTACGGTTTCCGTATCAACAGGTCCACTGGTGATCTGATAGCTTAACTCACCGAAAAGTGGAACACATCTTTGCATAATGCAGGCGAAAACAAGATCGTTGAATTTGATATTTCCAAGGCATTTGACAGAGTTTGGCATCAAGCTCTTTTGTCGAAAATGCGTTCATATGGTATCGATGAATCTCTTCTTCTATGGATTAGAAATTACCTTTCGAACCGTTCAATTCAAGTTGTTTTGGATGGGTTCAAGTCTGACATTCACCTAATAAATGCTGGTGTACCTCAAGGCTCTGTTCTGTCTCCGACACTCTTTCTCATTTTTATTAATGATCTCTTGTCTGCTACTTCTAATCCAATCCATTCCTTCGCTGATGACAGCACCCTCAGCTTTTCATATACGTTCCAAGACTCACGACCCTGCCCTTCTGCCGTAGAATTGGAACGGCAGCGTATGTTAAGCACATTGAATTCCGATCTTGACAGTATAATTAACTGCATGGCGCTTGTGTCAATGAAACCGGAAAGCTTTACATCCTTGGTATGTGTATCAACACAACACTTAGTTGGAACGATCACATATCTGAGGTCGCCAAAAATGCTGCGAAATGTTTAGGTTTCCTTAATCGATGCAAGAAATATTTTACCCCCTCTGATTTGGCTTTCATTTATAAGGCGTATATCCGCCCAAGCTTGAGTACAACGCTCATATCTGGTCTGGTGCCCAGAAAGACCACCCTGCACCTACTAGATAGAATCCAAAAGCGAGCGATAAAACTTATAGGAGACAACAATGTCGCAAAGTCATTAGACTCGCTCGAACATCGACGTACCGTTTCTTCTTTGTCCGTATTTTATCGTTATTTCAACAAACGATGCTCAAGTGAGCTAGCCAACTGCATTCCTCCTCTCCATGAATTCACCCGCAATACTCGTCTCGCCAGGAATGCTCATCAGTTTACCCTTAAGCCTACTTTCGGACGCACAGTTAAATTTAGAGACTCGTTCTTCAGCCGTACTACGCGAATCTGGAATGCTCTTCCCAGCCCTATATTTTCCACAGACTACAACCCGCAGATATTTAAGACCAATGTGCACAGATACCTCCTCTCCCTTTCTCCCTCTATACCTTCGGCCCGTGCTGTGTCTTAAATCCGGACACATAAGGGTATAAGCTCGCAAATTATATTATATTATATTATAATTTTCTACTGCATATCCATGAACTGTCCGAACTCCGTATCATATTCTTAGTACCAAAAATCTCCAACAGGATCACAGGCCGATTCGCAAATAGATCCGCAAACGCCTTGCCACTGACATCAACATGTCGTTTCAATCAAAATATTCGTGCAGAGCTTGTAAACTCGCTTAGAAGAGATTTCCATGGTAGTTAGATGAATCAGCTATAGAGCCTTTATTGTGGATTGGCTGTATTGTAGCTTGCTTAAATTACATAACACCAACTAAATCAACAAATTATTGCTTCAAAAAATAGTGATTTCTGTTGTGTTTCGCTAACTTAAATTTGCACTCGAAGAATGTGCCTGACCTTAGTACCCTAGTGCTCACCTTCAATGGACAAAATAATGTTGAACGTAACTCAGATTGAATTTAATATATTATTATAATATTTATTTGAATAAATACATTTGAAATGTACGTAGAGCGATTTTCAAAATGAGCTAATTTTACTTTGACAGGAATGCCATGATTTTCGTGTTAAAGAATAGCATATCCTCAAAAACGTTTACAGGCCACAATACCACCACATCTGTATACGGTTGACACATGCAAATAAGTATCCCGTATCTACCCAGCCGTAACAAGCCACATTTATCTAATTACCTATTATGTGTGTTTTATTAGCCTTGTTAATTATCGTCTTCAGTCGATACATACGCCACGGATATTGATTAATCGAAAACAGACATTAACACTGCAAGAACGCATCTATTTACAAATAGAATTCTTGTGCTCAGTACAGTAATCTAATAGAGAATTAGTTAAAATATTTAGATAAATAAATTTTTGAAATGCTTCAAAAAATAGTGATTTCTGTTGTGTTTCGCTAACTTAAATTTGCACTCGAAGAACGTGCCTGACCTTAGTACCCTAGTGCTCACTTTCAATGGACAAAATAATGTTGAACGTAACTCAGATTGAATTTAAAATATTTTTGTAATTTTTATTTGAATAAATACATTTAAAAATTAAGTAGAACGATTTTCAAAATGAGCTGGTTTTACTTTGACAGGAATGCATTGAACATTACATTACATTGAAATTAATGATTTTTGTGTTAAAGAATAGCAAATCCTCAAAAACGTATACAGGCCACAATATTACTACATGTGTATATGGTTGACACATGCAAATAAGTATCCCGTATCCACCCAGCCGTAACAAGCCACGTTTATCTAATTACTTATTATGTGTTTTTTATTAGCCTTGTTAATTATCGTTTTCAGTCGATACATACGCCACGGATATTGATTAATCGAAAACAGTCATTAACACTGCAAGAACGCATCTATTTACAAATAAAGTTCTTGTGTTCAGTAGAGTAATCTAATAGAGAATTAGTTCAATTATTTGGAAAATTAAGAGGGACGAACACAGTCAGTGCTATATTATAATCTGATACAAAAACTTAATCTACTATAAATTATTACTCGAATGGCTGTGCTTTCTATATTATTTACACAAGCGAGACCAATTGTTCTTTTCATATGCATATTGAATTTTATAATTGTGCTTATATTTCCATCCTACTTATATTCTTATTTCATAGCCATGAACTGCCCGAATTCCGTATGATATTCTTAGTACCAAAATTCTCCACCAGGATCACAGGACGATTCGCAAATAGATCACATCGTTCTCTTTTTATTGTTTCTTATGTTTTATTTTCCGCTCTCTTTCTCATTTACGCCTTGCCATTGACAAGCGAGAGCAATTGCTCTTTTCATATGCGTATTGAATTTTATAATTTTGTTTATATTTCCGCCCAACTTATATTCTACTACATATCCATGAACTGTCCGAATTCCGTATCATATTCTTAGTACCAAAATTCTCCACCAGGATCACATGCCGATTCGCAAATAGAGCACATCGTTCTAATTTTATTGTTTCTTATGTTTTATTTTCCGCACTCTTTCTCATTTACGCCTTGCCATTGACATCAACATGTGATATGGCCTTGTTTACAAAAACATTGTTGTTTCAATCAAAATATTCGTGCAGAGCTTGTAAACTCGCTAAGAAAGGATATCCATGGTAGTTGGATTTATCAGCTATAGAACCTTTATTGTGGATTGGCTATATTGTAGCTTGCTTAAATTGTAACATAACACCAACTAAATCAGCAAATTATTGCTTCAAAAAATAGTGATTTCTGTTGTGTTTCGCTAACTTAAATTTGCACTCGAAGAACGTGCCTGACCTTAGTACCCTAGTGCTCACTTTCAATGGACAAAATAATGTTGAACGTAACTCAGATTGAATTTAAAATATTATTATAATTTTTATTTCAATAAATACATTTTAAAATTAAGTAGAACGATTTTCAAAATGCGCTGGTTTTACTTTGACAGGAATGCATTGAACATTACATTACATTGAAATTAATGATTTTTGTGTTAAAGAATAGCAAATCCTCAAAAACGTATACAGGCCACAATATTACTGCATGTGTTTACGGTTGACACATGCAAATAAGTATCCCTTATCCACCCAGCCGTAACAAGCCACGTTTATCTAATTACTTATTATGTGTTTTTTATTAGCCTTGTTAATTATCGTTTTCAGTCGATACAAACGCCACGGATATTGATTAATCGAAAACAGTCATTAACACTGCAAGAACGCATCTATTTACAAATAGAATTCTTGTGCTCAGTACAGTAATCTAATAGAGAATTAGTTAAACTATTTAGATAAATAAATTTTTGAAATGCTTCAAAAATAGTGATTTCTGTTGTGTTTCGCTAACTTAAATTTGCACTCGAAGAACGTGCCTGACCTTAGTACCCTAGTGCTCACTTTCAATGGACAAAATAATGTTGAACGTAACTCAGATTGAATTTAAAATATTATTGTAATTTTTATTTCAATAAATACATTTTAAAATTAAGTAGAACGATTTTCAAAATGAGCTGGTTTTACTTTGACAGGAATGCATTGAACATTACATTACATTGAAATAAATGATTTTTGTGTTAAAGAATAGCAAACCCTCAAAAACGTATACAGGCCACAATATTACTACATGTGTATACGGTTGACACATGCAAATAAGTATCCCGTATCCACCCAGCCGTAACAAGCCACGTTTATCTAATTACTTATTATGTGTTTTTTATTAGCCTTGTTAATTATCGTTTTCAGTCGATAAATTAAGAGGGACGAACACAGTCAGTGCTATATTATAATCTAATACAAAAACTTGATCTACTACAAATTATAACTCGAATGGCTGTGCTTTCTATATTATTTACACAAGCGAGACCAATTGTTCTTTTCATATGCATATTGAATTTTATAATTGTGCTTATATTTCCATCCTACTTATATTCTTATTTCATAGCCATGAACTGCCCGAATTCCGTATGATATTCTTAGTACCAAAATTCTCCACCAGGATCACAGGCCGATTCGCAAATAGATCACATCGTTCTCTTTTTATTGCTTCTTATGTTTTATTTTCCGCTCTCTTTCTCATTTACGCCTTGCCATTGACAAGCGAGAGCAATTGCTCTTTTCATATGCGTATTGAATTTTATAATTTTGTTTATATTGCCGCCCAACTTATATTCTACTACATATCCATGAACTGTCCGAATTCCGTATCATATTCTTAGTACCAAAATTCTCCACCAGGATCACAGGCCGATTCGCAAATAGAGCACATCGTTCTATTTTTATTGTTTCTTATGTTTTATTTTCCGCACTCTTTCTCTTTTACGCCTTGCCATTGACATCAACATGTGATATGGCCCTGTTTACAAAAACATTGTCGTTTCAATCAAAATAATCGTGCAGAGATTGTAAACTCGCTAAGAAGGGATATCCATGGTAGTTGGATTTATCAGCTATAGAGCCTTTATTGTGGATTGGCTGTATTGTAGCTTGCTTAAATTGTAACATAACTCAAACTAAATCAGCAAATTATTGCTTCAAAGAATAGTGATTTCTGTTGTGTTTCGCTAACTTGAATTTGCAATCGAAGAACGTGCCTGACCTTAGTACCCTAGTGCTCACTTTCAATCGACAAAATTTTGTTGAACGTAACTCAGATTGAATTTAATATATTATTAAAATGTTGATTTGAATAAATACATTTTAAATTTAAGTAAAGCGATTTTCAAAATGAGCTGGTTTTACTTTGACAGGAATGCCATGATTTTTGTGTTAAAGAATAGCAAATCCTCAAAAACGTATACAGGCCACAATACCTCTACATGTGTATACGGTTGACACATGCAAATAAGTATCCCGTATCCACCCAGCCGTAACAAGCCACGTTTATCTAATTATCTACTATATATCTAAAGCAAATTATTGCTTCAAAAAATAGTGATTTCTGTTGTGTTTCGCTAACTTAAATTTGCAATCGAAGAACATGCCTGACATTAGTACCCTAGTGCTCACTTTCAATCGACAAAATTTTGTTGAACGTAACTCAGATTGAATTTAATATATTATTAAAATGTTTATTTGAATAAATACATTTTAAATTTAAGTAGAGCGATTTTCAAAATGAGCTGGTTTTACTTTGACAGGAATGCCATGATTTTTGTGTTAAAGAATAGCAAATCCTCAAAAACGTATACAGGCCACAATACCTCTACATGTGTATACGGTTGACACATGCAAATAAGTATCCCGTATCCACCCAGCCGTAACATTGTCTAATTACTTATTATGTGTGTTTTATTAGCCTTGTTAATTATCGTTTTCAGTCGATACATTCGATTTTCGAAATGAGCTGGTTTTACTTTGACAGGAATGCCATGATTTTTGTGTTAAAAAATAACAAATCCTCAAAAACTTATACAGGCCACATTATTACTACATGTGTATACGGTTGACACATGCAAATAAGTATCCCGTATCTACCCAGCCGTAACAAGCCACGTTTATCTAATTACTTATTATGTGTGTTTTATTAGCCTTAATTATCGTTTTCAGTTTATACATACGCCACGGATATTGATTAATGGAAAACAGTCATCAACACTGCAAGAAAGCATCTATTTACAAATAAAGTTGTTGTGTTCAGTAGAGTAATCTAATAAAGAATTAGTTCAATTATTTGGATAAATAAAGAGGGACGAACACAGCCAGTGCTATTTATAATCTAATACAAAAACTTCATCTACTACAAATTATAACTCGAATGGCTGTGCTTTCTATATTATTTACACAATCGAGAGCAATTGTTCTTTTTATATGCATATTGAATTTTATAATTTTGTTTATATTTCCGTCCTACTTATATTCTACTACATATCCATGAACTGTCCGAATTCCGTATCATATTCTTAGTACCAAAATTCTCCACCAGGATCACAGGCCGACTCGCAAATAGATCACATCGTTCTCTTTTTATTGTTTCCTATGTTTTATTTTCCGCTCTTTTTCTCATTTGCGCCTTGCCATTGACATCAACATGTGATATGGCCTTGTTTACAAAAACACTGTCGTTTCAATCAAAATATTCGTGCAGAGCTTGTAAACTCGCTAAGAAGGGATATCCATGGTAGTTGGATTTATCAGCTATAGAGACTTTATTGTGGATTGGCTATATTGTAGCTGGCTTAAATTGTAACATAACACCAACTAAATCAGCAAATTATTGCTTCAAAAAATAGTGATTTCTGTTGTGTTTCGCTAACTTAAATTTGCACTCGAAGAACGTGCCTGACCTTAGTACCCTAGTGCTCACTTTCAATGGACAAAATAATGTTGAACGTAACTCAGATTGAATTTAATATATTATTAAAATGTTGATTTGAATAAATACATTTTAAATTTAAGTAAAGCGATTTTCAAAATGAGCTGGTTTTACTTTGACAGGAATGCCATGATTTTTGTGTTAAAGAATAGCAAATCCTCAAAAACGTATACAGGCCACAATACCTCTACATGTGTATACGGTTGACACATGCAAATAAGTATCCCGTATCCACCCAGCCGTAACAAGCCACGTTTATCTAATTATCTACTATATATCTAAAGCAAATTATTGCTTCAAAAAATAGTGATTTCTGTTGTGTTTCGCTAACTTAAATTTGCAATCGAAGAACATGCCTGACATTAGTACCCTAGTGCTCACTTTCAATCGACAAAATTTTGTTGAACGTAACTCAGATTGAATTTAATATATTATTAAAATGTTTATTTGAATAAATACATTTTAAATTTAAGTAGAGCGATTTTCAAAATGAGCTGGTTTTACTTTGACAGGAATGCCATGATTTTTGTGTTAAAGAATAGCAAATCCTCAAAAACGTATACAGGCCACAATACCTCTACATGTGTATACGGTTGACACATGCAAATAAGTATCCCGTATCCACCCAGCCGTAACATTGTCTAATTACTTATTATGTGTGTTTTATTAGCCTTGTTAATTATCGTTTTCAGTCGATACATTCGATTTTCGAAATGAGCTGGTTTTACTTTGACAGGAATGCCATGATTTTTGTGTTAAAAAATAACAAATCCTCAAAAACTTATACAGGCCACATTATTACTACATGTGTATACGGTTGACACATGCAAATAAGTATCCCGTATCTACCCAGCCGTAACAAGCCACGTTTATCTAATTACTTATTATGTGTGTTTTATTAGCCTTGTTAATTATCGTTTTCAGTTTATACATACGCCACGGATATTGATTAATGGAAAACAGTCATCAACACTGCAAGAAAGCATCTATTTACAAATAAAGTTGTTGTGTTCAGTAGAGTAATCTAATAAAGAATTAGTTCAATTATTTGGATAAATAAAGAGGGACGAACACAGCCAGTGCTATTTATAATCTAATACAAAAACTTCATCTACTACAAATTATAACTCGAATGGCTGTGCTTTCTATATTATTTACACAATCGAGAGCAATTGTTCTTTTTATATGCATATTGAATTTTATAATTTTGTTTATATTTCCGTCCTACTTATATTCTACTACATATCCATGAACTGTCCGAATTCCGTATCATATTCTTAGTACCAAAATTCTCCACCAGGATCACAGGCCGACTCGCAAATAGATCACATCGTTCTCTTTTTATTGTTTCCTATGTTTTATTTTCCGCTCTTTTTCTCATTTGCGCCTTGCCATTGACATCAACATGTGATATGGCCTTGTTTACAAAAACACTGTCGTTTCAATCAAAATATTCGTGCAGAGCTTGTAAACTCGCTAAGAAGGGATATCCATGGTAGTTGGATTTATCAGCTATAGAGACTTTATTGTGGATTGGCTATATTGTAGCTGGCTTAAATTGTAACATAACACCAACTAAATCAGCAAATTATTGCTTCAAAAAATAGTGATTTCTGTTGTGTTTCGCTAACTTAAATTTGCACTCGAAGAACGTGCCTGACCTTAGTACCCTAGTGCTCACTTTCAATGGACAAAATAATGTTGAACGTAACTCAGATTGAATTTAAAATATTATTATAATTTTTATTTCAATAAATACATTTTAAAATTAAGTAGAACGATTTTCAAAATGAGCTGGTTTTACTTTGACAGGAATGCATTGAACATTACATTACATTGAAATTAATGATTTTTGTGTTAAAGAATAGCAAATCCTCAAAAACGTATACAGGCCACAATATTACTGCATGTGTATACGGTTGACACATGCAAATAAGTATCCCGTATCCACCCAGCCGTAACAAGCCACGTTTATCTAATTACTTATTATGTGTTTTTTATTAGCCTTGTTAATTATCGTTTTCAGTCGATACAAACGCCACGGATATTGATTAATCGAAAACAGTCATTAACACTGCAAGAACGCATCTATTTACAAATAGAATTCTTGTGCTCAGTACAGTAATCTAATAGAGAATTAGTTAAACTATTTAGATAAATAAATTTTTGAAATGCTTCAAAAATAGTGATTTCTGTTGTGTTTCGCTAACTTAAATTTGCACTCGAAGAACGTGCCTGACCTTAGTACCCTAGTGCTCACTTTCAATGGACAAAATAATGTTGAACGTAACTCAGATTGAATTTAAAATATTATTGTAATTTTTATTTCAATAAATACATTTTAAAATTAAGTAGAACGATTTTCAAAATGAGCTGGTTTTACTTTGACAGGAATGCATTGAACATTACATTGCATTGAAATAAATGATTTTTGTGTTAAAGAATAGCAAACCCTCAAAAACGTATACAGGCCACAATATTACTACATGTGTATACGGTTGACACATGCAAATAAGTATCCCGTATCCACCCAGCCGTAACAAGCCACGTTTATCTAATTACTTATTATGTGTTTTTTATTAGCCTTGTTAATTATCGTTTTCAGTCGATAAATTAAGAGGGACGAACACAGTCAGTGCTATATTATAATCTAATACAAAAACTTGATCTACTACAAATTATAACTCGAATGGCTGTGCTTTCTATATTATTTACACAAGCGAGACCAATTGTTCTTTTCATATGCATATTGAATTTTATAATTGTGCTTATATTTCCATCCTACTTATATTCTTATTTCATAGCCATGAACTGCCCGAATTCCGTATGATATTCTTAGTACCAAAATTCTCCACCAGGATCACAGGCCGATTCGCAAATAGATCACATCGTTCTCTTTTTATTGCTTCTTATGTTTTATTTTCCGCTCTCTTTCTCATTTACGCCTTGCCATTGACAAGCGAGAGCAATTGCTCTTTTCATATGCGTATTGAATTTTATAATTTTGTTTATATTGCCGCCCAACTTATATTCTACTACATATCCATGAACTGTCCGAATTCCGTATCATATTCTTAGTACCAAAATTCTCCACCAGGATCACAGGCCGATTCGCAAATAGAGCACATCGTTCTATTTTTATTGTTTCTTATGTTTTATTTTCCGCACTCTTTCTCATTTACGCCTTGCCATTGACAAGCGAGAGCAATTGCTCTTTTCATATGCGTATTGAATTTTATAATTTTGTTTATATTGCCGCCCAACTTATATTCTACTACATATCCATGAACTGTCCGAATTCCGTATCATATTCTTAGTACCAAAATTCTCCACCAGGATCACATGCCGATTCGCAAATAGAGCACATCGTTCTAATTTTATTGTTTCTTATGTTTTATTTTCCGCTCTTTTTCTCATTTGCGCCTTGCCATTGACATCAACATGTGATATGGCCTTGTTTACAAAAACACTGTCGTTTCAATCAAAATATTCGTGCAGAGCTTGTAAACTCGCTAAGAAGGGATATCCATGGTAGTTGGATTTATCAGCTATAGAGACTTTATTGTGGATTGGCTATATTGTAGCTTGCTTAAATTGTAACATAACTCCAACTATATCAGCAAATTATTGCTTCAAAAAACAGTGATTTCTGTTCTGTTTCGCTAACTTAAATTTGCAATCGAAGAACGTGCCTGACCTTAGTACCCTAGTGCTCACTTTCAATCGACAAAATTTTGTTGAACGTAACTCAGATTGAATTTAATATATTATTAAAATGTTGATTTGAATAAATACATTTTAAATTTAAGTAAAGCGATTTTCAAAATGAGCTGGTTTTACTTTGACAGGAATGCCATGATTTTTGTGTTAAAGAATAGCAAATCCTCAAAAACGTATACAGGCCACAATACCTCTACATGTGTATACGGTTGACACATGCAAATAAGTATCCCGTATCCACCCAGCCGTAACATTATCTAATTACTTATTATGTGTGTTTTATTAGCCTTGTTAATAATCGTTTTCAGTCGATACATACGATTTTCAAAATGAGCTGGTTTTGCTTTGACAGGAATGCCATGATTTTTGTGTTAAAAAATAACAAATCCTCAAAAACTTATACAGGCCACATTATTACTACTACTACATGTATACGGTTGACACATGCAAATAAGTATCCCGTATCTACCCAGCCGTAACAAGCCACGTTTATCTATTTACTTATTATGTGTGTTTTATTAGCCTTTTTAATTATCGTTTTCAGTTTATACATACGCCACGGATATTGATTAATGGAAAACAGTCATTAACACTGCAAGAAAGCATCTATTTACAAATGAAGTTGTTGTGTTCAGTAGAGTAATCTAATAAAGAATTAGTTCAATTATTTGGATAAATAAAGAGGGACGAACACAGCCAGTGCTATTTGTAATCTAATACAAAAACTTAATCTACTACAAATTATAACTCGAATGGCTGTGCTTTCTATATTATTTACACAAGCGAGACCAATTGTTCTTTTCATATGCATATTGAATTTTATAATTGTGCTTATATTTACGTCCTACTTAGATTCTACTACATATCCATGAATTGTCGGGGGGTTGGGTCTGTGCACACAGGGTAAAGTTTCTGATCGCTCCCAACTTGACAACAGATAACGGCTTCCGACTCACTGACTTTGCGACAGCATGTATTATGGTCATAAGTAGCACAAGATTCCCTCGCAAAAGGGTCTCCGGACGGTCGAACCGCCAACCAAATTGATCATGTGCTCATTGACGCAATACATGCGTCAAATATCCTGGATGTGCGAACATTCAGAGGGGCAAACGTCGACTCTGACCATTTCCTCGTAGCAGCACGATTCAGAGCCCGACTTTCTCCAACGGAGATTGCCAGAGCCTACGAAGAGGAATTAAGCGAGAGACTCTCCGGTATGCCTACGTCAAACACCAACGCCAACGAAATGTGGTTGCATTGCCGCTCGGCCATCAAACACCTTAGGCTACCTACCGCCTCCGACAAGAAACCCGTGGTATGATGGCGAGTGTGAGCAGAAGAAACATGCAACCGACAAGGCATACCAAAAAGCGCTGCAACGGAAAACTAGAGCAACGCAAGAGGAGTACCGGGCTAGAAGACGTGAGGAAAAGAAGCTTCTACGCCTGAAGAAAAGGTCTCTCGCAACCTCTCAGCTCAAGGACATCGAAGGGTTTAGGGATAGACAAAAAATACGGGCCTTTTATAGAAAATCCAAAAGCTTGGCTTCAGGCCTTAGGAAAGGCACAAGGGAATAGTCGATGTGTTTAAGCAGTACTTCCAACAACTGCTTAATGGGTCTGACCAGGAGAGAGTGATAGGAAATCAGGAAATCCCAACTCCAGTCGATGAAGTAGTCCTCCCACCTAGCTTTGAAGAAGTCGGAACAGCCATTAAAAGGCTGAAGAACAACAAAGCCGCAGGCTCCGATGGCCTACCATCAGAGCTCTTCAAGGCCGGTGGCGATGTTCTGGTGGGGAGCATGCACCAGATCATCTGTAAGATTTGGGAGGATGAAAGCATGCCCGACGACTGGAATATCAGCTCCATATGCTCCATCAACAAAAAAGGCGATCTTGCCTCTTGCAACAACTATAGAGCTATAGAACTATAGAGACAACTGCTCAACGTCGCCTACAAGATCCTGTCCAGCGTACTGTGTTAACGTCTAAAGCCGTTTTGCACCGCACTAATCGGCACGTACCAGTGAGGCTTCCGACCCGGCAAATCGACTGTAGACCAAATCTTCACACTAAGACAAATACTGGAGAAGACCAGTGAGTTTCAAATCGATACACACCACCTGATCATTGATTTCAAAGCCGCATACGACAGCATTCATCGCAATGAGCTATTCTATGCGATGGCCGAATTCGGGCCCCAGGGAATATTGATCCGGTTGTGTCCCACCACGCTTACACACACGCGATGCACCGTACAGTTTGGCTCAAGGATTTCTGAGCTGTTTGAAACTTGCACTGGATTTCGGCAAGGAGATGCGCTGTCGTGTGACTTCTTCAATCTGGTACTAGAGAAGATAGTGCGGAGGGCAACTGTAAACACGGAAGGCACTATCTTCTACAAGTCGGTCCAACTGTTGGGGTATGCAGATGACATCGACATCGTGGCGCGTTCTCAACGTGCCGTAGTGGAGGCTTTTACGGCGATTGAAGAACAGGCGAAACGAACTGGTCTCACGGTCAATGAGGACAAAACAAAATATATGCTGTCGACCAAAAAACGTTCCGTCACACACCACCTTGGACAAACTCTCACGATCGACAGCTACAATTTCGAGGTAGTGAAGGAGTTTGTCTACCTCGGGGCAAACGTGAACTCCACAAACGATATCACAGCGGAAATCCGTCGTAGAATCGCCCTTGGCAACCGGTGCTACTTCGGTTTGTCAAAACAACTGGGCTCAAAACTCCTGACTCGAAGGACCAAAATCATGCTCTACAAAACTCTTATTTTGCCAAGCAAAACTGCAGAGTTGATTCTTGGTACCTTCGAAAGAAAAGTTCTACGACGGATATATGGTCCCGTCTGCGAGGAAGGCGATTGGAGGAGAAGACATAACCGCGAACTCTACGAGCCGTACCAGGATGTGGATGTAGTCCGGAAAACAAAAATCCGTCGACTGCACAGGCTCGGCCATATCGAGCGCATGGACAATAATGCTCCAGCAAAGAGGGTCTTTTAATCCGAGCCGACTGGTACGAGAAGGAGAGGAAGACCGAATCTCCGGTATAAAGACCAAGTAATCGCGGATGCAAGACAGCTTGGTCTTGATGACTGGAAGCAGCGTGCCCAGGACCGTCAACGATGGAAGGCAGCAATTGCTCAGGCTCGGACCCTTCATGGGTCGCCGGGCTGATGAGTGAGTAAGTAAGAAAGTATATTTATATCCTACTTATATTTCTACATATATCCATGAACTGTCCGAATTCCGTATCATATTCTTAGTACCAAAATTCTCCACCATGCTCACAGGCCGATTCGCAAATAGATCACATCGTTCCTTTTTTATTGTTTCTTATGTTTTATTTTCCGCTCTCTTTCTCATTTGCGCCTTGCCATTGACATCAACATGTGATATGGCCTTGTTTACAAACACATTGTTTTTTTTAAGCAAAATATTCGTGCAGAGCTTGTAAACGCGTTTAGAAGGGATATCCGCGGTAGTTAGATGGATCAGCTATATATCCTTTACTGCAAATTATTGCCTTTAAAAATAGTAATTTCTGTTATGTTTCGCTAACTTAAATTTGGAATTGAAGAATGTGACTACGCTTATTACCCTACAGCGCACTTTCAATGGACAAATTGATGCTGAACGTAGGTCAGATTGAATTTAATATATTAATATATTTTGTTTTATTTTCCGCTCTCTTTTTCATTTACGCCTTACCAGTGACATCAACATGTGACATGACCTTGATTACAAAAACAATGTTGTTTCAATCAAAAGATTCGTCCAGTGCTTGTAAACGCGCTTAGAAGAGATGTTCACGTATTGTAGCTTGCTTAAATTGTAACATAAATCCAACCAAAACTGCAAACTACTGCTTAAAAAAGTACCGTGTCCAACCAGCCCTACACCCACAGCCAAAATGTATCTAATTACTTATTATCGGTGTTTAATTACAATTGTCAATTATCTTTTTGGGTGAATACATACACCACAGATATTGAGTAATCGAAAACAGTCATTAACACTGAAAGAATGCATCTATTTACAAATAAAATTATTGTGTTTAGTAGAGTAATCTAATAGAGAATTAGTTAAAATATTTAGATAAATAAACAGGGACGAACTTATAGCCAGTGCCGAAGTCAGCGCCACTGCAGAAGTCATATCCGGAGCTAGAAGCGAAACACAGACGTGAAAAATATTCTGAAATCAAAAAATAGTTTCTTTTATCTATCTAATACAAAAACTGAATCTACTACAAATTATAACTGTGCTTTCTATATTATTTACATAAGCGAGACCAATTGTTCTTTTCATATGCATATTGGATTTTATAATTGTGTTGATATTTCCGTCCTACTTATATTCTACTACATATCCATGAATTGTCAGAATTCCGTACCATATTCTTAGTACAAAAATTCTAGAGCACATCGTTCTGTTTTTATTGTTTCTTATGTTTTGTTTTCCGCTCTCTTTCTCATTTACGCCTTGCCATTGACATCAACATGTGATATGGCCTCGTTTACAAAAACATTGCTGTTTCAATCAAAGTAGAATCTAAATAGAATCTACTACAAATTTAAACTTGAATGGCTGTCTAACTGCATCAATTATAAAAGCGAGACATATTGTTCTTTCCATATTTGTATAGACTTTTAAAACTGTATTTACATTTCCGTCCTACTTTCCTACCGCAAGAACGCATCTATTTACAAATAATATTATTGTGTTCTGTAGAGTAATCTAATAGAGAATTAGCTAAATTATTTAGGTAAATAAACAGGGATGAACGCATAGCTAGTGCTGAAGCAAAACACAGACATGAACAATATTCTGAAATCAAAAAACAGTTTTTTTTATCTATATAATACAAACACTGAATCTACTACAAAATGTAACTGTGTTTTCAATATTATTTACACAAGGGTTATGTCGGAGTTGGAGATCTCCAGCAGAGGAAACGACATACACTCATTCGTCCAAGGAGACGAGTCAGCCATAACAAACTCCAAACGTTCATCCGTCAGAGATGATGACTCAGTTGTAATAGATACCACACACTCATTCTCCAAAAGAGATAAGTCAGCAACTATGATCAATACCAGGCAGAAGACAGCCCATGTGATTATGCAACTGTCGCCAAAACAATAACAAATCAGTTAGGAACACAATGAGTATCGAGGCGAGAAAAGTGGAATTAAGATTTTAGTCTTAAGACACGATTCAATCAATGAAGTTCGTTCGTTTTTTAAGAACTCAATCCGCTTCTATCCTCATTTAACTGGCGCAGTCGGTACTTCTAAAATCTAAAGATATTAGAATCGAATCTAATAAAGCGAAACATGTCAATAGACAATTAAAAGAATCGAAAGGAAGCGAACATATTTCGAAAGAAGGTGAACATATTTCAAAAGAAAATCGAAAGGAAGTGAAAATATTTTGAAAGAAAATCGAAAGGAAGTGAAAATATTTCGAACGAAAATCGAAAACAAGTGAAATACATTTCGAGTGAAAAAAAGAAGTAAATACTAAAGGGAATCACACCTAAATATACAGACTACCTATAAAATATATAAGCAAAATGGATAACGCAGGTTAAGTCCAAGTAGTTAACCTACCTACGGACCAAGTTCTTAAAGAATCTGCCAGGATAAAGGAATTCCATGGAAACACAGAGGACTACTCTCTATCTTAATTTATTAGAGAAGGGGAAATGTTTATTCCATGTTACAACGGAACACCTCTAAAAAGATGTTTTTTACAAAGACACGTAATAAACAAAATACAAGGACCAGCTTTACAAACCATAAGGACTCTGGGTGACAATCCAACGTGGGAACAAATCAAGAACGAGCTGATCAGGAACTATGGCGTTAGGGAGAATTATCATACCCTATATCATCAAGCAATTGTAAGTGATTATTCCAAAAAGCTAAAAATAATTTTAGATAAATTAAATTTCAAATATGAATTTGATACGGAAAAACTGGTAGAATTTCGTCAAAATAGTAACGAAAGATTGATTTGAAGAACATTTCTCGATGGCTTAGACCCACATTTAGCAAGTGTTTTACTTAGTTGGCCAATTGATAGCCTCAGAGAAGCATTCAATACGTTAGAACAGCTAGGAGTATTAAGAAAAAGAAAGGATAATAACAGTTATAGGGGCATATCAACAAAATGAGAAAAAGGAGACAGAATAGTGGGTGTGAGTGTGAGTAATAGAGAACAATCAAATGTAGATAGACCAAACGTAAATAACAATTATAATAATAGGAGACAGAACAATAACTCAAATAATTATAACATGGATACTAGACCAAGCACAAGTAGACAACATTCTCGAAATAATAATGATAATAACAGACAAATGTCAGGACAATTTAGGAATAATAATTCAGGTCAGTATGTGAACCCGGGAATATCAAAATCTAATCAAATTAGAAACGTGAATTCTGATATCCAATGAAACGATTTGTTGTTTGATAGATACAGGATCTTCGACAACGCTACTCAATAATAATCAACTTAAATCTTTCAAAAGAAATCCATTAAAAAATAAAACATGTTTTAGTACACTTTCTGGTCAAGTTATTATCTATAGTGATATAATAACCCCTCTCCCAAATGAATTCGATGAAAAGGCATTCATGATTTGGAAATTGACCAACTTTAAAGATAAAGATTTTGATGGAGTAATTGGACTAAACTTATTAACACCATTACAAGCAGTTATAAATCTCCAAAAAAAATTATCTCCAAATAAATAATAAGAAAATACCTTTCAGCGATGCATCTCCATTTTCATATGATGCTGTATATTCACTAGATGAATCAAGAGATTTAACAGAAGTTCTCATTAGCAAAGGTCTGAATTCCGAAGAATCAGAACGACTAACAAAGCTTCTAAAAATAAACGCGATTTATTCTATAAAGAAGGGCAGCAACTAACCCATACAAACGAAATTGAACACGAGATCGTTACTTCAACAGAACGACCAGTATTCTCTAAAATCTATATATCCCTAAATTCATGAGGAAGAAATAAATAGACAAATAAAAGATATGTTGCACCAGGAAATAATACGAGAGAGCATCTCACCTTATAACAGTCCGCTCTGGATTGTACCTAAGAAGGTAGACAGCTCTGGAATTAAAAAGTATCGTATAGTCACAGACTATAGAAAACCTAATGAAATAACCATTGACGATCAGTTTCTCATTCCAAATATTGGCAAAGTTAGGAAGATCGCAATATTTCACTAGCATAGATCTAGCAAAAGGCTTTTACCAGATTTTGGTCAAGAAATGTGACAGAAAAAAAGGCCTTTTCCTCACCATCGGGTCATTATGAGTTTGTAGGAATGCATTTTGGACTCAAAAATGCACCCTCAACCTTTCAACGATTAATAAACTCGATTTTGCGCGATTTTACAAGCAAAATTTGTATCGTTTATATGGACGACATTCTAATCTTTAGTCCGAGTTTGGAAGAACACACAAACAATATTCAAAAGATATTTGGATAAGTGCAAATTTTTTGTCCGAGAAACAGAATTTCTTGGACATATATTGACAACAAATGGTGTTAAACCAAACATGTCTAAAATTGAAGCAATACAAAATCTTTAATTGCCAGAAACCCAAAAACAGATAAAATCATTCTTAGGAATAACGGGCTATTATAGAAAGTTTATCAAGGACTATGCAAAAATAGCCCAACCTTTAACAAAACATTTGAAAAAGATGGCAAAAATCAATACACTCAAGTTCATACTTACGGACACTCCTGCACTGAAATACCCAGATTTTGAAAAAAAAAAATTAAATTAATAACTACGCTAATGACTTTGCTATTGGAGCAGTCCTAACTCAAGATGGACACTCCATATGCTATGCTAGTCGGTCTTTAAACGAACACGAAAAAGTCTATCCCGCTACCGAAAAGAATTGTTCGCAATAGTTTGGGCAGTTAATACCTTATATTTACGTAAGACCTTTTGATCTCATGACAGATCATCAACCACTTAAATAGTTGCAAACCAATCACAAAGGAAAAGACACTAATCCACGTTTACAACGATGGCTATTGAAATTACAACATTATGATCGACTATATAAAAGGAAAAGACAACGCAGCGGCTAATTTCCTAAGTAGAATTGACAAAGATACGGGTGAAATTAATGCACTTGAAACACTTCCACAAGATATAGAGGAAAACATACCTACCAATGAAGTTAACGACAATGCAAGCATTGTAAATACCATACACTCTCAGATAGAGGAACAAAATCATTTCGGAATCTTAGATACAGTTGTAAACAGGTTTTACACACAGTTGATACTTTCTAATAATAAAACTAGGGAGATAGAAATAATAAATAATAAGAGAAGAATGTATATAAGCTCGCAAGATATAAATCAGAACAAACTTGATGACATATTCAGAAGATTTATTAAAGGTAAAGGAAGGATAGGCATTTTTGTAAGAACTTTCAGAGCACGAATATAATACACCTTAACAGAAGCGTATTGAACTCTATAATAATAATACAAATTTTAAATATTTTAAATGTGCATATAAAGCGAGGGATATGAAAGACAAAGATGAAACCTTTAAGCAAATAGCGACATACCATAAGTATGAAACAGGACATGCAGGTATAACCGAAATATTCAGAAATATGTAAACAATTGCGAAATTTGTACAAAAGCTAAATACGACAGAAAACCTATTAAACCACAGTTCAAAATTACTGAAACACCAAATGACATAAACGAGAGACTTCATTTAGACACATATACAAATAGTAAAAACAATTTCATAACGTTTATAGACAAATTTTCAAAATATATAAATAGATAACGAATTCCGTAACAATATATAATAAAAATATAATTCCGGAGCAAATATAAAAGATTTCCTAAGAGAAGCAAATGTTGAAATGCGAACGATTCCATAGCACTATAAGCGAAAAAATGAGAATAATTTCGTTAAGGAATACGCAACTTACAGTACTTGAAAAGATGTATAAATGTGTAGAATGGTATAATAACTCTATTCTTGCCACAATAAAGTTTAAGCCAATGTTAGTACAGGAAGGTAAAGTAGATAAAGAAATAGTAAAAGAAAATATCCATTCAAAGAAAGAGAAAGGTATTCCAGAGAAGAGTATGAGGAAAATAGAGAAACAGGATACTTTAAGAATTACAAAGCACTTAGACATAAGGAATAGACAAAATATAGGAAATTAAGACTTTTTAACATCCAATATTAAATGCCCTTACACATTTTCAGGTCGTATGGCCAATACTAATATCTAGTTCTCTTGACACTAGCGGCAACCCAAGCAACGTTGACAATAGAACACATTAGTGCGAGCAATGGATTTGCAGAAATAAAATTAGGAAACGTACTCATAACAAAATCTTACGACATAATTTTACATACGATTGACCCAACTGAAGTCCAAATTATCATACAGAAACTAGAAAACAACTTATCATATTTACAATTTGGAGAAGAAAAAGACTTTCTTGTAAACCAACTAGAATCACTTAAGCAAAACGTGCATACAATCATTCCCCACAAACACAAAAGAGGTCTTATAAATATTATAGGCACCGAAATGTACGGTACGATGGATAACACAAATAATCACAACATTATTATACAGTTTGACAAACAAATTACAATTAACGATCATTTTAACAGTACATTTATGATACTTAAGGAAACAATTGACAAAGATAGAAAACAAATTTTAGCTAAATCTAACGAGACGGACGACAATATTAAAAGACTTTTTGCCAAACTTACATATTTAGAAACTTTATTAAAGATAGGAATCATTAAGGAAAATGTAGAACATATATATTAGCCTGAATATCGCTTCTAGTAGGTTAGGAATAATGAGCAGCAGTATATTTAGTAAGGCAGACATAACTACAACAAACAAATAAGTACAACATAGATTTTGATAAATTAAGATTAACCAAGTTAGGGACGGCAAAATATAATGACAATAAAATTGTTTTTGCTGTAAAAGTCCCTAAAGAAATAATCGAAACATCAAAATACTTGATTAGTGCTATGACAGATAATGAATCAAATGAAATTATTATAGAAAATGAACACATTGTAAAAATAAATGAAACAAGTTATACATTTAAAGGAAATTCGCACCTTAAAGAATTAAAGTAGACAAACTTATGTATCTACTATGAGAACTGTATCAAAACAAAGAATACTAAAGTGTGCTTGAAGAAATCGAAAATGGATTGTTAGTAATAAAGAATTATAAAAATATCAATTTAACAAGTACATGTGATAATAAACGGAAATTACCTAATAAACTTTAATAATTGTACACGTACACGTATCATACCATACAATAATATACTAAATTTTACAAAAAAACAGATATCATTAGAAGAAGTTTCATTGAAATAAATACTAATAATAGATATAATATAATATATAACATATTAATGAACTAAGATATTCAAGAAAATCATTTACTGTATACTTTATTTGTACTTTTAAATTGTATAAGTTACAAAAAAAAATTATCATAACTCAGGAGAGTCATGAATCTAAGGGGAGGCGGGTTATGTCGGAGTTGGAAACCACCAGCAGAGGAAACGACATTCACTCATTCGTCCAAGGAGATGAGTCTGCAATAAGAAACACCAAACGTTCATCCGTCAAAGATGACGACTCAGCAGTAATAGATACCACACACTCATTCCCCGATAGAGATAAGTCGGCAGCTATGATCAATACCAGGAAAAAGACAGTCCAGACGATCATGCTACTGTAGCCGAAACAATAACAAATCGGTTAGGAACACAATGAGTATCGAGGCGAGAAAAGTAGAATTAAGATTTTAGTCACGATTCAATCAATAAAGTTCGTTCAGTTTTTTAAAAACTCAATCCGCTTCAATCCTCATTTAACTCAAGCGAGACCAATTGTTCTTTTCATATTGAATTTTATAATTGTGTTTTATTTCCGTCCTATTTATATTCTACTACATATCCATGAATTGTCAGAATTCCGTACTATATTTTTAGTACCAAAATTCTCCACCAGGATCACAGGTCGATTCGCCAATAGAGCACATCGTTCTCTATTTATTGTTTCTTATGTTGTATTTTCCGTTCTCTTTCTCGATTACGTCTCACCATTTACATCAACATGTGATATGGCCTTTGTTATCGCTCCGCTCTTCGCAGTTCAAAATAAAACGCCTTTTCCTCCGCTTATTTCAGGGTTTATTTTCTTCACTTCACTAAAAAAACAATTTTTACAATATTCAAATACTTACTTATTGGTGACTCTTGGCGGGCGGCAGCGGCTGGCGATGGCAAAGAACAAAGGGAGAATTAAACTTGAAGTAAATTCAGAAGGCGCGCGCTGTCTGTTCAACAGATCGTCTTAAATGTCAATGAAATTCGTTCTGTTCGCTGTCGCCTTCCAAGAGCCACCAATATCACAATGTTCCCACTTCTCATTTGTCGACATCCCACTCCCCGTGAGGAGCCCGTGTCGATACTCCAGCCTCACCCACGTCTAATACTGCGAGCCTTACCGCTGCTCTTCGTAGCACCCCGTAGCAGTCCAGTCCAGTCCATCCAAACACCGGCAGGTACTCACGTACTCATCGATTCCAAAAACCGGTTCTTCAAATGCTGGCTGACCATCCACCGATTTCGAAGACATAACGCTCGTTCGTCGATGGGCCTTGGTGTTTGGCGTGAATTCGGGACCTCTAGAAAGAAGTGGTTTGGCGTAAGGAGCTCCTCATCCTCGGTTGTGATCGGCAAGTGAGTCAGCGGCAGACTATTGATGATAACCGACGTGTGTATGCTAAAGTTCTCTTCGTGGACTGGACAAGTCGCTCCCAACATCCTCCGGCGTGTGAATTCAGTGAACAATTGAACACCCACTCTATACCGACGGAAGAGAGCTCCGCTTTGTAGATGTCGCCGGTTATTAGCTCTTTACTGGCTCCTAAGAAGTTCCTCCCGTTATCTGTCCTGATTCGCAACGGAGTCCCTCGACGGCTGGGATACACGCATCTGTTGAAAGATCGGCAGCTATCTCCAAATGAACAGCCCTTACAGTGAGGCAAGTGAACAGAGCGACCCACCTCTACTCAGTACGACGACCTATAGCGACGTTCACGGGTCCAAAGTAGTGAAGGCCGGTAAACGCGAATGGTCGGCCGAAAGGAGTCACTCGATCCTCCGGAAGCTGACCCATCAATGGGGTTTGCGGCTTGGCTCTCCGAATGCGACACAATTGACATTGATTTTTCGCAACCTTCACAGCAGAACGAAGTCCAGGCACCCAAAATCGTTGTGGTATTTCATTCACGATGGTGTCGTCATTCTGGTGATGGAGGCGGTGATATAGTCACGCACGAGGAGCTTTGTTACTGCGTGGTCTCTTGGCATGATGATAATGCGTCTAGTTTCGAAAAGCACGGTTGTACCAGCGTCGATTCGGCCGAGTGAGCGAACAAGTCCGAATTCGTCCAGGAATGGCGTCATCTGGTAAAGCTGGCTACCCTTGCGTATTGGTAAGTCTCGTCGTAGGCATTCGATGCCTCGCCCTTGCGTTGTCGATATACTAGGTCCTCAGCTTCACTGAGTTCAGCAGCCGTTAATTCACCTCTTTCCCTCAGCTTACGTCGGCACGCGTTTATAAAGCGTAGCGCCCATACCATGGTGCGGCGCAACTTGTGTTGTGTTTATCAGATACTTCGGACAGATTTTCTCAGCAGGGCTCTGATCGTAGACAGTGTAATGCAGTCTTCGAATCACTCCAATAGATTCGATCAGCTATAGGCAGAGTGTGGCATTCGACGACGGAGTTTCAAAGTCTCATCCCAAGCATCGCTGCGGCCAATTTTAAGCGAGGTATGGTTATGAGGTTATTAGGACTTACCTTGGTTTTACCACAAACGAATGATACGTAAATCTCCCCATGATGCTCGATGCGAAGGTATTTGACGGTGGACTGAACGCTTCTACGCTGACATCAACAAACGTGTGCAGGTCCACTCGGGCGGCTTTTACCAGATTTTGGTCAAGAAATGTGACAAAAAAAAACGGCCTTCGGGTCATTATGAGTTTGTAGGAATGCATTTTGGACTCAAAAATGCACCCTCGACCTTTCAACGATTAATAAACTCGATTTTGCGATATTTCACCAGCAAAGTTTGTGCCGTTTACATGGACGACATTCTAATCTTTAGTCCGACTTTGGAAGAACACACAAACAATATTCAAAAGATATTTGGATAAGTGCAAATTTTTTGTCCGAGAAACAGAATTTCTTGGACATATATTGACAACAAATGGTGTTAAACCAAACATGTCTAAAATTGAAGCAATACAAAATCTTAAATTGCCAGAAACCCAAAAACAGATAAAATCATTCTTAGGAATAACGGGCTATTATAGAAAGTTTATCAAGGACTATGCAAAAATAGCCCAACCTTTAACAAAACATTTGAAAAAGATGGCAAAAATCAACACGCAAGACTCAAGTTCATACTTACGGACACTCCCGTACTGAAATACCCAGATTTTGGAAACAAAATTAAATTAATAACTGACGCTAATGACTTTGCTATTGGAGCAGTCCTAACTCAAGATGGACACTCCATATGCTATGCTAGTCGGTCTTTAAACGAGCACGAAAAAGACTATCCCGCTACCGAAAAAGAATTGTTCGCAATAGTTTGGGCAGTTAATACCTTATATTTACGGAAGACATTTTGATCTCATGACAGATCATCAACCACTTAAATAGTTGCAAACCAATCACAAAGGGAAAGACACTAATCCACGTTTACAACGATGGCTAAGACTGGACTCGGAGGAGAACTATTTTATTTTGGCCGGGAACTTAAATGCCCGACATGGATATTGGGGAAACATAGTCTCCAATTATAGAGGGGACCAGCTTTACAACTGGTATTGCTTACACAGTGTCGAGTACAGACTCGATTTGAAAGCAACAAAGATCTCGTCATACCCCAGAAGCGGCTCTTATCTGGATCTCCTGCTATTTGACGCAAGACTGCAGCTGACAGACACAAACTCACAAACGGTAAACTGTTTGAACACTTTCGTGTATCTCAGTGACCATTGCGGACTCAGTGCCGAAATCAAGATCCCCAACGATATTGCGGAATTAGGAGAGTTTGTTCAAACGTATCCCTACAACTACAGGACACGCTGGACACGCTTCTCCTGACAAATGACTAGAGCAGTCTCCTCGAATGCGCTCCACATACCGTCCAATAGAAACACAATTGGACGAGACAATAAAACGAACAATGGACAGTACGATACCACGGTATACACGCACAAACAACGAAAACTTGTACCGCAATGCGACAATAGACGCACTACATCAACGGAAAAGTAGACTCCTGTCAAGATTAAAAACCTTGTACAGGCGGTTTACTGACAGACGAGATGAGGAAATTAGGACACTGAAATCGCTCATCAAAAACATACAAATATTAATTGTCCAGAATTACAGAATTTCTGTTAACTTGCATTGGAACAATAAGATTCGGGCTGTAAGATCCAACAACCCGAGCATGTTTCCGCAAATAAATAAAATCTTTCGCAGTAAGCATAGCGATCTTCCGTGTCTTAAGCTCCCCAGAACGACGGACAACGAACAAATACTGACTACAGCAGGTATTGATCCGGACAACGCGGTACTCGACGATAACTTCTTTGTGGTCGAAGACCCGCAAGAAAAAATGGAGGTACTAGGCGCGGTCTTTCAGGAAGTGTATAAGGTGAATGAGAGTGTTCGCCCAAACCACGACCTGGAGAATCGCGTACAATCTAGCAACTCGCAACTTCAAGAAGACATGCAACAATGGCGATCTGAGAACTTCGGCTTTGTCGTGTTCAATGAAGATAACATGGCAGATAATGTCATCGCCGACGAAGCGGTTCTTCCCCCGTTCATAGCGAAGACAGAGCTCCAAGCGGTCTTCGAATCACTTAAGAAGAAAAAGTCAGTTGGAATCGACGGTATCTCGAACATTGTGCTAAGACATCTCCCCCTGGATGTGGTTAATATGTACACTATCCTGTTTAACAATGCTCTGAATAATGCACATTATCCGGAACATTGGAAAACTGCGATTGTGCAACCCATATCCATGAGAGGTAAAGATTCTTCGAATCCGTGCAACCTCCGGTCAATTAGTCTCCTGCCGAACATCAGCAAGGTATTTGAGAAGGTGATAAATAGAGCTCTGACCAACTGGACAGAGGACAAACATATTATTCCGGATAACCAATTCGGTTTCAAAGCGGGGCATGACACTATTCATGCCGCGTCGAAACTGGTATCGGATATCCAATGGAACAAGAGCCAGAAACAATGTACGGGTGCCTGCCTGATTGACCTGGAGAAGGCCTTCGACACCGTATGGTTAGAAGGACTTTTTTACAAGCTCAATGGGCTAGGCATTAGTAAACCACTGCTGTACCTACTGTGTAACATGCTTACTGGTAGAAGGTTCGTCGTCAAGAATGGCAATGTGACCTCTGCAGGTATATTTGAAGTAAAAAATGGTCTCTAACAGGGTGCCGTTAATTCGCCGATCCTGTTCAACATTTTCTTGAGCGATCTGATAAGTTCTCTTCCTCACGTAATTGCGTACGCCGACGACTTGATTGTGTACAGATCAGGTAAAAATATCGAGGACATCACTACTCTCGCGCAGGGTGACTTCGGCTCATTCATGAGAAGTTGCGATGACTGGAAGTTGAATATCAACTTTCAGAAGTCGGAAACCATACTGTTCAGGACCCCGTTGTATAAGGCTTCGGCGGATACAAAAAAGAATTGGCGAAAGTTCTCAATTGTTGGGCGTCACGGGCAACCACTGGCGCAAAGGACTGTAGTCAGATACCTGGGGATCTGGCTAGATCTTTATCTATATTTTAACAAACATGTAGATGCTGCTCTAGCCCGAGCCCGAGGCGCTTTCGCTCTTACAAAGAGACTGTTTTACAACAGCCAACTCGATGCGAGGGTGAAGGTGATCTGCTACATGGCCCTCATCCGGCCAATGCTCACCTATGGCTGTCCCGTGTGGTTCAACGTGAGTGCAAGCTTGATGGAAAAGATTCGGGTGTTTGAGAGGGCTTGTCTTAGGGCTTGCCTTCGCCTTTACAGAACACCAGAGTCCCAGTACAAAAAATTCTACTCCAATGAGGTTTTATACAACAGGGCGAACCTGATACGAGTGGACAATTTCCTGGTGAAATTGATTCGAGGCCATACTGCCAGAGCGATGAACTCGGCCAATAACCTGATCTCTGGGGCTTACTACCCCAATTCCCAGTACCATGAAAGGGTACGTCATAACGGCTTCGTCCCCCCAGAAGCATTCCTCCATTTGGACAAACACGGTCTGATACAAAATGAAAATGCGGTACCGCTCCTCTTCCACATCGCCCGTTCGACTGTGGATGGGCGACTCAACCACGACCGTTCCGTCGCACAACGAGCTGAGGAGGGTATCCTCCGGTTCAGTACGGCGGTATCAAGGCGAGATGTTCGGGATGTTGCAATGCAACACCGAAAATTCTGGTGGCTGTGCAGTGAGGGAACTCCCTCATCGAACCCTTTAGACCCGGGTTAAAAACGGGTAGTGCATATCGGTCTTTGTCTTGCAGCTGATTAAACGCATTTTATCAGCCGCAACCTATGGCCGACCTACATATCTTAGGGTAGTTTTTTTAGGGTAGTTTGTAAGTTGTACATAAGTACACAAAAAAAAAAAAAAAATGTTTACACATGTGTACACTTGTGTACTTATGTGTATACCATGTATATAGGACATATGCATATGTATGTGCGTATTTTGTAAGATACACATATATATATGTATGTATGTTTAGTTTAAGGTAGTTTAAGTTATTTTAAGGTAGTATGTAAGTTAGTAAATAAGTTTTAGTAAAATCAGTTCGGATATTAAGTTTTTTATAATTTTCTTAATTTTAATTTACAGTTAAATTTATTTTTTATTTTTCCAAATACATTATTAGAATAAGTCGAAAGACATAGATTAAGATTAAGTTTAGCTTAGAGTGCCCGCCTAGGGCCAGTAAGTTAGAAGTAGTAACAATGTTCGTCCAAATAGTTTTAAGCATTTTTGTCTAGTATTTAAGTATTTGTTATGAATTAAGTTAATAAAAATGAACTAAAATGAAATGAATGACAACGATGGCTATTGAAATTACAACATTATGATCGACTATATAAAAGGAAAAGACAACGCAGCGGCTAATTTTCTAAGTAGAATTGACAAAGATACGTGTGAAATTAATGCACTTGAAACACTCCCACAAGATATAGAGGAAAACATACCTACCAATGAAGTTAACGACAATGTAAGCATTGTAAATACCATACACTCTCAGATAGAGGAACAAAATGATCATTTCGGAATCTTAGATACAGTTGTAAGCAGGTTTTACACACAGTTGATACTTTCTAATAATAAAACTAGGGAGATAGAAATAATAAACAATAAGAGAAGAATGTATATAAGCTCGCAAGATATAAATCAGAACAAACTTGATGACATATTCAGAAGATTTATTAAAGGTAAACGGATAAGAATTTTTTTAAGAACTTTCAGAGCACGAATATAATACAGCTCAACAGAAGCGTATTGAACTCTATAAAAATAATACAAATTTTAAATATTTTAAATGTGCATATAAAGCGAGGGATATGAAAGACGAAGATAAAACCTTTAAGCAAATAGCGACATACCATAAGTATGAAACAGGACATGCAGGTATAACCGAAATATTCAGAAGTATGTAAACAATTGCGAAATTTGTACAAAAGCTAAATATGACAGAAAACCTATTAAACCACAGTTCAAAATTACTGAAACACCAAATGACATAAACGAGAGAATTCATTTAGACACATATACAAATAGTAAAAACAATTTCATAGCGTTTATAAACAAATTTTCAAAATATATAAATAGATAATCGCACTTGTAATTCGGATATCGAACGATTCCATAGCACTATAAGCGAAAAAATGAGAATAATTTCATTAAGGAATACGCACCTTACAGTACTTGAAAAGATGTATAAATATGTAGAATGGTATAATAACTCCACTCCACAATAAAGTTTAAGCCAATGTTAGTACAGGAAGGTAAAGTAGATAAAGAAATAGTAAAAGAAAATATCCATTCAAAGAAAGAGAAAGGTATTCCAGAGAAGAGTATGAGGAAAATAGAGAAACAGGATACTTTAAGAATTACAAAGCACTTAGACATAAGGAATAGACAAAATATAGGAAATTAAGACATTTTAACATCCAATATTAAATGCCCTTACACATTTTCAGGTCGTATGGCCAATACTAATATCTAGTTCTCTTGACACTAGCGGCAACCCAAGCAACGTTGACAATAGAACACATTAGTGCGAGCAATGGATTTGCAGAAATAAAATTAGGAAACGTACTCATAACAAAATCTTACGACATAATTTTACATACGATTGACCCAACTGAAGTCCAAATTATCATACAGAAACTAGAAAACAACTTATCATATTTACAATTTGGAGAAGAAAAAGACTTTCTTGTAAACCAACTAGAATCACTTAAGCAAAACGTGCATACAATCATTCCCCACAAACACAAAAGAGGTCTTATAAATATTATAGGCACCGAAATGTACGGTACGATGGATAACACAAATAATCACAACATTATTATACAGTTTGACAAACAAATTATAATTAACGATCATTTTAACAGTACATTTATGATACTTAAGGAAACAATTGACAAAGATAGAAAACAAATTTTAGCTAAATCTAACGAGACGGACGACAATATTAAAAGACTTTTTGCCAAACTTACATATTTAGAAACTTTATTAAAGATAGGAATCATTAAGGAAAATGTAGAACATATATATTAGCCTGAATATCGCTTCTAGTAGGTTAGGAATAATGAGCAGCAGTATATTTAGTAAGGCAGACATAACTACAACAAACAAATAAGTACAACATAGATTTTGATAAATTAAGATTAACCAAGTTAGGGACGGCAAAATATAATGACAATAAAATTGTTTTTGCTGTAAAAGTCCCTAAAGAAATAATCGAAACATCAAAATACTTGATTAGTGCTATGACAGATAATGAATCAAATGAAATTATTATAGAAAATGAACACATTGTAAAAATAAATGAAACAAGTTATACATTTAAAGGAAATTCGCACCTTAAAGAATTAAAGTAGACAAACTTATGTATCTACTATGAGAACTGTATCAAAACAAAGAATACTAAAGTGTGCTTGAAGAAATCGAAAATGGATTGTTAGTAATAAAGAATTATAAAAATATCAATTTAACAAGTACATGTGATAATAAACGGAAATTACCTAATAAACTTTAATAATTGTACACGTACACGTATCATACCATACAATAATATACTAAATTTTACAAAAAAACAGATATCATTAGAAGAAGTTTCATTGAAATAAATACTAATAATAGATATAATATAATATATAACATATTAATGAACTAAGATATTCAAGAAAATCATATACTGTATACTTTATTTGTACTTTTAAATTGTATAAGTTACAAAAAAAATTATCATAACTCAGGAGAGTCATGAATCTAAGGGGAGGCGGGTTATGTCGGAGTTGGAAACCACCAGCAGAGGAAACGACATTCACTCATTCGTCCAAGGAGATGAGTCTGCAATAACAAACACCAAACGTTCATCCGTCAAAGATGACGACTCAGCAGTAATAGATACCACACACTCATTCCCCGATAGAGATAAGTCGGCAGCTATGATCAATACCAGGAAAAAGACAGTCCAGACGATCATGCTACTGTAGCCGAAACAATAACAAATCGGTTAGGAACACAATGAGTATCGAGGCGAGAAAAGTAGAATTAAGATTTTAGTCACGATTCAATCAATAAAGTTCGTTCAGTTTTTTAAAAACTCAATCCGCTTTAATCCTCATTTAACTCAAGCGAGACCTCATATTGAATTTTATAATTGTGTTTTATTTCCGTCCTAATTATATTCTACTACATATCCATGAATTATCAGAATTCCATACCATATTTTTAGTACCAAAATTCTCCACCAGGATCACAGGTCGATTCGCCAATAGAGCACATCATTCTCTATTTATTGTTTCTTATGTTGTATTTTCCGTTCTCTTTCTCGATTACGTCTCATCATTTACATCAACATGTGATATGGCCTTTGTTATCGCTCCGCTCTTCGCTGTTCAAAATAAAACGCCTTTTCCTCCGTTTATTTCAGGGTTTATTTTCTTAAAGGAAACTCCCCGTAAGGAGCACGTGTCGAGACTCCAGCCTCACCCACATCGAATACTGCGAGCCTTACCGCTGCTCTTCGCAGCACCCCAAAGCAGTCCTCACTTTGGCCGAACGGACCTGTCAGTCTGGTCCCGGAAACACTTTGATGATCTTGCCTCGCGTCCATCCACTCCTCGCTTTGGTGACGTCGCAATCCATTTGCAGCGTCTTGTTAACACCGGCAGGTACTCACGTACTCATCGATTCCAAAAACCGGTTCTTCAAATGCTGGCTGACCATCCACCGTTTTCGAAGACATAACGCTCGTTCGTCGATGGGCCTTAATGTTTGGCGTGAATTCGGGACCTCTAGAAAGAAGTGGTTTGGCGTAAGGAGCTCCTCATCCTCGGTTGTGATCGGCAAGTGAGTCAGCGGCAGACTATTGATGATAACCGACGTGTGTATGCTAAAGTTCTCTTCGTGGACTAGACAAGTCGCTCCCAACATCCTCCGGCGTGTGAATTCAGTGAACAATTGAACACCCACTCTATACCGACGGAAGAGAGCTCCGCTTTGTGGATGTCGCCGGTTATTAGCTCTTTACTGGCTCCTAAGAAGTTCCTCCCGTTATCTGTCCTGATTCGCAACGGAGTCCCTCGACGGCTGGGATACACGCATCTGTTGAAAGATCGGCCGCTATCTCCAAATGAACAGCCCTTACAGTGAGGCAAGTGAACAGAGCGACCCACCTCTACTCAGTACGACGACCTATAGCGACGTTCACGGGTCCAAAGTAGTGAAGGCCGGTAAACGCGAATGGTCGGACGAAAGGAGTCACTCGATCCTCCGGAAGCTGACCCATCAATGGGGTTTGCGGCTTGGCTCTCCGAATTCGACACAATTGACATTGATTTTTCGCAACCTTCACAGCAGAACGAAGTCCAGGCACCCAAAATCGTTGTGGTATTTCATTCACTATGGTGTCGTCATTCGGGTGATGGAGGCGGCGATATAGTCACGCACGAGGAGCTTTGTTACTGCGTGGTCTCTTGGCATGATGATAATGCGTCTAGTTTCGAAAAGCACGGTTGTACCAGCGTCGATTCGGCCGAGTGAGCGAACAAGTCCGAATTCGTCCAGGAATGGCGTCATCTGGTAAAGCTGGCTACCCTTGCGTATTGGTAAGTCTCGTCGTAGGCATTCGATGTCCTCACCATAGGCCTCGCCCTTGCGTTGTCGATATACTAGGTCCTCAGCTTCATTGAGTTCAGCTGCCGTTAATTCACCTCGTTCCCTCAGCTTACATCGGCACGCGTTTATAAAGCGTAGCGCCCATGTCATGGTGCGACGCAACTTGTGTTGTGTTTATCAGATACTTCGGACAGATTTCCTCCGCAGGGGTCTGATCGTAGCCAGTGTAATACAGTCTTCGAATCACACCAATAGATTTGATCAGCTATAGGCAGAGTGTGGCATTCGACGACGGAGTTTCAAAGTCTCATCCCAAGCATCGCTGCGGCCAATTTTAAGCGAGGTATGGTTAGGAGGTTATTAGGACTTACCTTGGTTTTACCACAAACGAATGATACTTAAATCTCTCCATGATGCTCGATGCGAAGGTATTTGACGGTGGACTGAACGCTTCTACGCTGGCATCAACAAACGTGTGCAGGTCCACTCGGGCGGTTGTGGTCGTAAAGCGACTGTGATATCTTGGGATCTTAAGTGCAGTTAATGTTGGCATCTGTGACTTCCGTTCCTTCCGTGCGAGTGATTCTGCGGGTATAGGTTCATCCCATCCAATCCCAAGGCGCCAGATTGACTTCAGTATAAGCTTAAACGGTGGCGTGTAGTTGGCTCTCATCCCAAGGGGGTCGAAAACGGACATGGTGGGGCTGAGGAATTCCCTGTGATGATGTCTTGAAAACATGAAACATTTACACGTCCTCTTCACTGTTCCAACATAGACCCAAGACGTTTTAATGGAACTGCATGTCTCAATGTCGTCCGACAAGCTATGCAAAACTTCCTTGTAATTGGATGTGAAGTTACGCAATTCGAACCCTGCATCACGGTCAATATCGATGACTTTCTTGGTGACAGTGATGGCCGAACCTTTCTTTATACAGTTCGCAAGGGGAGCAGGCGGGTCCGAAAGTCATGACCTTCATGACGTTGGTGTCTATCGGCATTCATTCTTCCTCTCGCCAGAGGAAACACTGCGAGTGTTCGTCTTCTGGGCCTATCAGCACTTGATGGAACATTTATCTAATGTCTCCTGTGACTGCGAAGGGTCGTATCCGGAAGTTGAATAACACCTTTGCTAGCGGAAGGTTGTTGTCCGGTCCCTTCAGCAAGGCAGAGTTTGGAGATACGCCTTCAACCTCAGCAGCGGCGTCGAAAACCAACCGGACCTTCCCCGGCTTGTTGGGGTTTCTTACGCCGAAATGTGTATGATACCAAGTTCTGGAAGTTAATGTACTTGCTTCAGACGACGTCAACTTCATTGCATATCCTTTTTTTACATAACTTGCGATATTATTTTCATATGTGGCACTAAAATCGGGATCCCTTCGCATTTTTGGTTCTAGATTGAAAAGTCTTTCCTAGGCTAGTCCATAGCTGTTCGGTAACTGAACGCCATCTTCTTTCCATAGCAGGCCAGTCCGATACCGCTTATCCAACTTTTTAGTATTGGTGCTTAACAAGTGCAAAGCTCTTTTGTCACTCTTGGATACTGGTTTCTCCGTTGCTTTTCTTACACCAAAGCTTTCGATGCAGAAATATTCTTCCACGAGCTTATGGCCAGTTCGATACCGCTTATCCAACTTTTTAGTATTGGTGCTTAACAAGTGCAAAGCTCTTTTGTCACTCTTGGATACTGGTTTCTCCGTTGCTTTTCTTACACCAAAGCTTTCGATGCAGAAATATTCTTCCACGAGCTTATCCAGTCGTGCATCTCGTTCACGCGCATGGTTACTGCAAAGTACAACATTTCCTCTCGGCTCTTCTGCGTGTCCCGAAGGCAGAGCACCGTATGCGACCCACCCTAATTGAGTATGCACAGTTATCGGTCCCTTTTCCTCGGCGTAGACTACTTCTATTGGCGCTCCGAGGTGGCTGTTGCCCAGTCCTATCAATATCTCTGGTCTGGCGTCCTTGTAGTTGAACAGGGCGATATCGGGACGGCTATGCAGGAACAGGTCCGAGGTGGTGAACCGTTGAGTGGGCATGCAAAGTTTCTCGACGGTTTGAACTTCGCTCAGTCTGAACCTTCTCGCATCTTCCTGGTCGGCTCTTACCTCCACATCAACAGCGAAGGATCTCCTGGCTTCTGGTTTGTCTCCAATCCATCGCAGATGCAAATCCTTGGGCTTTCCGCTGAGGCGAAGGCGTTTGGCTAATTCTGAGCTCATGATTGTGACGGATGAACCCTCATCAAGTAGGGCAAAGGTTCGAACCATATACACCAATACATACCTCAACCATTAGCTGGCGTATATATTTTGGTGAAGCTGCTACATTCTGTTACTGCGTGCGACGTTCCCTCGCAGTATCGGCACTTGCTGTTTCCAACCATGTCCTTCACTTCGACGGCATGAGGAACGTTGTCTCTCGTCATCCTCCTTGATGAGTCGCTCTGACTTGATGATGGCAGCTGAGTCGAGATTACGATGCAAACCAGTCTAGCTACCCGCTTCATCCACTCGCTGAAGTGCTTGACTGTGGGGTATGGTCGTATGCAAACGCTGCACTGTGCCCACTCTAACCTTTTGTTCACTGGTAACTTTCCGACCAGTTCGTCCAATAAGGTTGGGTTTGCCAAGTGCTGGTGCATTCCATTGGCTTCCAGGAACACGGTTAGGTTTTGCACCTTTGCAGCGAACGGCACCATTAACTCCAGCTTGTTATCCGGTGTCGGTGTGAAACCCCTCACCTTCTTGAGCTGGCTCTGAACGAGGCACTCTGGACGTCCAAAACGAACCTCTAGACTGGCCAGCACTTCATCCACCTTATTTGGGTGGATAAGCAGAGACTCGACTACGCCCCTGGCCTCCCCTCTTAAGCTTTTGAGTAGCCGGAACATGTTATCCACTTTGCTATAGCCGAACATGTTTGTTGACTCTACGAATGCTGTGCAAAACATAGGCCACTCTTCTGGCCTTCCGCGAAACTCCGGCAAATCATGGAGCTTTCGTTGTGATCCATATGCAGCTGGTGACAAAGATGGATCTTGGGGTGATGTGGCTGCTCGGCGGTTGACGAGGGAATTTGGTGTTGGCGTTGTATTGTCTGGAGACCAGAGGTGGCAAGAAAGTCGGCGTACTACTCTGTTGACGGTGGACTGAACTTGCCGATGTGATCTGAGGAGACGGCGACGAATTCACTGGTAGCCAGGAATATGCGGCGTGAGATCTACATGGCATGTGCCCTGTCATAGCGCTTTGTTGGATAATAAAGTTGTCTTGACTAGCGGAGTGCCGCACAGTTGTTGCTGTCGAAATAGCGAACACAGGTGTAAAAACAGCTGACGTAACTGCGATGATTTCGGGAGCACCAGGCATAACCGCACTATTTGGAATTGAAACACTGAATATTACCTGTTGCTCTTGTAGCAGTTGTTCATACCTCAGGCGTTCCTGTCTTTCCTTGCTTGCAGCGGCTTTAGCCGCTTCTAACTGTTTTCGGAGCTGCAGCAATTCTTCCTCCATTGTGGAATCCTGGGCTTCACCTCCCGTAATGTCCTGTTGTCTTCGTCTTGGGAAGTGCACTAGTCGAAAGAGTCCGTTTGCTCGTCAGACTCTTGGCTCTGCTTTGAAGATTGTCTCGTAATTCTCCTTGCCGTTGGCATTGGCTTATACGAACTAAATTGTTTGAAATAACGGCAACTTGTTCCGCTTGCTGCGGACTCTAACGGTTGTTCTGATGATAGTGGGCATAGATATATTTCGGCAAATTCCGTCCGCTGGCTGCGGGAATTCTAAGTAGAATGATGCTTCCGCCCGCTTAATGCAGGAATCCTCTGGAAATCGCTTGCTGGTCTAAATTTCGTCCGCTGACTTTCAAATGATAGCCCAATAAAAAATATAGCTTGTCATCGCTCCGCTCTTCACCGTTAAAAATGAAACGCCTTTTCGTCCGTTTATTTCAGGGTTTATTTTCTTAAAGGAAACTTCATTAAACAAACTATTTTTACAGTATTCAAACACTTACTTGTTGTTGACTCTTGGCAGGCGACAGCGGCCGGCGATGGCGAAGAACAAAGGGAGAATTAAACTTGAAGCAAATTCAGAAAGCGGGCGTTGTCTATTTGACATATCGTCTTAAATGTCAATGAAATTCGTTCTGTTCGTATTCGCCTTCCAAGAGCCACCCATATCACAATATTCACACGTCTCATTTGTCGACAACCTCGTTTACAAAAAGATTGTTGTTTCAATCAAAATATTCGTGAAGAGCATGGAAACGCGCTTTGAAGGATATCCACGGTAGTTAGATGGATCAGCTATATGTCCTTTATTGTGGATTGAAAGTATTGTAGCTTGCCTAAATTGTACGTAACTCCAACTAAATCAGCAAATTATTGCTCAAAAAAATAGTAACTTCTGGTGTGTTTTTCGCTAACTCAAATTTACAATTGAAGACTGTGACTAAGCTTATTACCCTACAGCTCACTTTCAATTGACAAATTGATGTTGAACGTACCTCAGATTGAATTTAATATATTATTATAATTTTTTCGTTATCTATTTATTGTTTCTTATGTTTTATTTTCCGCTCTCTTTTTCATATACGCCTTGCCATTGACATCAACATGTGATATGGCAGATTCGGCCAGAGCGTGTGAACCCGCTTAGAAGAGACGTTCACGTATTGTAACTTGCTTAAATTGTAATATAAATCCAATTAAATCTGCAAATTATTGCTTAAAAAAGTGTGCCGTGTCCAACCAGCCGTACACCCACAGGCAAAATTGCAGAAAGACGAGTGTATGGTAAAGGGTGATTCAAGTTTCACCTGTAAGAAAGGTTTGAGGAATTTGAAGCTGCTTTGTTAAGCAGATGTTGTTTGGGAGTACCGAAAGTGGCGAAAATGGACACTTGCAAAATACGATGAAATGATAGACATGACAGTTGAAAAGCAAGCATGCCATATGAATATAATATAAATAATAAACTGTATTTATTGTACTATTTAACTTTTATTTATCCAAGAGTTATGATTGTCTGTGAAGCCAAGGCATTTAACAAATATTTGATTGGCTTTTCCACTAGAAAAACATTTGGGTGATGAGTTTTTTTGTAGTCGCTCAGTGAATAAGTAATGGGATTGGTGACATTAACTTTATTAATGCTAAATACTAATGTTGTCCACTTGGGTGTGTACCCCTTTTCAAAAGCATGCTTATATTTGCTGATGCGTACTTGATCACAAGTTTTAAATTTGCCCTTGATAAATACTTTCGTGAGATTGTAGACCGTGGTATGGTCATTGGAATGTTTTCTATTTACATCAGCTGGTCTGATTTTTATTGTTCTATGCTAGGAATTGTTGTTTGTGTGCAGAATATTTTTCAAAATGTCTACCCATTTGTAGTTGGAATTACAACTGAATTCTAACCACAATTTTTTCTTTAATGGTTAGATTAAAGCGTTCCACTATTAATGCTTACAGGGTGCTGTATTTCGAGTAGTGATTGATTTTAAATTTATTCATGAAAAATGTTTGTTGAAAAATTCTTTTCCATCATCGGTTTGTAAATTGGTTGGTATTCTTTGTGAGTTGGTAAAGATGGATTCCATGGCTTCTGTAACAGATGACCCAGTTTTATTTTTGATAGGAATAGCCCATGCATACTTTGAAAATGTATCAATTACAGTCAATAAATACTTGAAGCCTTAATTTTGATTGGTGTAAGGTATCATTTCTACGAAATCGGCCAGCCACAAGTCATCAAAACCTTTAATAATAACTCGGTGTCTACTGAAATTTCTTCTTGCAGGTTAATGCAGCTCCTCAACAACATTTCGTTTGCTAATCCTGGGCGATAATAAATGAAAAAACAAAAAAACGATTGTATATTATAAATTTGTCTTATTCGATAAAAACCTATTTAACATGTAGAAATTTTGAAGGGCGCCACATTTTGAATGAGATAAATATGGGTAGAGATGTTTTATCTCTTTAAAGCTAAGACATCCAATATCTTCTACATTGACTACTTCAAAATTTTCATTCTGAAGTATTTCATTTAACCATTGGGATTTTTCAGTGCCTTCACGTAGACCGTTGTGCGTTGAATAACATCACGTAGATATTGTTTGACATTTCGAAATTCGGTAAATCCCACATCAGTCTATGATGATTTTGGTACCTTGTTTCTTCAATTGAAATGGCAATTGACAATGATAAAGATGACCTTGTTGTAGGATAGCCAATTCCTTTACAATTAATTGATTTATTGGGCCTTTAAATCCTTGAATATCCAGAATAAAATGCATGTTGTTGTTGTTTCTACAGATGATTGACAACTGACTTACACTTCTCGGGAGACAGTTTGCGTGAGGGGATTATAATTTGTAATACGATCATGTAGCATTAAACAGTATGCTGATGTAGTTGCAGGTAATGGTTTGTTCGTTTTAATTTCAATGCGAATATAGACGGGCCATTTTTAATTATTGGGCTTGGGATTTGAAAGTGTCTCTGGATAGGAGTGGTTTAGCAATTGATCGGTTGTAGTAAGACTTTCTTTCTACATACTATAAAGTTGACAGAAATTTTTCTTTCCGAATGAAAGATTTATATCTTCTAATGGGTGTGTCTCAGAATTTAAGTATTATTTCACAGTGATGACATTACAGTGATCGAAAAATGTTGGATTTTCCTTGAGCAAATTACTTTTGGTGGTTTGTAGAGCGACAATAATGTAGCGTCTCTCCAAATGAGAGGTAGTCTTAACTTTCCAAATGTGGTGGGTGGTGATTGGTAATGCGGGGTACTCGTATAGATTCCAGTATCGGAAGGCAATTTTCATAGATTGACTATTGCTTATAGGCTTATACAGTATTAGTTTATAGGAATCTGTGTAATATGTGGAACTTTCCACTGAACTTTAAGTAAATTTATTCTCGCTTTCTCATCTTCCCCGCTGACTAACGGGTTGCACCGGTGCGCGCTCGCGCTCATGACGAGCGTTTGGAATAATTTTCTTGTAATCTTCAGCAAATCCGAGCAGTTTATTGAGTGGGATACAAAAATTAAAATAGCATGCATTCACACTAATTGATGCATTTGGTGACCAAGATGCAGCATATTTAAATAATTTTTGATTGGATGATGATTTGATTGATGGATGTTATTACAACATTACGATTGACATCAATTCCAAATCCATTTAATTCTAATGAATTTCATCAAAGAGGAAGGCGATTTTCTTTAATTTGTAGCCCAGTGTTAAAAGGAATTGTCTATTTGTTTGGGAAAGTCTTACGGCTGTTGTTCTTCTATTCAACGTCAATGATGTATGGGTAGATTTGACGTTGTAGCATGCTGCTACAGAAAAAATAACAGTAATGAATTCGCTTGTATATCTCTAAATATAAGATCTTTAAGAAAGTACTGGAATGAATTTATGTTATATGTTAACGATTTTCTGTCAAAAATTAGTATAAAAATAAAGATAAATATAAAAGAAGGAGAGAAACATGGAATTGATGGATACAGAAGTGAATTTTACACAAGATGTAATTCCAAAGGAGGAGTTATAGCTATATATGTAAAAAATGATGTAATGTACGAAAAAGTAGAACAAATAACAAAAATGTATGAAAACGTCTCTCTAAATGTAAAAGAGGCAATTTTGAAGCTTCAATTTTATCCGTATATAGGCCACCAAAGCTAAATGTTAAGAATTTCATTCATGAGCTTAAAGAACACTTTGATGTAATCGAAGAAAGAAGGAACTTAATAGTTATGGGCGATGTAAGCATAAACTTAAAAGACAAAACTGTGGTAACTCCACAGCTCACACAGCTCCTTTTAACTCGTAGATTAAATAAATATGTATTTTGACGGAACCTGTACTCGATAACAGCTGTTTTATCAATTATTACGAACCGCAGCCAACTTCGAGTCGGGATCGGCCATTATTAAAAAGCGAAGAGATCGCCACGTAGACATATATATAAAGTTGGAAAGAAAGAAAAACGTGTTCCGAGAAAACAAAGCTCAATTGCAAAAGGAAAAGCGGAGTTTTAAATTAATCCTTACTGAAGAAGAAGAACCATCGAAATCTCTAATGTCCAGCAAAAAAATAAACCAAAGCGCAACTTCAAGAAGCCCTTCAAGAGGCGCGTGTGACCGTGCCACTCTCGGCAACGTTAACCCTAACTCTCTTCGAACACGAGTTGCGCACAAATGAGCAACAGGAGGATCGCAGCGACTCCGAGGACTTCGATGACGCTTCGCCTTTAGCACCTCCGACGACTTCAGTGACTACTGCTGATATTTGTGCCACCACTTCAGTGGCAGACCGCTACTGCGACTTCAGCCACACTTACTGCCGAAACTTCCGTCACTTCAGTTGTGCAAATGCTATCCCACACAACCTCAGGTGGGACTGCAAGTAGCGCCGCTACGCCTTCAGATGTGGAAAAGGAACGTGAATTAGCCCGTCTCGAAAGGCGTAAACGTATAGCAGACTTGCGACGAGAGCTTGAAGAAACGAAGCTAACATCATCGACTCGACGAGTGGACTTCGGCGATGTAGAGGACGCAGTCCCTCCGGTGACGATTCGTACGGCATCAAAAAGTGGATCGCCGACTTTGAGGACGTGGCTCTGTCAGCGACGACAGGAGCAAATACGTTTGTGTAAGGAGACTCCTAAGGGGTACTTCAAAGATGCTACTACGAACTGCACGAGGGGCTAATTGGGACTGCCTAAGAAGACTCCTGGTTAAGGAATTCGACAAGCGTTTGACCAGACAGGAGGTCTACCGACAGTTGAGCCGCCGAGTGCGTTAACGTGATGAGAGTTTGTTGCATTATGTTCTCTCTATGCAAGAGATCGCCGCCTATTCGGATGTAGATGAAGCTGACCTCATCGAGCATACCATCGACGGACTTGCGGACTCATCACCAACCGTTGCCATCCTTTATGCCGCCAAGTCAATTGCGGAACTCAAGTGCTTGCTGCCACGCTACGAGAAGAGGTGTGCAGTCAAGCCAATTACGACGGCTCGAACCAGCGCAAACGCAACACGACCATCGGCAATTCCCAATTCAACAGCGAAGAGTTCTGACACCATGTCACTTGACGGTCCAATCAGGTGCTTCAATTGTTCGAGCTATGGGCATATTGCAGTCAACTGTCCAAAAGCGAAGAGGCCGCCTGGGTTATGCTTCTGTTGGTTGAATGATCTAGGCCACGTCTACGAGCAGTGTCCGAAAGCGGTAAAAGGAAGGTGGGTAGGCGCCATAAGCAGAAGAACACGTAGGGCAACTTCCGAAGACGACTCCGACGACAGTCGACGTCGTTAGGACAGTCATTGAACTCAGTTCAGTTGGTAAGCTTATCTTTTATTATTAACGAAGCTAAGTGCACAAACTTTGCTAACATTGAGTGCCTTTTTGATACCGGTAGTCCGGTTAGTTGTATAAGAAAATCTGTTGTACCATCAAGTGGGGAGCTTAATTTACTCCAATTACCGGGGACTTGGGGACGTCAAGACTTATACCTATGGTACGCTTTCGTGTTATCTTATGATTGCCGGGAGAATAAATAAAATTTCACTTATGACTATTCCAGATAAAGTTACGTTTATGCCTTTGATCCTCGGCCGTGATGTACTTCAGATCTTCAGTATTAAATTAAGAATTCCAAGAGACAAATGTGCTTCGCATTCCGATCAAAAATGTTCTTCGATCGTTAATAAACGTTCATTAACTTATCATTCGTATTTGTGCACTTATTTTCCAAACCCAATAGATAGTAAGGCAACTGAAGTTGAAGAAAATTGTATTGTAAGCGGCAGTGAACTTTGTGGCGACGGCTCGTTGATTTTGTCTATAAATAAAAAAGAGGACAGTGGTTCTAGGACAGTGGTTCTAGCGAGTGAGTACGATTGATAACGAGGAAGGGTATTAGGTATTAGGACCGGGATTAGATACAATAACGTCTGAAAGGGTGCGAAACGTGATTTCCGAAAATTACACGAAATTTGATAAATCAAAAGTGACCCCTCTGGATTACGAAATGCACATTAGACTTACGACGGATACACCAGTCTTTTGCCCTCCGCGACGGTTGTCTTTTACAGAAAAGCGTGAAGTTGACATAATTAATAAAGACCTTTTGATCTGAGAAGTGATAAAATATAGTGACTCGCCTTATGCATCACCTATTGTCTTGACGAAGAAAAAGTCTGGTGAAATAAGAATGTGCGTGGACTACCGTGCCCTAAACAAGCACACAATAAGGGATAACTATCCTCTCCCTCTTATCGAAGACTGTCTCGAGTACTTTACAGGCAAGAAGGTATTCACCTTGCCTGACCTTAAGAGTGGCTTCCACCAGGTGAAGGTTGCTTCAGACTCCACCCATCTTACATCTTTCGTAACCCCAACGGGACAATACGAGTTCCTCAGGATGCCTTTTGGCGTTAAGAACGCGCCTAGTGTCTTCCAGCGCTTCATCTCCCGTGTCTTCCGTAAGCTTACGGACTCTAAGCAAATTGTCGATTATAAGGATGACATTGTTATTGCGAGTCATAATGTGCCCGATCATTTACTATTACTGAAGAGGGTTTTGCGATGCCTTGCGGAAAATGGACAAATTTACGAACAATTGTATTAAGCGTATAATGTACTCTTCACCAGTGGACTCTCGTGAACGTAATATTTTCAATATCCCTAAGGAGCCGGTACCGTTTCACACTATCTATTTGGATCACTCGAAGAGAAAACACATACTACTAGTGGTCGATGCCTTCACCAAGTATGTTAAGTTGTACCCTGCTCTTGCAACGACTACTAAGGCAGTGTGTGCATGTCTTGGTCGGTACTTTGAGTACTACAGCAGGCCCTTAAGAGTGATTACCGATCGGGGTACGTGCTTTACGTCATTGAAGTTTAGTTCTTTCCTACTAAATCGAAACATTTCGCATGTCAAAGTGGCCGTTCAATTGCATCAAGCTAACGGCCAAATAGAGAGGGTCAATCGAGTGTTAGAAAAAATGTTGAGGAAACTTAGTGAGCCTTTGCAGCATTGGACTGGGTGCGTACTTTGTCCCAAGTGGGATACGCACCGAGCAACACTGTTCATAGATCGACGCGAACTACACCTAGTAGACTTCTGTTCGGGGTTGATCAGCGGGGCATTATAGTGGATGAACTTTCGGAATTCCTCGATGAGAAGCGACTATATTCGCAAGCTAGGGATCTCGAAGGGCTTAGGGAGAAAGCATCTAAGGAAATACATAAGGTGCAGGAATACAATCTTCGATATTTCGAGGAACAGAACCAACCCGCTCGCGCCTAATTAAAGGGTTGACTCTCCGGTTTATATTTTAAAAAAAACTTTATTAAAATCATTACCGTCGTTGATGACCGCCAAACTAAGAGTGAACATGGTAGTGTATCTCATCGATACTCAAAGTCACATTCGATATGACTTGGTTTGATATGGCTTGGTTTGATGACTAATACATGAAATGATGATGTTAATTCCTCCCTTACTTCTGTAGTGATATTTTATGATATTAATTTCTAGTGGTACATTTTGTTTGATATGTTTTACAATTTTTGTTCTTTTATTTTCATATTGTTTGAAATTTCTAGTTACATTGTTTTTGAAATGAATTAGATATGTACCTTCATATACTTTCTTATTTATTGTGGTTTCTCCACTTACAAGAATTATGCCATCTTTAATTATTTTTACGTCCGGATTATTCCCTTCTATTTTGTGGCGGTTTGCTTTATTATTATTTAATAAAACCGTTAAACAGTTTGTTTCATTAATAAATCTACAATATATATTATTTTTTAATGTTATCTTTATGTATAATTTCGTTTTTGGTAACTCTTCCCTTATCTTCTTTCACAATTCTTTCCTTGAACAAGGGTTTCACTTTTCCCTGTCTACGGGTTGATTTCTCATGAACTTTTTGTCCTGGTTTAAATTTAACTTCTGTCCTCTTTGTATTGAAATATGAAAGAGTCTTGTCCTGTCTATCTTTTAATACATCGGTCAAGGAAATATATTTTTCAAAATTATGAAAAACATCTATTTGTTGTAAGTTTGTCACTGTGTGGATTGATTCATTGTATTTACTAAGAATGGCATTATTTCTTTGGTTTCTGCTTGCATTTCAGACTTTGTAATGCGTAAGAGTTCTGTAATTGTACTATGAACTCTTTCTATCATTCCATTCGTTTTGTTATGATTTGGGGCAACTCTTTCGTGTTTAACACCTAATCTTTCTAATTCTAATTGTGCTGATGGAGTACAAAATTATTTTCCTTATCTGTCACCAATACTTCGACTTTTCCGAATGTTGGTCTAGTTTCGATCAGTTTAATCTTTGCATCAATTTTACTTTCTATACGTCTTACTATAACAAATTTTGAAAACAAGTCTATCATAGTTAAGAATTGATCGTTATCTACATAATAAATGTCAGCGTGTATTCGCTCCTCCCCTTTCTTCGGAATTGGAGTCTCTCCAATCTTATACCTAATAGCATGTCTATCGTACTTATTCTCTTTGCATACTGTGCAATTTTTTCCATAATCTATTAATTCTTTATAACACTCTGGCCAATACCATAATTCTTCCGTTGAATGTATTGCATTAACGCCATTCTTAATTACTTCTTTTAATTTGTTAAAAATACTTTCATCTTTATAAATAACAGTATGTCGTCAGTATCCTGTATGTATTTGTTTACTAACTATATTATTTTGAATTCCTACCTGAACTATCAATTGATTTTTAAATCTGTTAACGTTTCCACCTAATCTTTTAATTTGTTCGACTGGACTACTCTGACTACTATGTACTGTTGCTTGATCCGAATTCATCATATATAATTGTCGTCTACTAAGAGCGTCTGCGACTACGTTTCCTTTTCCGGGTTTATACGTTATTATGGGGCGTATTCCTCTATGAATGCCTCTCATCTCTTCATTTTTGCATTTGGGTTCTTATCCGATATCGCAAATGTCGAAGGTTGGTGTTCCGTATATATGCGGATGCCACCTGTTCCATAAAGATAGTTTCTCAAATTTTTTAGACTCCAGACAATAGCTAACAACTCTTTCTCATTTGTTGCATAGTTCTCTTCAGTTTTACTCAACGTTCTACTGATGAATGTTATTGGTTTATTATTCTGACTTAATACTGTACCTATGGCTGAGTTACTTGCGTCAGTTGTTAATTCAAACCCTTCTTCAAAATTTGGTTGGTGTAACACAATATTTTCTTCTAACTTATTTTTAAGTATTTGGAATGCCCTTCTTCCTTCTTTATCTAGTTCTATCGATATTAGTCTGCTTTTTGCATTACTATTCTGCTCTCTTAAATACTTAGTTAAAGGCTTGCTGATCATAGCGTAATTTCATATGAATTTACGATAATAACCGCTTAGTCATAAAAATGACCTTAACTGCCTTAATGTCTTTGGTTCCGGGTATTCTTTAATTGTTTGAACTTTCTTTGGATCAGTTCTAATGCTATTGTAGGATATTACATATCCTAAAAATTTAACTTCTAACATGAAATATTTGCTTTTTTCGCTGCTTACTTTCATGCTGGCTTCACTAAGTGCTTTTATTATGACTTAATGTGTTCTAAATGTTTTCCTTCTGATTCGGAAAATATAATGACGTCGTCAATATAAACATGGCAGAACTTTCCGATGTAAGGTATCAGAATGTCATCCATAGCTCTTTGAAATAAAGAGGGTGCATTCTTCAACCCGAATGGCATACGAAGAAACTCGTATTTTCCATTATTTAATCTAAAAGCAGTTTTTTTTCTATCTTCCTGTTTCATCATAATTTGATGGAAACCACCTTGCAGATCTAATGTCGTAAATAATTTAGATTTCCCTAAGTTGAATAGAATAACAGAAGTATCAGCCATTGGATACTTATCTGTTTTCGTAAAAGCGTTCAGCTTCTTGTAGTCTATGACTAACCCATGTTTTTTTGATGCATCTTTGTTTAGATCTTTTTTATCAACTACCCAGACTGGTGAGTTATATGCTGATCTACTCTGTGCTATAATATTATTTTCTAGCAGTTCATTAATTTCATCATTAACGAAGTTGCTTACAGCTTGAGGATATGGGTATGATTTCGACCATATTGCTTCATCGGTAGTTGTATCTATACTTGCAACTATATTCGTGTTATATGGCAGATAATTTGGTTTATCCGTAAAAATACCTTGAAATCGTTTTAAAACTGATTTTAACTTGTCGATATATGTTTCATCTGTACTCATGCAGATTTCCAAACTAGTTTGTCATTGAATATTAAAGGTACTATGCCTTTTTTCATATTCCAATGTACTGTCGAGTATATTAATTGTTCCTTTAATCTTCCTAAGGGTTCTCATTCCTATTATTAAATCATATTCTCTAAGTTCGTTCAATTCATAAAATGAATCTTTTATTCCTAATATATTTATTTCTTGAAATTTTGTAATTAAACTCGTACCGTGTACGCTCCTAACTCTACTAGTAGTTTCTAGTGATTGTTTGGAAATAATCCTGGTTTGACATAACTATGAGTTGCTCCAGTATCAATTAAAATATTAAGAATACGACCTGTCCTGGGATCTGTTCGCTTAATGGTGGGCAAGTCGTTCCTTATTCTAAAAAATTATATCCTTCATTCAAGTTATTTAGCCTTGGGCTTTTATTTATTGGTTGTTGGTCGATATTTGATCTGTAACCTTTAAAAGGATTATTGTTATTATTAACTGCATTATTAAAATGTTGGTCCTTATGTTGGTTACTACTAGAAACTCTGTTTTCATTATTACCGTTACTATAGCTACTCTTTTGTGGTCTTTGTTGGTGATTACCACTTCTTAAATCCATTCTTTGTTGTGGTGGGGTAAACTTGTAACTTTGTCGTACAACATTATTCTGGGGACTTATAAAGTTATTATTTAATCTTGGTGGATTGAACATCGGTCGTTGTAAATGTGGTTGATGTAATGCCCTATTTGTGGTCTGATAATCCATTCTCTGAGATTGATTAACTTCGATCTCTTGAGCTCTCGCTAACGCGTTTGGTAGATCGCCTGCGTTTAGAGCAACAACTAAATTACTCATGGGTTGGTGTAACCCGTTTATGAAAATCCTTAATGCATTTTCTCTAGCTACTTCTATAAGAACATTTGTCTCTGCCGTTCTAGGTCCATAACTCATAATAGTTTTGTTCATAAATAGCGTTAAAAGTTTACTGATTTTGTCATAAAATTCCTGCCTGCCTTGTCTTATGTTATTCATTCCGTTTGTAACATGTGAATAGGTCTTTTATCATTAAACGTCAAATCTAACCATCCTAAAATTGCATCTACGTTAAGTGGTGTGCCATGTGATGATAAAACATCATTTGCTTTCCCTATAATTTTATTCCTTATTATATTTACAGCTGTGAAATAACTCGTGCTTCCTTTGCAATAATTATACGCTTTCATACAATGTACTACCGAAGTTCTCCAACTCACATAGTTGTCTCCTTCAAATTGCTGTAAGGTTTTGGATTGTTCTAAGCTTTCCCTAATAGTGTTATTCGGGTCAATTTGTTCGTCTGTATGTGGGATTATGTTATGTATGTAGACTGACAACTGTCTACTAATTATGTCTGTCAGTTCGTCTACTCTGTTTTGTAGAGCTACTGTACTCCCTGCTACTGTACTTGAAATTAACGCATGCAGTTGTTCTACTGTCATTGCCATTTTAATTTAATAATATATTGTATCAGTTCGCAAATTTATTTTTACTAATGAATATAATAATATGAATAGCACTTACATGTACTGGGTATAACCACTTAATAATTCTTTCCTACTTCATATGGAGTGATTGTTGTTTCCCTTTCTCCGCAACTTTAAAGATGTTTGGTTCCTCAATTCTGCTCAATGTTCGTTGGTTTTTATTCTTATTTGTATCACCTTGAATATTATTTTTTTTTTAATTTTATCACTGTTTAATTTTTTTTATTTCAAAATTATTATTAATAATTTTTTTTTTACTGTCAGGTTCTTTTATTTCTTCACTTTTTGGACTCCTTTTTTGTATTCCAATTTATCACTATCTAGTTTGAAGTGTCCTTGCTCGGGCTCCAATTAAAGGGTTGACTCTCCGGTTTATATTTTAAAAAACTTTATTAAAATCATTACCGTCGTTGATGACCGACGATAATCGATACTCAAAGTCACATTCGATATGACGATAAAAAGCTTATTGTGCAAAAGTGTATCTCATCGATATTCAGAATGACATTCGATATGACGATAAAATGCTTATCGTGCAAATTTGCATTCGATAGATGTTTATGGCTGTCGGGAATGAATGAATGTAATTTGATATTACTGTTAAAAATTGTCTCCCATGCTTATGGCTTGGTTTGATGACTAATACATGAAATGAGGATGTTATCTCGCCTACCTAGTAGGCGTGGTAATCAGAAATGTTGATACAACGGTCGGCACTAATAAAGCGAATTCCATAGTTCAAAGGGCCATACGTCATTCACAAAGTTTTGCCACATGACAGGTATGCTGTTCGGGACATTGAAAACTGTCTCATAACGCATGCCTTACGATGGGGTTTTAGAGGCTAGGAATATTCGACTGTGGAAAGACGATTTCTCGTAGAATATTTAAGTTATAAGTTTAGTCGAGTCGTCCACCGGTTTAGGGCTAAGTTAAGTTGAGTTTGATTGATGTTATGTTAATTTATTTAGTTGATCGAGGCCGATCAATCTGTCAGATTTGCCGGGATGTAGTAGATTAAATAAATATGTAATTTTGACCGAATCTGTACTCTTTTTCCGCTAGAGTTTTCTCGGCAATGTGACGATTAGACAAGTTTTGTTATTAGAATATCAGATCACCCCTAGCAAGTCCAGTCTTTTAACTTGGTTCCAGGTCTGCAAAAATTATACGATGGAATATGTAATTCAAACGGTAATCTATCAATTAAATTATTCAGCAGTCCATACCATTGAAAGGTGTGTTTTCGACTAAAGTGTTCCTAACAGTAATCAATCATAATATAGAAGTTTATTGCAATGCAACTTACTTGAAAATGATTTCCTCAGCTATAAGATAAGTATTTTTATATTGAATATTTCAGTAGTCAACATGAAGTTCATCAATCAAAGTGTAATAAAAAGCCAAAACTACGATAATAGTGTTGTTGAGGAAAAGAGAAAACATGGTGAATTCTTTCCAAATAGTATTCGCGGAATAATTGTGGGTCCATCAAATTGTGGCAAGACAAATGTTCTGTTGAGCCTGCTTTTAGATTCACATTTTTTTGAAATAATTATATCAACCAAAACATAGATACTCGAAGGAACTAATTGACTCCATCAAACGTATGGAATACAATGAATTTTCAAATAACTGCGACATCATGCCCCCGTCGGAGGTAAAACGCAATTCGATATTTATCTTTGATGATGTGGCCTGTGATAAGCAAAATAGCATTCCTGAATACTTCTGTATGGACCATAATGATCTGGATAGCCAAATGTGTATAGAGTTTTGGAAAATTCCCTATGAGTTCTTGTTTATTAACAAGGACGTACAACTAGAGAAAGGACGTTATAATAATTGCTTTAAAAAACTGTAATTCCATGAAACTGATCAGTTATGCAAAAAAAGTCAAAAGTCTTGTTTCCAGAGCCGCCTTGTTTCTACAACCGACCTGTTTCCAGAACCCACTTGTTTGCAGAATCGACCTGTTTGCAATACCGACTTTTGTGTTGTGTTTTTTTTAAAACCGCTCTGACTTGTTTATTTGCGCTATGAATGAGAAATTGTTGAAAGATCTGATAAAGTCGAAAAAGGATTTGCGGAAAAAGTATATGCTTCGTAATTCGCGAAAATTACTACCAACGAAGAATTGGAAAACACTTTTAAGCCAATAGTTGAACCGTTAAGGAAAATCGTCCAGAATTCAAAAGGTGGAAAAACAGAATAACATAATAAAGAAAAAGAAGGATCCCTCATGTCCCGAGTCGTTTAAACAGACGAACCGTTTACACCAAAGCCGCTAAATGACGACCCAGACCCAGAACAGTTTTTATTTAGAACCCCCACAAATTTTAATGAAAGTGCGCCAATCAATCAATTCTATTCAAATTCGATGAAATTGGGTAGATCAACTTTAACCGATGATCAACAAAATTTCCACATTAATGTCGAATCTTTTACTCGTACAAATGGTATTTACGAATAAATTTTCAATAGAAAACCTAAAGCAGATTAATTCACCCAACACGACTTGGAGGAGTATCTCATTATATTACAGAAAACAGGGGCATTTGAAAAATCAGGATCTTACTCTGAAAACCCTGTTGATTATGTCTACTGGGATGATCCGAATGAACTAGCTAATCGTTTAAGACTCTTGATCGCGTCCGAAGCATCCGGCAACAATAATCTCCAGAATGAAATAAATTCAATTGTGGAAAAACTTCGCGAATCAGATATCATACACTGATCAGTCAGTACACGTTGAAGCGTCAGCTATCATGGATACATCATTTATATTCTGTGAAATACTACAGTTCCTCAACAAACATCAGCACGCAATTCTAGAGGTGCACTATATCAGGATTGAAAATAAACTTATTAGAATAAAGAAATTAATGTTACTGTACAAACGATAAGAACAATAAACATATACTTGTGGTTTAAATTTCCGCTAAAGGGAAGTATACTCAACTTGAAATTCGAAAACCGCAAAGTGTTTTGCACTACTATATGTTCGGCAGCAAAAGACAAGAGCACACACTTTTCTTGTTTTTTTTTGCGCTATAAATTTTCTAATATCACGATAAAATTTTAATTCGACATCAGTCAGCTACAATATGGATCCATCAGCAGTAAAGGTAGCGTAGCTTTTGGTGTAAACGTCCACTGTTTGTTATTTTACTAAAGGAAAGTATACTCAACTTGAAATTCGAAAACCGCAAAGTGTTTGGCACTCCTATATGTTCAGCAGCAAAATATAAGAACACGCACTTTTTTCCATGATAAATTTGTATAAAATGACGATCAAATTTTAATTCGACATCAGTATGGATCCATCAGTAGTAAAGGCAGCGGCAATTGAGATTAACGCACTGAATTCAACCAAGCCGATAAAAGGCATTAAGAGCCTCCCCGAAAATAGGGAGTTCCCCATAATGGGGATCCGAAAAATAAGAACTAAGTACGGGCCAAGAATCATACTGGATATTGGCGAATACAATGTAACTCTCTTCTTTATTTCTTTTTTTATTTTAATTATTATTATTTTTTTTTCAGATCTACTTGCCGCAACTTTAACAAACAATGAGCGACAGAACAATAGAAGAAATAGCGAACCACCTATATATTTTGAGTTACGTGGGGCTATGGGATCAGATGGCCATGGTGGACATCCGACCCGTATTGGACGATAATGGCGAACTAACGCCAAATATGTAACATTAAAAAGATTTATTGAACGGAAAATGAGTTTCTTTTTTATTAGTGCGTCCTTTTTTCCAGAGTTTTGTTCCACTGTTCTTCTTTTGCTTGTTTTTAAACAGAGCGTATCGACTCCTTTTTTTTGTTTTTGCCTGTTTTTCCCACAGTTCTGTTCCACATTTTTCAACAGGATAATTCTATTCTTCTCACACTTTTTTATGCTCGCGTCTTTTTTTCCACAGTTACTGTTCTTCTGGCTTCTCATTTTTAAGTTCTCTGCTTGGTGTTTGATGATAAGAATTAGTTTTCATTCAGGGTTGAAAGTGTCAGCAGTGAAAATGCTGTCGTGCAAAGTTTGTGATAAGTCTTTTTGGGATAAGTCCTCCCTTGTGCGGCATTTAAAAAAGTGTACACTTTCCTCAGCAAAGGTGAACAAGCAAAACTCATCAACAGGAGCAGCAGCAGCAGCACCAGCACCGAGTGATGTTGCCTCAATGTCGAAAAGGATGAAAAAAACCACCAGACGTTGTGGGGTTTGCAATGAAGAGATGGAGGAAAGTAAATGGAGAAAAGTAAATTGAAGGCACAACAATTACTCCAGAATAATGTTTGTGTCATTTTGTTTTTCCATCAAAAATACCGACGAAAGTATTCTAAATGCAGAAAAACTCTTTGACATCAACAATGTTGTGATTTTGGAATTGCTAAGAGCAGAATTGGAACGCTTGCAAGCATTCAAATTCAATATTGAACTCTTTTGTGAATTTATCAATTACTCATCTGACGATGATGACTTGAGCATTGTTTCTAAAAGTATGCAGACTCAGATGGTTACCACTCTCAGTGAAGAAGATTTACCGAGCCAATTAAGCGATATGGTTGATGACATCAAAACAAAACTAGAAGAATTTTACTTTACGTTCATTTACAAGAATCGAAGTAAATGTCAACAAGTATCAACCATTGAAGGGATCCATGCATTTCAAGCCACAATGAAAACTAAGTAACAAAAAGGGATGCATCAATGTGGAAAACAGTGAGTGTTGCTTCAAATGGGCTGTTATTTCGGCTCTAGACGAAACAATACTCATACATCCCCAAAGAACATCATCATACAGAATATCGGATATAACAGCGAAGGTAATTCTGATCAATAATGTGCCCGTTAGTTTTAAAGATTATAGCTGTAAAAATCTTTAAGAGCAACAATCCAAGCATTTTGAATCAATCCTCAAATTCATTCGACAACAAATATGATAAACATAGAACATTTTTTGGTAAGTACAATTTAAAAAAAAAAGAAAAAATATCCATTTCTATTATTACTGTTTTATTAGGTGAAAACGCTCCGGATCGTTTCGTGGGAATGTTGGTGAACGACGTAAAATATTTGTGCACAGAAGTTATACAGAAATCACAACCAATAATTCCATTGACTGACTTCAACAACACTATGCCTGTTTGCAGCATATGTAAGAATAGTTTTAAGTTAACCGATGTAAGAGTTAGGGATCATTGTCATTTGACTGGACAATATAGAGGACCCAAACTGCTGAATTGAGGTTCTTGGATTCGAACAAATTTCTTCAATCTAGCTTAAATTTATTGGCAGCAAATTTGGCTATTAATAATTTGAAGAATACTAGAAGCTTTTTTCAAAATCAAGACTCATATATATTAAAGACCAGGAAAGGCATATTTCCATATGATTATATAGATTCATGATCACGCTTTGAAGAAATATCACTTCCAAAGTTTGTTTCATTTTTCAATAAACTTACAGGAAAAGTATGCTCAGAAGAGGATTACAACCATGCTCAACAAGTATGGCATCATTTCAAATGTACCACTCTAAAATAATATATGCATCTTTATCTACAGACCGATGTACTACTTTTAGCCGATATATTTGAGAATTTCCGTGAAATTTGCATCAAAATCTATGAATTAGATCTATGCCACTATTATACCGCTCCTAGTTTATCTTGGGATGCTAGGCTTAAAATTACCAAAATTAACTTGGTAAACTTAAAATGTATGATTTCTTTAGGAAAGGCATTATACTATGTCAGTGCAGTTATGCTAAAGCAAATAATAAATACATTAAGAATTTTAACAAGGAAGATCCAAGTGAATATCTTATGTACCTTGATGCCAATAATTTATTTGGTTGGGCAGTGTCACAACCACTTCCATACAATAATTTTAATTGGGTCAATGCAGACACATGAGTACATCACAAACAATAATAATAATGAAATTCAAAATCAAGACTCATATATATTAAAGACCAGGAAAGGCATATTTCCATATGATTATATAGATTCATGATCACGCTTTGAAGAAATATCACTTCCAAAGTTTGTTTCATTTTTCAATAAACTTACAAGAAAAGTATGCTCAGAAGTGGATTAAAACCATGCTCAACAAGTATGACAACATTTCAAATGTACCACTCATTTTTTTTTCATTTTCAATTCATTATTATTAACATTAATTCATACCATAACTTAAATACTAGACAAAAATGCTTAAAACTAGTTGAACGAACAGTGTTACTACTTCTAACTTATTGGCCCTAGGCGGGCACTCTAAGCTAAACTTAATCTTAAACTATGTCTTTCGACTTAACCTAACAATGCATATATTAAAATTATATAATTGACTGTACAATTTGAAATTAAGAAAAATTAAAAAAAAAAAAACTTAATAACAGAACTATTTTATTTTTAAAACCTATATGCTAACTTACATACTACCTTAAACTAAACATACATACATATATATTCGTATATATACCACTATACGCACATATATATATATATGTACTTAACTATTTACAAGTGTATACACATAAGTACACACATGTACAAATGTGTATACGTTTTTTTTTCTTCTTTTTTTGTATATTTACAACTTACACACTACCTTAAAAACTACCTAAGATAAGTAGGTCGGCCATAGGTTGCAGTTGGACTAATCCGCTGCAAGACAGAGACCGACTGCGCCCCATAAGGGGATCTGTACTACCCTTTCCCTAACCAGGGTCTAAAGGGTTCGATGATGGAGTTCCCTCACTACACAGCCACCAGCATTTTCGGTGTTGCATTGCAACATCCCGAACATCTCGCCTTGATACCGCCGTACTGAACGGGAGGAGACCCTCCTCAGCTCGTTGTGCGACGGAACGGTCGTGGTTGAGTCGCCCATCCACAGTTGAACGAGCGATGTGAAAGAGAAGCGGTATCGCATTCTTGTCTTGTATCAATTTTCTGTACTGGGACTCTGGTGTTCTGTAAAGGCGAAGGCAAGCCCTAAGACAAGCCCTCTCAAACACCCGAATCTTTTCCATCAAGCTTGCACTCACGTTGAACCACACGGGACAGCCATAGGTGAGCATTGGCCGGATGAGGGCCATGTAGCAGATCACCTTCACTCTCGCATCGAGTTGGCTGTTGTAAAACAGTCTCTTTGTAAGAGCGAAAGCGCCTCGGGCTCGGGCTAGAGCAGCATCTACATGTTTGTTAAAATATAGATAATGATCTAGCCAGATCCCCAGGTATCTGACTACAGTCCTTTGCGCCAGTGGTTGCCCGTGACGCCCAACAATTGAGAACTTTCGCCATTTTTCTTTCGCATTCAACTTCCAGTCATCGCAACTTCTCATGAATGAGTCGAAGTCACCCTGCGCGAGAGTAGTGATGTCCTCGATCTTTTTACCTGATCTGTACACGATCAAGTCGTCGGCGTACGCAATTGCGTGAGGAAGAGAACTTATTAGATCGCTCAAGAAAATGTTGAACAGGATCGGCGAATTAACGACACCCTGTTGGAGACCATTTTTTACTTCAAAAATACCTGCAGAGGTCACACTGCCATTCTTGACGACGAACCTTCTACCAGTAAGCATGTTACACAGTAGGTACAGCAGTGGTTTACTAATGCCTAGCCCATTGAGCTTGTAAAAAAGTCCTTCTAACCACACGGTGTCGAAGGCCTTCTCCAGGTCAATCAGGCAGGCACCCGTACATTGTTTCTGGCTCTTGTTCCATTGGATATCCGAAACCAGTTTCGACGCGGCATGAATAGTGTCATGCCCCGCTTTGAAACCGAATTGGTTATCCGGAATTATATGTTTGTCCTCTGTCCAGTTGGTCAGAGCTCTATTTATCACCTTCTCGAATACCTTGCTGATGTTCGGAAGGAGACTAATTGACCTGAGGTTGCACGGATTCGAAGAATCTTTACCTCGCTTGGATATGGGTTGCACAATCGCAGTTTTTCAATGTTCCGGATAATGTGCATTATTCAGAGCATTGTTAAACAGGATAGTGTACATATTAACCACATCTAGGGGGAGATGTCTTAGCACAATGTTCGAGATCCCGTCGATTCCAACTGACTTTTTCTTCTTAAGTGATTCGAAGACCGCTTGGAGCTCTGTCTTCGCTATGAACGGGGGAAGAACCCCTTCGTCGGCGATGACATTATCTGCCATGTTATCTTCATTGAACACGACAAAGCCGAAGTTCTCAGATCGCCATTGTTGCATGTCTTCTCGAAGTTGCGAGTTGCTAGATTGTACGCAGTTCTCCAGGTCGTGGTTTGGGCGAACACTCACATTCACCTTATACACTTCCTGAAAGACCGCGCCAAGTACCTCCATTTTTTCTTGCGGTCTCCTGTAGTCAGTATTTGTTCGTTGTCCGTCGTTCTGTGGAGCTTAAGACACGGAAGATCGCTATGCTTACTACGAAAAATTTTATTTATCTGCGGAAACATGCTCGGGTTGTTGGATTTTACAGCCCGAATCTTATTGTTCCAATGCATGTTAACAGAAAGTCTGTAGTTCTGAACAATTAATGTTTGAATGTTTTTGATGAGCGACTTCAGTGTCCTAATTTCCTCATCTCGTCTGTCAGTAAACCGTCTGTACAAGGTTTTTATTTTCGTTTCGTTATTTGTTCGTGTATACCGTGGTATCGTACTGTCCATCGTTCGTTTTATTGTCTCGTCCAATTGTATTAGATACCTGTCAATCTCCTCGTTTGACAAGTTTCTATTGGACGGTATGTGGGGCGCATTCGAGGACACTGCTCTCGTCATTTGTCTGGAGAAGCGTGTCCAGCGTGTCCTACTGTAATTGTAGGGATACGTTTGAACAAACTCTCCTAATTCCGCAATATCGTTGGGGATCTTGAATTCGGCACTGAGTCCGCAATGGTCACTGAGATACACGAAAGTGTTCAAACAGTTTACCGTTTGTGAGTTTGTGTCTGTCAGCTGCAGTCTTGCGTCAAACAGCAGGAGATCCAGATAAGAGCCGCTTCTGGGGAAGGACGAGATCTCTGTTGCTTTCAAATCGAGTCTATACTCGACACTGTGCAAGCAATACCAGCTGTAAAGCTGGTCCCCTCTACTATTGGAAACTATGTTTCCCCAATAACCGTGACGGGCATTTAGGTCCCCGGCCAAAATGAAATAGTTCTCCTCCGAGTCCAGTCTTAGACATCGAAAGAGTGAATCAAGCTCTGATATAGTTGTTCTGGAACTAGGGCAGCCGGAGGAGTAGACCGACACCGCATACAGCTTCTTTCCACTGCGGAGAGAAATGCACACTATGCAGGCTTCCAACTCCTGAAACCGTCGTACTTCACTGCTATATACTACTTTGTGTTTAATGTTATTTTTAATGAAGATCGCCACACCGCCTCCACCATTGGAGTTGGGCCGGTCTCTTCTAATAACATTATAATTACTGTGCTCCAATGTGCCTCTCTGGGTTAGCTTGGTTTCGCTAATCAGAAATAGCTCTGGGCTTTGATCGTCCAACAATCTATAGACCTCGTTTTTTCGCGGGATCCTTATCAATGAATTTGCATTCACTGCAAGGATCTTATATGTGCTCTCCGTCTGCGCAGCCATCACGACTGGTGACGTGCTTGGTTCTGCAGGAGCGCCAGAATTTGGCTTACCTGCTCCTCTAACCGATCCATACGCCTTTCAATGGAGGATTTCCAATCGGGCGTTGGATCGTGTGCTCTTGGCACTGAAGGCTGCGGCACTACCTTCGGTAGCTCCTTTCCCGTGCTCCTCTGACCAGACGCCATTTGGGCGTAAGTCACTTGAGGGGTGACGGTTACGGCTGCCCCGAGTGGATTTTTCACTGGGGGCTGCTTCTGCAGAACCATCTTTGTTTTCCGCTCTTGGAACTTAGGGCAACCCCGATAATTAGCGGTGTGCCCCGCGTTCCCGCAGAGGACGCACTTGAGCTGACTTTTGTCAGCTGCTCCCTCTTTCCCCAGCGGGCATTCCTCCGCCTTGTGGTTTTTGCTGCACTTCACGCATCGAGGCTGCATTTGGCAGTTCGACGCGGCGTGCCCAAACCTTTTGACAGCGAACGCATTGAATAATGCCGTCGCGCCTTCTTATGTTTTCCCAGACGCAATCGTAGTCAGCTAATGTTCTCAAATCATTTAGCTTATCTACTTTGCTGTTGGGTGACAGCTGTACTATGAAGAACGGTAATTTCCGTCCCTCTCGTTTTGCCTTAGCTGTGGTGAAGGGCTTGACCCCGACGAACTCAAGACCATCGCACACTTGCTCTTTGAGCAGTTGGAAGACCTCCTCCGCTTCGAGCGATGCGGCGATCTTTAATAATTTAGATTGATTGATTAGATTTTTTCTCCTTTTGGTGTGAAGGAGAAGAACTCAATCATCGAACGCTTTAGACATCTTTTCAGAGTATCGTGATTATCAACTGTCTTGCAGCTGATAGAATATTTTTCTACCCCCTTATTTTTTTTAATTTTAAAATGCCCACTACCTATGGCCGACCTACATATCTCTGCAGTTTGTATGATGTCCGGCTTGTATAAGTTGATCGGCGGCACTTTTTGCTTCTTAGTTTGTTGTTGTTGCTGCTGGTGTACTGCTGGATGCTGTTGCTGCTCACTCGATGCATGTTGCTGCTGCTTCTGCTGTTTCGTTGCTGCTTGCTGTTGTTGCAGGGCTGCTTTCTTCGATGGCTGCTTCTGCTGATGTTGCTGAGCCGCTTTCTTTTGTTGCTGGCTTGCTGGCTGTTGTTGCAGCTTATTTTGATTAGATGCAGACGGCTGTATTTGTTGCTGCATCTGCTTTTGCGGTTGACTTTTCTTAGGCAACTGTTGTTGTTGTTGAGCGAGTTGTAGTTCAGCTTGCTCCTCCTCCTTTCTTCTCCTTTCGAGAGTTCTTCTTCGAAGCTCTCTAATCTCTCGGAGGAGTTTGTCAGTCTCCTCCTTCAGACTGGAGACTTTCGTCTGCTTCGAGCGGATTATGTCTTCCACTTCTTCTTCGGTGTCGGAGGGCATCGATTCGAAGCTGTTACTGCTTACTGCGAATCGCCCCTCCCTCCCGTCTGACACATACGAGTATTCATCGTCTTCGTGAGATGTCTCGTTCGATGACGTAGACGTAGCTGCACTCTCTTCCTCTTGAGTTTTGTGGGTTGACGCGTTAATTTGGCGTCGCTTAGAACTGGCGGAGGTCTGCCTCTTCCTCCTCCTCTTCGTTGTGCCTTCATTAGACACCGTTGGGTGTTGGCGTGACATTTCTGCCACCGGTACACTTTCTTCGCCGACCGCTTCTAGGCTAGCCACCTGCCCGTTCTACTCCATACTTTGCACTCACTTCTCTTTTGATGCAATTATGCAGTTCGTTGCACAACAAGAGAAAAAAAAAGGACGTATTCCCAAACTGGGCTTCGAACCCAGCACCTGCTGGCTCGCGGTTGCACACTCTATGCACCCGGCTGCGCTCTTGCTGCGGATCCCAGTATCAACTGCACTACTTCACTTTCTTTTCGTTTTCTTGAATATTTTTAATAAGCCGAAACACTTGTGGACAGTTCAACGGTCTGTGCACGACTGACAAATGTACCACTCTAAAAGACTATATGCTTCTTTATCTACAGAGCGATGTACTACTTTTAGCCGATACATTTGAGAATTTCCGAGAAATTTGCATCAAAATCTATGAACTGACCTCCATGCCACTATTATACCGCTCGTAGTTTATCTTGGGATGCTATGCTTAAAATTACCAAAATTAACTTGAAACTTCTCACTGACTTTGAAATGTATGATTTCTTTAGGAAAGGCATTATACTATGTCAGCGCAGTCACAGATATGCTAAAGCAAATAATAAATACATTAAGAATTTTAGCAAAGAAGAATTAAGTGAATATCTTATGTACCTTGATGCCAATAATTTATATGGTTGGGCAATGTCACAACCACTTCCATACAATAATTTTAATTGGGTCAATGCAGACACATATATAAATGAGTACATCACAAACAATAATAATAATGAAATTGGATGCGTGCTGGAAGTAGATTCAATTTATCCGTCAACACTTCACGACAATCATAATGATATGCCATTTTGCCCGGAAAACATGATTACTCCGGGAATATACCAAACTCACTGACAATTTACATCCAAAAACAGAGTACGTAATTTCCATTCAAAATTTACAATAATGCATGAAAATGGTCTCGCTCTTACAAAAGTGGGACGCAGAAGTCACTTTCAATAAACCCATATATTTAGGCTTTCTTGTCTTGGAACTCTCAAAGTGGTCAATGTATGACTTTCATTATAATTATATCAAAGATAAATTGAATGATTCTGTTCAATTGAACTATATGGATACAGATTCATTAATTTATTCATTTAAGAGTGACATGCTGACATTTATTATGCTATCATTAATCCCAACCTTTCGAGATGTGATACCTCGGCGTATCCCAAAGACAATCATCATAATTTTCCCCTCACTGAAGGTATTGGGTATGTTAAAAGACAAATCTAACAAAATGTTGGAGTGTCTTGGACTACCAGCCAAAATGCATTCCTTCTCCACTGATACTAATAATGAAGTGAAGAAAGCAAAGGGGATAAGAAAATCCGTAACAATGGCATTAAATATAAGCGACTATCATAAATGTTTACTTAAGAAACAATATCTTTATAAATTAATGTTTATATTTAAAAGTAAATTACATAACATGTACACACAAAAAAGAAAAAAGTTAGCCTTAAGTTAGGATGATACCAAAAGATATATATTAAGCGAGGGAAAAAGCAGCCTTGCATGCGGGCATTATAACAATTAATGATTAAAATGTTTTTTGGTTCGTCCTAAGGGTTCTTTTGTCTTTCTGGGTTATTTTGTCTTTCAGATCAGATTCGACATCACCAAATGGACAATAATCTGGATAGCGATTAGACTTTTACCTTGCTTTCGTATTTGGTAAAACCTTTCCATACGTCGTCACCTCGCCTCCAAACACTAGCAATTTAACATGCTGAAATGGAACTTGCAATCTTCTTTCACTTAATGTTGATGATGATGATTCACCATTCCGCATTCAAAATAAATCCATCATCTGGAGTAGCGTAAATTTTACAATTATATCGATACACCTTCATATCAGAAAATTTTATTTCAGTCCATCCAACTTCGCATGTATTAAGTTTATCCGTCCCTTAAATTCTCACACCAAAACATTCCTGCTCACTGCAAAGTTATTTTACTAACTAACCCAGCTACCACAGTCGCCTGAATTTATATGGGTGAAAATGATTTTGCCTGACTCACGTAAGGACCAGCATTCCTTTCTAATAGCTCTTTATAAAGTTTAGCTGAGGTATCTTCTTCCTTCTTATCTTTGTTCGCTTCATAACTCTCATATATATCCAAGACACGGGCGTTTTGATCAACAATATACGCACGCAATATTTTGTCATGATTTTAAATTTTTGCATCCATACCGCGAAGACATCTTTTATACGCCTCACTTATACAATTATCAACATAGCACTTTGTATTGACATCAGTTGGCTCTTTCACATTCTTCAAAGTCTTATGATCACCATCAAAGTATCCAGTGAAGAAAGTGAAGTTTTAGTGCTCTTCCTTGTTCTGTCTGTAAGTTTTCTCCCATGTTGTCTACACACTGCTGAAGTATCAGTATGGATTTATTCTGAATATCTATACTATCATCCAGGTACTCCTTGTTTACAGCTTGATGTAACCGTATTGGCTTGCCAACATTACTCAAACATTTTCCTTCCAGATCAAAATCACCCGTGGCCAATAGCTTAAACCCCTCTACAGGAGGACCTTGCAGATCAAATTCTGAAGCTTGAATCCGATTAAAACTCCTTCTGAACTTATGAACGCTCGTTTTACGTATACCCAAATATTTGCTATCCACTATCATTTATTCACTGACCTACCACCCAACAAGCTCAACGAAATCTCAAACCACAACAAAACGCGTCCCCAAAGGTCACACAGCACACACCACACGCACCCAATACTTTTTTCCCATGCATTGGCACGCGACCCACCTCCCACGCGACTAACCGCAGCCCACTTACTGGTCCAGAACATACATATACCGCGGCATCATTTCAAACAAACAATGACGACATCAACCCATACATTGCACACGACAAAACACCAAAGAACTAGACCCGACACACTAACAACTCACGTAGGCATCCCCATAGAACTCATATACACCCAGTCTCAGAACAAACATAGACTAACATAAACAACATCAACGAACATAAACAACACACTTACTGGTACAGAACATACATAAAGTAACGCACCGGCACGCGACACACATAATAACACACTGACTAGTTGAGAACATACATAAAATAACATAAACAGCACTAAAATAACATAAACAACACAACCACTTTCTAATCCAGAATATACATAAAGTAACTACCGTTCTCTATTTATTGTTTCTTATGTTTTATTTTCCGCTCTCTTTTTCATTTCATATGGCCTTATTTACAAAAAACATTGCTGTTTCAATCGAAATAGAATCTAAATATAATCTACTACAAATAATAACTTGAATGACTGTGCTTTCTACATCAATTATATAAGCGAGACAAATTGTTCTTCCCATATTCGTATAGAAATTTAAAACTGTATTTACATTTCCGTCCTACTTTCACACTTACTGTCATTCCTGATATAGAATATATTCTTCTCTATTTATTGTTTCTTATGTCTTATTTTCCGCTCTCTTTCTCGTTTACGTCTCACCATCGACATCAACATCTGATATGGCCTTGTTTACAAAAACATTGCAGAGCTCGTAAACGCGCTTCGAAGGGATATCCACGGTATTTAGATGGATCAGCTGTCCTTTATTGTGGATTGGATGTATTGTATATATGAGGGTTATTCTACTACATATCCATAAACTGACAGAATTCCGTATCATATTCTCAGTACATAAATTCTCCACCAGGATCACATGTCGAATCGCAAGTAAAGCACAACGTTCTCTATTTATTGTTTCTTATGTTTTATTTTCCGCTTTCTTTTTCATTTACGCATTACCAGTGACATCAACATGTGATATGACCTTGCTTACAAAAACCATGCGGTTTCAATCAAAATAGAATCTAAATAGAATCTAATACAAATTATAACTTGAATGACTGTGCTTTCTACTCCAATTATACAAGCGAGACATATTGTTCTGTTCTTGTTCTTGTTTTATTGGTTCTTTGTCTTATTTTGCGCTCTCTTTGTCGTTTACGTCTCACCAGTGACATCAACATGTGATATGACCTTGCTTACAAAAACAATGCTGTTTGAATCAAAATAGAATCTGAACAGAATCTACTACAAATTATACTAGAGAAATTACTACTAGAGTATATTGATCTCTATTTATGCGCGAAACACAATAGGGCTTTGCTGTTGGCGTTTTCATTCAACACACGCAAATCATATGCTATGCACAAAATACGACTTCGTGCTTTCTGGAGCGAAATGAGAGCAATGCCATAAAATGTAAGAGGGCGGACTCACGTAAGGACCTTTCGACATGTTGGAAAAAATCAGTGCGAGAGGCGCTTTCACTCACACGCCCTTACAAATTGAGACATTTGAGAAATGGCAACAGGGTGAAATTAGTGGAGTCGTAAGGACACAATATTTTTCATATGGGAATTGTTATTTGAAAACAGGTGCTAAATTGAGTTGTCATTTAAAAGCGCGTTTGAAACTCTAGACTCGTAACGTGAAAGACGCCAGCACCAAGGCCCTATTGTGTTTCAGGCATTATGTTTCTTATGTCTTATTTTCCGCTCTCTTTCATCATGTGATATGGACTTGTTTACAAAAACATTGTTATGCAAAATATTCATGCAGAGCTTGTAAACGCGCTTAGAAGGGATATCCATGGTAGTTAGATGGATCAGCTATATATCCTTTATTGTGGATTGGGAGTTATGTACCTTGCTTAAATTGGAACATAACTCCAACTATATCAGCAGATTATTGCTTCAAAAATAGTAATTTCAGTTATGTGCAATTGAAGAATTTGACTAAGCTTAGTACCATAGTGCTCACTTTCACTGGACAAATTGGTGTTGATCGTAACTCAGATTGAATATAATATATTATTATACTTTTTCTTGAATACATACATTTTAAATTTAAGAAGAGCGATTTTCAAAATTAGCTTTTTTTAATTTGAAAGGAATGACATGATTTTTGTGTCAGAGAATAGCAAATCCTCAAAACCGTATACAGGCCACAAGGCCACCACATGTGTATACGGTTGACACATGGAAATAACTATCCCGTATCCACGCAGCCATACCAAGCCACGTTTATCTAATTACTTATTATGTGTGTTTTATTTCCTTGTTAATTATCGTTTTCAGTGGATACATACGCCACGGATATTGATTAATCGAAAACAGTCATTAACACTGCAAGAACGCATCTATTTACAGATAAAATTCTTGTGTTCAGTAATATAATCTAATAGAGAATTAGTTAAATTATTTAGATAGATAAACAGGGCCGAACTCAAAGCCAGTACTGACGTCAGCGCCACCGCAGACGTCATATCCGGAGCCAGAAGCGAAACACAAACGTGAAAAATATTCTGAAATCAAAAAATAGTTTCTTTTATCTATCTAATACAAAAATATATAATATACTGAATCTACTACAAATTATAACTGTGCTTTCTATATTATTTACATAAGCGAGACCAATTGTTCTTTTCATATGCATATTGAATTTTATAATTGTGTTTATATTTCCGTCTGTTGCAAATTGCACGTAACAATAAAACTTATATTGTGCATCGTCTTTCCCAGTGTGGTAAAGGAAAACGGCGAACACCCCACCAAAGGTTCGGTACCCCTGTTGACAAAAACATCTGCACGGGAGTTTTCGCGATGTTAGTGACCGCGGTCCAAATTCAACGGGAGTACTTATCTGTGGTAAGGTACCAAAACCACTCGCTTACAGCCAGTGAGCAAGTGGTAAACACCAACACAAAAGAAGAGTAGAGAGAAACGCGAGAGTACGAAATGGTACTCAAAACCTCTTCACAAATTCTCCAGAGTCGCCGTACCTTCTTCACGCCTAAGAGTAGACCATAAAAGAAAGGCATTATATAATCAGCGTGTTATATAATGCCAAAATAATCTATACAACACGATTATCTAGGAAATAAATAGATAATCACCATAAAACGTCAAAAACATATAAATATACTACATACACAGTTAATATGACATCAAATAATAACGAGCAATAACACAATAATAATATATAATAATACTATCAAAATGGAAATATAACACAATAAAAACAGATCACGGAAGAGTGCATATCATTGGGCGATCATCTCGATGAGTGCAGAAGAGTGTGAGAGAGTGAATGAGTCAACGAGGGAGGTTGCGAGTGCATTGGATGAGATTCCCTCTGCACTGGCAGAGGTCGTAATTGGCATCGGTGGAGGTTGCCGGGGCATTGGACGAGGTTCCCTTTGCGCCGGTAGCTACGATCAGCTGTTCGAATGGTGAAAACGGATAAGTACTCCGTTGTGGGATTTGGGTTTTTTCGTATTATTTATCCTTAAATATAAATACGTACACACCAGAATATTCCTGCGTTTGTACGTACAAAGTGAATTGGTGAAAGGTTTGGGGAGACTCTAGCGGGAGCCCCAACCAGCGACAATTTTATCGTGCGTAGCGCCCAGAAAGGGGCATTGTGATCGCGGAAATTCCCGTTCGTGCGTGAAGTGATATTCGGTGGGCAAAGTCCACCAGCGGTTCGCGTCACAAATGCTGCATCGGTTTTTTTCTAATTCCCCGTAGCTTTCGGTGCCAGAGGCGCACCCCGCGTTTGTTTGGTGGGGGTATTCGGCGTCGTCCGGTACCCATACGTGTTGAGAGTGTTTTCTGTGTGGGGGCAGTTGGCCACCGAGCCCAAGTAATTTTTTTGCTGGGTGAAAGTCAATCCCAAGGGATTGACGTGAGGACGGAGGTTCGCAAGAACCGACGCACATATCGGGTTTCCCCTAATTTTTAGGGAGAAATATATATATACCGGGCGGGGTATATATATATAGATATACTTAATTATCGAGTGGGTTTCGTCGTTCCCGACGAAAGACGACGTGGGGCCCACTTCCTTCGGGAAGGTAGTTTTTGTTTTGTTTTGGGAACCCACCCCAGCTGAGTTGTGCGGGGCCGGAGGCCTTTTGGGACCACCAGGTGTCGCTAGTTGAGCGACATTTTTGGCGCCTAACGTGGGGCAAGATTTTGGGACCCTTGGAGCCTAAGTTGGATTTTTTTTTAAAACGAGACCTCGGGCTTTTTTTTATTTTTTTATTTTACATAATTTTTTTCTTTAAATTTTTTTGTTTTTTTTCTTTAATTCTTTTGTTATATTTTCCTTGGTGGCTGGGTTTATTTTATATTTTCATTTTATTTTATATTTTATTTTAATTATCGTCTTTATATTTTATACATACATATTCTTAACTTTTTTGGACTTCAACTCTTTTGATTTTTTTATATCTATTTTTTGTTGCTTTTTTGAATATTTTTATATGTACTTCTATTCCATACTTTTGTTTTTGCCTTTGGATTTTTTTTTTTGATTTTGGGGTTTTGAATTTTGCTGACTTCTTGGATATTGGATTTTTTTATTTTCTTTTTGCTTTTAGTTTGGTTTTTGTTTTTTATTTATGGGTCATTTTGATTTTTGATTTCTTTATGTTGATTTTGGTTTTGGATTTTTTTTTTCTGATTTTGGTTTCATTTTTTTAAATTCTGTTTTGGATTGTTTTTTCTGATTTTGATTTAGGATCGTGGATTTTTTTATTTTTCTTTTTGTTTTTAGTGTTGGTTTTTATGATTTTGGTCTTTTGATTGGTCTTGGTCTTGAATTTCTTTATTTTACTTTTTAGTTTTGTTTTTTTTGCGTGATTTTATTTTGGTTTTGGATCATTTTGGTTGGATTCTTTTTCTTGATCTTGGTTTTTGATTTTGGGTTGCGTTTTTGATTTTGGTTACATTGTTTGGATTCGGTTTTTGGATTTTTTTTTTCTTGATTTTGGATTTTCTTTTATTTTTTTTGGTTGTTTGTGATTTTCCTTTTTTTGATTTGATTGACGTTGTTCAGGGTCTTTAAAGTTGGTTTTGGTTCCTACTTCCGTTGATTGGTTTTTTTTTCGTGGGCATTTTTCCTCTTCCGGAAGGTTTGAGATTTTAGGGAAATATATCTTCGAGGGGAGGTTTGAGTTGGGTTTGCCGCATGAGGATGGAGATAAATAGATTGTCTCAGGAGGAGTTGACCTACGAGGTCGTGTGTCGAGGCCTGAAGGCTGGCACGGTGGAAGCGATGAGGAAGTCGCTCAGGGCCGCGAAGTTGCTGGAGCGGAGAGGGTCACTCGAGGCGATTGAGTACCCTTTCAAGTTTTCGCAGGATAGCGAGGCCGTGGTGGCAAAAATTGAAGAGATCGAGGATCTGCTGGGGAGTCCTTTAGTACAAGGCTCCTCAGAATTTAAAAAGGTGGCAACTAAGATCGAGTGGGCGATGTCGCGACTCGCGCGGTCACATCCCGTGTCGGAGCAGGATGAGGACCAGAAGAAACAACTCAAAACGGAGTTGGCAATTTTGTTGGCGAACCTGGAAGGGGACGAGGCTCTCGAGGAAGAAGAGGAGAAGGAAATGCGGATGAGGACCACAGGAGGAGGAAGTGCAGGACAAGCCTCTCCGCTCAAGACCACCATACCAGGAACATCAACAGTAAATACGGAACAACCAGCAAGGCCAGTCCAGGCGATGGCGGAAAAAGTGGAAAACCTGTCCAAGTGGGGACTAAGTTTTACCGGAGATCGCTGCGGTGCATCCGTCAACTCGTTTCTCGAGCGGATGGAAGAGTTACGGGAAGCTAAAGGGGTGAATGAGTCCCAGTTGTTCAGGTCGGCAGTGGATATTTTTAGTGGGAAGGCACTCCACTGGTTTAGGGCGGTTAGGAGGCCGGTTAGTTCCTGGGAAGAGTTGGTGAGGGAACTCAAGTTAGAGTTTCTTCCTCCCAATTATGATGATTTACTGCTGGAGGAAATCAGACGCCGCACACAGGGCAAGGAAGAGTCCATCGGGGTATACGTAGCGATTATGAGCAGTATGTTCGGTCGTCTCGCGGAACCCCTGACGGAGCGTAGGAAACTCGGCATTCTGCAAAGGAATTTGGCCCCGTTCTATCAGACCCAGTTGGGTCTGGCGGAGCCAAGAACGATCTCGGATTTGGTCGCACTAGGAAGGAAGCTGGAAATGGTGCGGGCAAACGTAGATGCGTTCACACCACCACCCACATCAAGAGCGAAGAATCTGCTGGAGCCAGATCTCGCCTACGTGGCGGCAGAGGAGCCGAAACTTGCTGCAGTCCAGAAGCGTTCCTCGAGAGTCAGCGTCCACCCAATATCGGAAGCCGTCATCGACCAGGCATCAAGAGCCGTCGTCCATCAGGCACCAGGAGCCACCCTCTGTCGTACACAGGGCATCACCACCATCCAGATACAGGGATCCACCATTAACTGCGCGAAGGGATTCGCAAGTAGTGGTTCGGAGGGACCGACCACCAACGAGGCACCTGCGTTGCTTTAACTGCAACCAGGAGGGACATATGTCGAACATATGTTCCGCACCGAGGCGGTGTTATGGGTGTGGTAAGGTTGGCGTGATTCGGCGGGATTGTCGCCAGTGTTCGGGAAATGGAAATCGACCTCCTGCACCAGCAGGGCGGGAGCGTCGGCAATAGTGGAGAGGTTGCCTGCTGGCAATCAGTCAGGGGCGTGTGTTCATGTAGGTTTCACATTAGAAGTTCAGGATAACGATGTACGCCCGTATTTAAGAGTTAGCTTGTATGGGGTTAGGATGGTAGGGCTTGTAGATTCCGGGTCATCGCGTACTATCGTTGGTAGGGAAGGTTGGAGAATTTTGAAGGTTTTAGGGCTTACAGTAGCACAGGGAAAAATCAGTAGGGTAGTTTTAGCAAACGGCGCATAAGTAGTGTGTGTACCAATTGAGGTGCGTGGGAAAACCCACATGTTTGACTGCTTGGTCATCGCCTCTCTACCTCAAATTTGAATTTTGGGGGCGGATTTTCTTGGACGAGCGGGAGTGGTGTTGGACATGGGCTCGGGTGAATGGAGCTTCCGTCGTCCGCCAACCGTCGGCGTGTCCGCCATTATGGAGAGAGCGGAGTTGGATGTGAACCAAGAAAGACAGTTGGCTAACCCTGTGGAAGGGGCATTTGGTGATATGCCAGAAGGTTTAGGTTGTACGCAATTGGTCGAACACAAAATTAGGACGTAGTCTGAACTAATTAAGCAGAGATACTATCCAGTGTCTCCTGCGGTTCAGCGGCATATAGATAGTGAGTTAGAGGACATGTTGAAGAACGAGGTAATCGAGAAATCGAGCAGTCCGTGGGCTTCTCCGATCGTAATGATCAAGAAGAAGGACGGCTCGTTTCGTTTCTGTGTCGATTACCGCAAAGGGATGCTTACCCCCTGCCGTACATAACATCCACTCTGGACAAGCTTCGGAACGCCAGATACTTATCTTCGTTGGACATCAAGTCCGCATATTGGCAAATTCCAGTGGAGGAAAAATCGCGGCAATACACGGCCTTTACGGTCCCAAATAGGGGTCTTTTCCAATTTAGGAGGATGCCCTTTGGGTTGCACAACGCACCAGCAACGTGGCAGCGATTTATCGACACCGTACTAGGTCCCGATCTAGAACCACATGTGTTCGTATACCTCGATGATATCATCGTGGTTACGAACGAATTTGAGAAACACCTGTCAATTTTGAAGGAAGTATTCGATCGTCTTCGGAGAGCCGGGTTGAAACTCGGCAAAGATAAATGTAATTTCTGCATGTCCTCTCTTAGGTATTTAGGATACGTGGTCGACCGTCAGGGGTTGCACGTTGATCCGGAAAAAGTAGCTAGCATGGTTAGGATTCCTGCGCCGAGGAATGTTAGGGAGGTTAGGAGTTTCCTAGGGACTATCTCGTGGTATCGACGCTTCATAACAAACTTCGCGATCATGGTCAAACCATTGACCAACATGCTCAAGAAGAGCACCAAGTTTTCCTGGACGGTCGAGTGCCAGGGGAGTTTCAGAAGGGCAAAGGAGTGCCTGGTTACTGCCCCGATCCTAACCTGCCCGGATTTTGAGCGACCGTCAGGGGTTGCACGTTGACCCGGAAAAAGCAGCTAGCATGGTTAGGATTCCTGCGCCGAGGAATGTTAGGGAGGTTAGGAGTTTCCTAGGGACTATCTCGTGGTATCGACGCTTCATACCAAACTTCGCGATCATGGTCAAACCATTGACCAACTTGCTCAAGAAGAGCACCAAGTTTTCCTGGACGGACGAGTGCAAGGGGAGTTTCAGAAGGGCAAAGGAGTGCCTGGTTACTGCCGATCCTAACCTGCCCGGATTTTGAGCGTCCTTTTGTGGTGCAAACCGACGCATCGGACTACGGTATAGTCAAACGTTCGAAGAAGGGGAAAAGGCGATATGCTATTTGAGCAGGTCGCTGAACAGAAGCGAAAGGAACTACTCGACAACGGAGAAGGAGTGTTTGGCCGTACTCCGAGCAGTTGAAAAATTGCGACCGTATATCGAAGGTGTTCGATTTACGGTCGTGACGGATCACTATTCCCTGGTATGGTTAAGTAATCTGAAGGACCCTTGCGGTAGATTAGCGAGGTGGGCGGTTAAGCTGCAGCAGTATGATTTCGAAATCATACATAGGAAGGGGAAGGAACACGTAGTTCCGGATATGCTCTCTAGGGCCGTAGAGGTGGCGGCAGGTATAGAGGAACCCCGAATTTCGGATCCGTGGATCCAAAAGATGATGGATAAGGTTGCCGCTAACCCCCTCTCATATCCGAAATGGAAGGTAGAAACAGGGAAACTATGGAAATACGTTAGGGCAAATTACATAATCGTTCGTGACGAGGGCTTAGAATGGAAAGAGGTGGTGCCAAAGGCAGATAGGTTAGAAATATTAAAGAAGTGTCACGACGATCCACTAGCAGGGCACATGGGAGTTAGGAAGACTTACGCTAGAGTAGGGACCAGGTATTATTGGCCGAAAATGCGGGCCGATATTACCCGATATGTTAGGAGCTGTAAGATTTGTCAGGCAGTGAAACCAGTGAACACCAAACCGGCTGGTTTGATGGTACAGAGGAGAGGGGTGGTAGACCCCTGGCAGATGATCTGCGTGGATCTGGTGGGACCGCTTCCGAGGTCCACCAGTGGATATACGTTTATCCTAACCGTGGTGGATTATTTCACGAAATTTCCACTCCTGCTCCCGTTGAGAACAGCAACCGCAAAATCCGTCTGCAAACATCTTGAAGACAATGTCTTTCTCTTGTTCGGCGGTTCCGCGGTTCGGACTTGAGGAAATTGTGTCAGAAATACGGGACGCGAATAAGATACACCGCGTACTACCACCCGCAGGCTAATCCAGCCGAGCGGATGAATCAAATTTTAAAAACCTGGGATACACATCTGACTAAGGTCGCGTGTTGTATCCGAACTGCGCAGCACAACATATTAGGGGTTACCCCATATTACGCGAATTTTGGTAGAGAAATGGAAACGGCGGGAAAGAGATCGGGAAACACAATAGGGAGCGGACAAGATCATGCGGGATCAGAAACGGTAGATGGCGAACGAGAGAGAGGTAGCGCGGGAGAATCGGGCGACATATCATATCAAAAGAGGAATTGTTACGTGCAAATTGCACGTAACAATAAAACTTATATTGTGCATCGTCTTTCCCAGAGAGGTAAAGGAAAACGGCGAACACCCCACCAAAGGTTCGGTAGCCCTGTTGACAAAAACATCTGCACGAGAGTTTTCGCGATGTTAGTGACCGCGGTCCAAATTCAACGGGAGTACTTATCTGTGGTAAGGTACCAAAACCACTCGCTTACAGCCGGTGAGCAAGTGGTAAACACCAACACAAAAGAAGAGTAGAGAGGAACGCGAGAGTATGAAATGGTACTCAAAACCTCTTCACAAATTCTCCAGAGTCGCCGTACATTCTTCACGCCTAAGAGTAGACCATAAAAGAAAATCTATACAACACGAATATCTAGGAAATAAATAGATAATCACCATAAAACGTCAAATACATATACATATACTACATACACAGTTAATATGACATCAAATAATAACGAGCAATAACACAATAATAATATATAATAATACTATTAAAATGGAAATATAACACAATAAAAACAGATCACGGAAGAGTGCATATCATTGGGCGATCATCTCTATGAGTGCAGAAGAGTGTGAGAGAGTGAATGAGTCAACGAGGGAGGTTGCGAGTGCATTGGATGAGATTCCCTCTGCACTGGCAACCAACTGGTATGAATGTCGTAATTGGCAGCGGTTAAGGTTGCCGGGGCATTGGAGGAGATTCCCTTTGCGCCGGTAGCTACGATCAGCTGTTCGAATGGTGAAACGATTTCGGCACACGCACTCAACACACACTCAACCGTCCCAATAGAGACTGGCCAGCGGCTGATGGCGCGTATGAAAAGACCCGCGATGAGTGCGGCAAACATTTATGTACGAGGTTCGTACATGCAGAGAAATGGTATGGGAGCGATCATCGAATGCTGAGAGATTGGAGGCGTGTCGTTGCCGAAATCGTACCGCCGTGCGTGTGACTGTATGTATGCATGATTGCATGAACGATGATTTTACATCGTACATATACAGGGAATGTGTGAAAGAATGTATGGAATGTTTGTTATGTGTGGAATGTGTGAGTGGGTAATCTATTGCGACCAAAGGGAGAGAAGTTCTGCGAGGTTGCAATAGAATTACCCTTGGTATGACTGTCATTCCGGATTTTAAATTCGTCAGAGAAGGAGTGGTGCAAACAAAAAAAAAAAAAAAAAATAAACATCGAGAGGAGAAAAAAAAGAGAGGAAAAAGCAACAAACAGGAGGACGAGAAAATAGACAAATACACAAGAGGAAAGAAGGAAGGACGAGGACACTGGAGAAGGAAGGAAGACACCGGGACAGATAGCAAAAACAAGGAACAAAACGGATAAGTACCCCGTTGTGGGATTTGGGTTTTTTCGTATTATTTATCCTTCAATATATGTACGTACACACCAGAATATTCCTGCGTTTGTACGTACAAAGTGAATTGGTGAAAGGTTTGGGGAGACTCCAGCAGGAGCCCCAACCAGCGAAAATTTGATCGTGCGTAGCGCCCAGAAAGGGGCATTGTGATCGCGGAAATTCCCGTTCGTGCGTGAAGTGATATTCGGTGGGCAAAGTCCACCAGCGGTTTGCGTCACAAAGGCTGCATCGGTTTTTTTCTAATTCCCCGTAGCTTTCGGTGCCAGAGGCGCACCTCGCGTTTATTTGGTGGGGGTATTCGGCGTCGTCCGGTACCCATACGTGTTGAGAGTGTTTTGTGTGGGGACAGTTGGCCACCGAGCTCAAGTAATTTTTTTGCTGGGTGAAAGTCAATCCGAAGGGATTGACGTGAGGACGGAGGTTCGCAAGAACCGACGCACATATCGGGTTTCCCCTAATTTTTAGGGAGAAATATATATATACCGGCCGGGGTATATATATATAGATATACTTAATTATCGAGTGGGTTTCGTCGTTCCCAACGAAAGACGACGTGGCGCCCACTTCCTTCGGGAAGGTAGTTTTTGTTTTGTTTTGGGAACCCACCTCAGCTGAGTTGTGCGGGGCCGGAGGTCTTTTAGGACCACCAGGTGTCCCTAGTTGCGCGACGACACGTCCTACTTATATTTTACTACATATCCATAAACTGACAGAATTCAGTATCATATTCTTAGTACATAAATTCTCCACCAGGATCATAGGTCGATTCGAGCACATCGTTCTCTATTTATTGTTTCTAATGTTTATTTGTCGCTCTCTTTTTCATTTACGCCTTGCCAGTGACATCAACATGTGATATGACCTTGTTTACAAAAACCATGCTATTTCAATCAAAATAGAATCTAAATAGAATCTAATACAAATAATGACTTGAATGACTGTGCTTTCTACTCCAATTATGCAAGCGAGACAAATTGTTCTTTCCATATTCGTATACAATTTTAAAACTGTATAAAACTGGATAGGAAAATCCGTAACAAGGGCATTAAATATAAGAGACTATCATAAATGCTTACTTAAGAAACACTATCTTTATAAATCAATGTTTATATTTAAAAGTAAATTACATAACATGTACACACAAAAAAGAAAAAAGTTAGCCTTAAGTTATGATGATACCAAAAGATATATATTAAGCGAGGGAATAAGCAGCCTTGCATGCGGGCATTATGAAAATGAATGATTAAAATGTTTTTTGGTTCCTCCTAAGGGTTCTTTTGTCTTTCTGGGTTATTTTGTCTTTCAGATCAGATTCGACATCACCAAATGGACAATAATCTGGATAGCGATTAGACTTTTACCTTGCTTTCGTATTTAGTAAAACCTTTCCATACGTCGTCACCTCGCCTCCAAACACTAGCAATTTAACATGCTGAAATGGAACTTGCAATCTTCTTTCACTTAATGTTGATGATGACACAAGGTTTATTATACAAAGTTTATCCGTCCCTTAAATTCTCACACCAAAACATTCCTTCTCACTGCAAAGTTATTTTACTAACTAACCCAGCTACCACAGTCGCCTGAATTTATATGGGTGAAAATGATTTTGCTTTCTTACTAATAGCACCATTCCTTTTTAATAGCTCTTTATAAAGTTTAGCTGAGGTATCTTCTTCCTTCTTATCTTTGTTCGCTTCATAACTCTCATATATATCCAAGCCATAGACGTTTTGATCATCAATATACGCACGCAATATTTTGTCATGATTTTCAATTTTTGCATCCATACCGCGAAGACATCTTTTATACGCCTCACTTATACAATTATCAACATAGCACTTTGTATTGACATCAGTTGGCTCTTTCACATTCTTCAAAGTCTTATGATCACCATCCAAGTATCCAGTGAAGAAAGTGAAGTTTTAGTGCTCTTCCTTGTTCTGTCTGTAAGTTTTCTCCCATGTTGTCTACACACTGCTGAAGTATCAGTATGGATTTATTCTGAATATCTATACAATCATCCAGGTACTCCTTGTTTACAGCTTGATGTAACCGTATTGGCTTGCCAACATTACTCAAACATTTCCCTTCCAGATCAAAATCACCCGTGGCCAATAGTTTAAACCCCTCTCCAGGAGGACCTTGCAGATCAAATTCTGAAGCTTGAATTCGATTAAGACTCCTTCTGAACTTATGAACGCTCGTTTTACGTATACCCAAATATTTGCTATCCACTATCATTTATTCACTGACCTACCACCCAACAAGCTCAACGAAATCTCAAGCCACAACAAATCGCGTCCCCCAAAGGTCACACAGCACACACCATACGCACGCAATACTTTTTCCCATGCATTGGCACGCGACCCACCTCCCACGCGACTAACCGCAGCCCACTTACTGGTCCAGAACATACATATACCGCGGCATCCTTTCAAACAAACAATGACGACATCAACCTACACATGGCACACGACAAAACACCAAAGAACTAGACCCGACACACTAACAACACACGTCGGCATCCCCATAGAACTCATATACACCAAGTCTCAGAACAAACATAGAGTAACATAAACAACATCAACGAACATAAACAACACACTTACTGGTACAGAACATCCAATTATGCAAGCGAGACAAATTGTTCTTTCCATATTCGTATACAATTTTAAAACTGTATAAAACTGGATAGGAAAATCCGTAACAAGGGCATTAAATATAAGAGACTATCATAAATGCTTACTTAAGAAACACTATCTTTATAAATCAATGTTTATATTTAAAAGTAAATTACATAACATGTACACACAAAAAAGAAAAAAGTTAGCCTTAAGTTATGATGATACCAAAAGATATATATTAAGCGAGGGAATAAGCAGCCTTGCATGCGGGCATTATGAAAATGAATGATTAAAATGTTTTTTGGTTCCTCCTAAGGGTTCTTTTGTCTTTCTGGGTTATTTTGTCTTTCAGATCAGATTCGACATCACCAAATGGACAATAATCTGGATAGCGATTAGACTTTTACCTTGCTTTCGTATTTAGTAAAACCTTTCCATACGTCGTCACCTCGCCTCCAAACACTAGCAATTTAACATGCTGAAATGGAACTTGCAATCTTCTTTCACTTAATGTTGATGATGACACAAGGTTTATTATACAAAGTTTATCCGTCCCTTAAATTCTCACACCAAAACATTCCTTCTCACTGCAAAGTTATTTTACTAACTAACCCAGCTACCACAGTCGCCTGAATTTATATGGGTGAAAATGATTTTGCTTTCTTACTAATAGCACCATTCCTTTTTAATAGCTCTTTATAAAGTTTAGCTGAGGTATCTTCTTCCTTCTTATCTTTGTTCGCTTCATAACTCTCATATATATCCAAGCCATAGACGTTTTGATCATCAATATACGCACGCAATATTTTGTCATGATTTTCAATTTTTGCATCCATACCGCGAAGACATCTTTTATACGCCTCACTTATACAATTATCAACATAGCACTTTGTATTGACATCAGTTGGCTCTTTCACATTCTTCAAAGTCTTATGATCACCATCCAAGTATCCAGTGAAGAAAGTGAAGTTTTAGTGCTCTTCCTTGTTCTGTCTGTAAGTTTTCTCCCATGTTGTCTACACACTGCTGAAGTATCAGTATGGATTTATTCTGAATATCTATACAATCATCCAGGTACTCCTTGTTTACAGCTTGATGTAACCGTATTGGCTTGCCAACATTACTCAAACATTTCCCTTCCAGATCAAAATCACCCGTGGCCAATAGTTTAAACCCCTCTCCAGGAGGACCTTGCAGATCAAATTCTGAAGCTTGAATTCGATTAAGACTCCTTCTGAACTTATGAACGCTCGTTTTACGTATACCCAAATATTTGCTATCCACTATCATTTATTCACTGACCTACCACCCAACAAGCTCAACGAAATCTCAAGCCACAACAAATCGCGTCCCCCAAAGGTCACACAGCACACACCATACGCACGCAATACTTTTTCCCATGCATTGGCACGCGACCCACCTCCCACGCGACTAACCGCAGCCCACTTACTGGTCCAGAACATACATATACCGCGGCATCCTTTCAAACAAACAATGACGACATCAACCTACACATGGCACACGACAAAACACCAAAGAACTAGACCCGACACACTAACAACACACGTCGGCATCCCCATAGAACTCATATACACCAAGTCTCAGAACAAACATAGAGTAACATAAACAACATCAACGAACATAAACAACACACTTACTGGTACAGAACATTCATAAAGTAACGCACCGGCACGCGACACACATAACAACACACTGACTAGTAGAGAACATACATAAAATAACATAAACAACACAACCACTTTCTAGTCCAGAATATACATAAAGTAACTACCGTTCTCTATTTATTGTTTCTTATGTTTTATTTTCCGCTCTCTTTTTCATTTCATATTGCCTTATTTACAAAAACATTGCTGTTTCAATCGAAATAGAATCTAAATATAATCTACTACAAATAATAACTTGAATGACTGTGCTTTCTATATCAATTATACCAGCGAGACAAATTGTTCTTTCCATATTCGTATAGAAATTTAAAACTGTATTTACATTTCCGTCCTACTTTCACACTTACTGTCATTCCTTATATAGAGTGTATTCTTCTCTATTTATTGTTTCTTATGTCTTATTTTCCGCTCTCTTTCTCGTTTACGTCTCACCATCGACATCAACATCTGATATGGCCTTGTTTACAAAAACATTGCAGAGCTCGTAAACGAGCTTAGAAGGGATAACCACGGTATTTAAATGGATCAGCTGTCCTTTATTGTGGATTGGATGTATTGTAGCTGTACTTATATTCTACTACATATCCATGAACTGACAGAATTCCGTATCATATTCTCAGTACATAAATTCTCCACCAGGATCACAGGTCGAATCGCAAATAAAGCACAACGTTCTCTATTTATTGTTTCTTATGTTTTATTTTCCGCTTTCTTTTTCATTTACGCATTACCAGTGACATCAACATGAGATATGACCTTGCTTACAAAAACCATGCGGTTTCAATCAAAATAGAATCTAAATAGAATCTAATACAAATTATAACTTGAATGACTGTGCTTTCTACTCCAATTATACAAGCGAGATAAATTGTTCTGTTGTATTTATTGGTTCTTATGTCTTATTTTGCGCTCTCTTTGTCGATTACGTCTCACCAGTGACATCAACATGTGATATGACCTTGCTTACAAAAACAATGCTGTTTGAATCAAAATAGAGTCTGAGCAGAATCTACTACAAATTATACTAGAGAAATTACTACTAGAGTACATTGATCTCTATTTATGCGCGAAACACAATAGGGCTTTGCTGTTGGCGTTTTCATTCAACACTCGCAAATCATATGCTATGCACAAAATACGACTTCGTGCTTTCTGGAGCGAAATGAGAGCAATGCGGACTCACGTAAGGATTTTTCGACATGTTGGAAAAAATCAGTGCGAGAGGCGCTTTCACTCACACTCCCTTACAAATTGAGACATTTGAGAAATGGCAACAGGGTGAAATTAGTGGAGTCGTAAGGACACAATATTTTTCATATGGGAATTGTGATTTGAAAACAGCTGCTAAATTGAGTTGTCATTTCAAAGAGCGTTTGAAACTCTAGACTCATAACGTGAAAGACGCCAGCACCAAGGCCCTATTGTGTTTCTGGTATTAGGTTTCTTATGTCTTATTTTCCGCTCTCTTTCATCATGTGATATGGACTTGTTTACAAAAACATTGTTATGCAAAATATTCAAGCAGAGCTTGTAAACGCGCTTAGAAGGGATATCCATGGTAGTTAGATGGATCAGCTATATATCCTTTATTGTGGATTGGAAGTTATGTACCTTGCTTAAATTGGAACATAACTCCAACTATATTAGCAGATTATTGCTTCAAAAATAGTAATTTCTGTTATGTGCAATTGAAGGATGTGACTAAGCTTAGTACCATGTGCTCTCTTTCACTAGACAAATTGATGTTGAACGTAACTCAGATTGAATATAATATATTATTATACTTTTTTTTGAACAAATACATTTTAAATTTAAGTAGAGCGATTTTCAAAATTAGCTGGTTTTACTTTGACAGGAATGTCATGATTTTTGTGTCAGAGAATATCAAATCCTCAAAACCGTATACAGGCCACAAGGCCACCACATGTGTATACGGTTGACACATGGAAATAACTATCCCGAATCCACGCAGCCGTACCAAGCCACGTTTATCTAATTACTTATTATGTGTGTTTTATTATCCTTATTAATTATCGTTTTCAGTGGATACATACGCCACGGATATTGATTAATCGAAAACAGTCATTAACACTGCAAGAACGCATCTATTTTCAGACAAAATTCTTGTGTTCAGTAGTATAATCTAATAGAGACTTAGTTAAATTATTTAGATACATAAACAGGGCCGAACTCATAGCCAGTACGGAAGTCAGCGCCACCGCAGAAGTCATATCCGGAGCCAGAAGCGAAACACAAACGTGAAAAATATTCTGAAATCAAAAAATAGTTTCTTTTATCGATCTAGTACAAAAATATATAATATACTGAATCTACTACAAATTATAACCGTGCTTTCTATATTATTTACACAAGCGAGACTAATTGTTCTTTTCATATGCATATTGAATTTTATATTTGTGTTTATATTTCCGTCCTACTTATATTTTACTACATATCCATAAACTGACAGAATTCCGTATCATATTCTTAGTACATAAATTCTCCACCTGGACTATAGGTCGATTCGCCATTAGAGCACATCGTTCTCTATTTATTGTTTCTAATGTTTATTTGTCGCTCTCTTTTTCATTTACGCCTTACTACATCAACATGTGATATGACCTTGTTTACAAAAACTAAAATCTAAATAGAATCTAATACAAATAATAACTTGAATGACTGTGCTTTCTACTCCAATTATGCAAGTGAGACAAATTGTTCTTTCCATATTCGTATACAATTTTAAAACTGTATAAAACTGGATAAGAAAATCCGTAACAAAGGCATTAAATATAAGAGACTATCATAAATGTTTACTTAATAAACATTATCTTTATAAATCAATGTTTATATTTAAAAGTAAATTATACAACATGTACACACAAAAAAGAAAAAAGTTAGCCTTAAGTTATAATGATACCAAAAGATATATATTAAGCGAGGGAATAAGCAGCCTTGCATGCGGGCATTATAAAAATGATTGATTAAAATGTTTTTTGGTTCCTCCTAAGGGTTTTTTGTCTTTCTGGGTTCTTTTGTCTTTCAGATCAGATTCGACATCACCAAATGGACAATAATCTGGATAGCGATTAGACTTTTACCTTGCTTTCGTATTTGGTAAAACCTTTCCATACGTCGTCACCTCGCCTCCAAACACTAGCAATTTAACATGCTGAAATGGAACTTGCAATTTTCTTTCACTTAATGTTGATGATGATGATTCACCATTCCGCATTCAAAATAAATCCATCATCTGGAGTAGCGTAAAATTTTACAATTATATCGATACACCTTCATATCAGAAAATTTTATTTCAGTCCATCCAACTTCGCATGTACAAAGTTTATCCGTCCCTTAAATTCTCACACCAAAACATTCCTGCTCACTGCAAAGTTATTTTACTAACTAACCCAGCTACCATAGTCGCCTGAATTTATATGGGTGAAAATGATTTTGCTTTCTTACTACTTCCGTAAGTTCCTTTCTAATAGCTCTTTATAAAGTTTAGCTGAGGTATCTTCTTCCTTCTTATCTTTGTTCGCTTCATAACTCTCATATATATCCAAGCCATAGACGTTTTGATCATCAATATACGCACGCAATATTTTGTCATGATTTTCAATTTGTGCATCCATACTGCGAAGACATCTTTTATACGTCTCACTTATACAATTATCAACATAGCACTTTGTATTGACATCAGTTGGCTCTTTCACATTCTTCAAAGTCTTATGATCACCATCAAAGTATCCAGTGAAGAAAGTGAAGTTTTAGTGCTCTTCCTTGTTCTGTCTGTAAGTTTTCTCCCATGTTGTCTACACACTGCTGACGTATCAGTATGGATTTATTCTGAATATCTATACAATCATCCAGGTACTCCTTGTTTACAGCTTGATGTAACCGTATTGGCTTGCCAACATTACTCAAACATTTTCTTTCCAGATCAAAATCACCCGTGGCCAATAGTTTAAACTCCTCTACAGGAGGACCTTGCAGATCAAATTCTGAAGCTTGAATCCGATTAAAACTCCTTCTGAACTTATGAATGCTCGTTTTACGTATACCCAAATATTTGCTATCCACTATCATTTATTCACTGACCTACCACCCAACAAGCTCAACGAAATCTCAAACCACAACAAAACGCGTCCCCCAAAGGTCACACAGCACACACTACACGCACGCAATACTTTTTCCCATGCATTGGCACGCGACCCACCTGCCACGCGACTAACCGCAGCCCACTAACTGGTCCAGAACATACATATACCGCGGCATCCTTTCAAACAAACAATGACGACATCAACCCACACATGGCACACGACAAAACACCAAAGAACTAAACCCGACACACTAACAACTCACGTCGGCATTCCCAAAGAACTCATATACACCCAGTCTCAGAACAAACATAGACTAACATAAACAACATCAACGAACATAAACAACACACTTACTGGTACAGAACATACATAAAGTAACGCACCGGCACGCGACACACATAACAACACACTTACTAGTAGAGAACATACATAAAATAACATAAACAACACTAAAATAACATAAACAACACAACCACTTTCTAGTCCAGAATATACATAAAGTAACTACCGTTCTCTATTTATTGTTTCTTATGTTTTATTTTCCGCTCTCTTTTTCATTTCATATGGCCTTATTTACAAAAACATTGCTGTTTCAATCCAAATAGAATCTAAATATAATCTACTACAAATAATAACTTGAATGACTGTGCTTTCTACATCAATTATACAAGCGAGACAAATTGTTCTTTCCATATTCGTATAGAAATTTAAAACTGTATTTACATTTCCGTCCTACTTTCACACTTACTGTCATTCCTGATATAGAATATATTCTTCTCTATTTATTGTTTCTTATGTCTTATTTTCCGCTCTCTTTCTCGTTTACGTCTCACCATCGACATCAACATCTGATATGGCCTTGTTTACAAAAACATTGCAGAGCTCGTAAACGCGCTTCGAAGGGATATCCACGGTATTTAGATGGATCAGCTGTCCTTTATTGTGGATTGGATGTATTGTAGCTGTACTTATATTCTACTACATATCCATGAACTGACAGAATTCCGTATCATATTCTCAGTACATAAATTCTCCACCAGGATCACAGGTCGAATCGCAAATAAAGCACAACGTTCTCTATTTATTGTTTCTTATGTTTTATTTTCCGCTTTCTTTTTCATTTACGCATTACCAGTGACATCAACATGAGATATGACCTTGCTTACAAAAACCATGCGGTTTCAATCAAAATAGAATCTAAATAGAATCTAATACAAATTATAACTTGAATGACTGTGCTTTCTACTCCAATTATACAAGCGAGATAAATTGTTCTGTTGTATTTATTGGTTCTTATGTCTTATTTTGCGCTCTCTTTGTCGATTACGTCTCACCAGTGACATCAACATGTGATATGACCTTGCTTACAAAAACAATGCTGTTTGAATCAAAATAGAGTCTGAGCAGAATCTACTACAAATTATACTAGAGAAATTACTACTAGAGTACATTGATCTCTATTTATGCGCGAAACACAATAGGGCTTTGCTGTTGGCGTTTTCATTCAACACTCGCAAATCATATGCTATGCACAAAATACGACTTCGTGCTTTCTGGAGCGAAATGAGAGCAATGCGGACTCACGTAAGGATTTTTCGACATGTTGGAAAAAATCAGTGCGAGAGGCGCTTTCACTCACACTCCCTTACAAATTGAGACATTTGAGAAATGGCAACAGGGTGAAATTAGTGGAGTCGTAAGGACACAATATTTTTCATATGGGAATTGTGATTTGAAAACAGCTGCTAAATTGAGTTGTCATTTCAAAGAGCGTTTGAAACTCTAGACTCATAACGTGAAAGACGCCAGCACCAAGGCCCTATTGTGTTTCTGGCATTAGGTTTCTTATGTCTTATTTTCCGCTCTCTTTCATCATGTGATATGGACTTGTTTACAAAAACATTGTTATGCAAAATATTCAAGCAGAGCTTGTAAACGCGCTTAGAAGGGGTATCCATGGTAGTTAGATGGATCAGCTATATATCCTTTATTGTGGATTGGAAGTTATGTACCTTGCTTAAATTGGAACATAACTCCAACTATATTAGCAGATTATTGCTTCAAAAATAGTAATTTCTGTTATGTGCAATTGAAGGATGTGACTAAGCTTAGTACCATGTGCTCTCTTTCACTAGACAAATTGATGTTGAACGTAACTCAGATTGAATATAATATATTATTATACTTTTTTTTGAACAAATACATTTTAAATTTAAGTAGAGCGATTTTCAAAATTAGCTGGTTTTACTTTGACAGGAATGTCATGATTTTTGTGTCAGAGAATATCAAATCCTCAAAACCGTATACAGGCCACAAGGCCACCACATGTGTATACGGTTGACACATGGAAATAACTATCCCGAATCCACGCAGCCGTACCAAGCCACGTTTATCTAATTACTTATTATGTGTGTTTTATTATCCTTATTAATTATCGTTTTCAGTGGATACATACGCCACGGATATTGATTAATCGAAAACAGTCATTAACACTGCAAGAACGCATCTATTTTCAGACAAAATTCTTGTGTTCAGTAGTATAATCTAATAGAGACTTAGTTAAATTATTTAGATACATAAACAGGGCCGAACTCATAGCCAGTACGGAAGTCAGCGCCACCGCAGAAGTCATATCCGGAGCCAGAAGCGAAACACAAACGTGAAAAATATTCTGAAATCAAAAAATAGTTTCTTTTATCGATCTAGTACAAAAATATATAATATACTGAATCTACTACAAATTATAACCGTGCTTTCTATATTATTTACACAAGCGAGACTAATTGTTCTTTTCATATGCATATTGAATTTTATATTTGTGTTTATATTTCCGTCCTACTTATATTTTACTACATATCCATAAACTGACAGAATTCCGTATCATATTCTTAGTACATAAATTCTCCACCTGGACTATAGGTCGATTCGCCATTAGAGCACATCGTTCTCTATTTATTGTTTCTAATGTTTATTTGTCGCTCTCTTTTTCATTTACGCCTTACCTTACTACATCAACATGTGATATGACCTTGTTTACAAAAACTAAAATCTAAATAGAATCTAATACAAATAATAACTTGAATGACTGTGCTTTCTACTCCAATTATGCAAGTGAGACAAATTGTTCTTTCCATATTCGTATACAATTTTAAAACTGTATAAAACTGGATAAGAAAATCCGTAACAAAGGCATTAAATATAAGAGACTATCATAAATGTTTACTTAATAAACATTATCTTTATAAATCAATGTTTATATTTAAAAGTAAATTATACAACATGTACACACAAAAAAGAAAAAAGTTAGCCTTAAGTTATAATGATACCAAAAGATATATATTAAGCGAGGGAATAAGCAGCCTTGCATGCGGGCATTATAAAAATGATTGATTAAAATGTTTTTTGGTTCCTCCTAAGGGTTTTTTGTCTTTCTGGGTTCTTTTGTCTTTCAGATCAGATTCGACATCACCAAATGGACAATAATCTGGATAGCGATTAGACTTTTACCTTGCTTTCGTATTTGGTAAAACCTTTCCATACGTCGTCACCTCGCCTCCAAACACTAGCAATTTAACATGCTGAAATGGAACTTGCAATCTTCTTTCACTTAATGTTGATGATGATGATTCACCATTCCGCATTCAAAATAAATCCATCATCTGGAGTAGCGTAAAATTTTACAATTATATCGATACACCTTCATATCAGAAAATTTTATTTCAGTCCATCCAACTTCGCATGTACAAAGTTTATCCGTCCCTTAAATTCTCACACCAAAACATTCCTGCTCACTGCAAAGTTATTTTACTAACTAACCCAGCTACCATAGTCGCCTGAATTTATATGGGTGAAAATGATTTTGCTTTCTTACTACTTCCGTAAGTTCCTTTCTAATAGCTCTTTATAAAGTTTAGCTGAGGTATCTTCTTCCTTCTTATCTTTGTTCGCTTCATAACTCTCATATATATCCAAGCCATAGACGTTTTGATCATCAATATACGCACGCAATATTTTGTCATGATTTTCAATTTGTGCATCCATACTGCGAAGACATCTTTTATACGTCTCACTTATACAATTATCAACATAGCACTTTGTATTGACATCAGTTGGCTCTTTCACATTCTTCAAAGTCTTATGATCACCATCAAAGTATCCAGTGAAGAAAGTGAAGTTTTAGTGCTCTTCCTTGTTCTGTCTGTAAGTTTTCTCCCATGTTGTCTACACACTGCTGAAGTATCAGTATGGATTTATTCTGAATATCTATACAATCATCCAGGTACTCCTTGTTTACAGCTTGATGTAACCGTATTGGCTTGCCAACATTACTCAAACATTTTCTTTCCAGATCAAAATCACCCGTGGCCAATAGTTTAAACCCCTCTACAGGAGGACCTTGCAGATCAAATTCTGAAGCTTGAATCCGATTAAAACTCCTTCTGAACTTATGAACGCTCGTTTTACGTATACCCAAATATTTGCTATCCACTATCATTTATTCACTGACCTACCACCCAACAAGCTCAACGAAATCTCAAACCACAACAAAACGCGTCCCCCAAAGGTCACACAGCACACACTACACGCACGCAATACTTTTTCCCATGCATTGGCACGCGACCCACCTGCCACGCGACTAACCGCAGCCCACTAACTGGTCCAGAACATACATATACCGCGGCATCCTTTCAAACAAACAATGACGACATCAACACACACATGGCACACGACAAAACACCAAAGAACTAAACCCGACACACTAACAACTCACGTCGGCATTCCCAAAGAACTCATATACACCCAGTCTCAGAACAAACATAGACTAACATAAACAACATCAACGAACATAAACAACACACTTACTGGTACAGAACATACATAAAGTAACGCACCGGCACGCGACACACATAACAACACACTTACTAGTAGAGAACATACATAAAATAACATAAACAACACTAAAATAACATAAACAACACAACCACTTTCTAGTCCAGAATATACATAAAGTAACTACCGTTCTCTATTTATTGTTTCTTATGTTTTATTTTCCGCTCTCTTTTTCATTTCATATGGCCTTATTTACAAAAACATTGCTGTTTCAATCCAAATAGAATCTAAATATAATCTACTACAAATAATAACTTGAATGACTGTGCTTTCTACATCAATTATACAAGCGAGACAAATTGTTCTTTCCATATTCGTATAGAAATTTAAAACTGTATTTACATTTCCGTCCTACTTTCACACTTACTGTCATTCCTGATATAGAATATATTCTTCTCGATTTATTGTTTCTTATGTCTTATTTTCCGCTCTCTTTCTCGTTTACGTCTCACCATCGACATCAACATCTGATATGGCCTTGTTTACAAAAACATTGCAGAGCTCGTAAACGCGCTTCGAAGGGATATCCACGGTATTTAGATGGATCAGCTGTCCTTTATTGTGGATTGGATGTATTGTAGCTGTACTTATATTCTACTACATATCCATGAACTGACAGAATTCCGTATCATATTCTCAGTACATAAATTCTCCACCAGGATCACAGGTCGAATCGCAAATAAAGCACAACGTTCTCTATTTATTGTTTCTTATGTTTTATTTTCCGCTTTCTTTTTCATTTACGCATTACCAGTGACATCAACATGAGATATGACCTTGCTTACAAAAACCATGCGGTTTCAATCAAAATAGAATCTAAATAGAATCTAATACAAATTATAACTTGAATGACTGTGCTTTCTACTCCAATTATACAAGCGAGATAAATTGTTCTGTTGTATTTATTGGTTCTTATGTCTTATTTTGCGCTCTCTTTGTCGATTACGTCTCACCAGTGACATCAACATGTGATATGACCTTGCTTACAAAAACAATGCTGTTTGAATCAAAATAGAGTCTGAGCAGAATCTACTACAAATTATACTAGAGAAATTACTACTAGAGTACATTGATCTCTATTTATGCGCGAAACACAATAGGGCTTTGTTGTTGGCGTTTTCATTCAACACTCGCAAATCATATGCTATGCACAAAATACGACTTCGTGCTTTCTGGAGCGAAATGAGAGCAATGCGGACTCACGTAAGGATTTTTCGACATGTTGGAAAAAATCAGTGCGAGAGGCGCTTTCACTCACACTCCCTTACAAATTGAGACATTTGAGAGGTGAAATTAGTGGAGTCGTAAGGACACAATATTTTTCATATGGGAATTGTGATTTGAAAACAGCTGCTAAATTGAGTTGTCATTTCAAAGAGCGTTTGAAACTCTAGACTCATAACGTGAAAGACGCCAGCACCAAGGCCCTATTGTGTTTCTGGCATTAGGTTTCTTATGTCTTATTTTCCGCTCTCTTTCATCATGTGATATGGACTTGTTTACAAAAACATTGTTATGCAAAATATTCAAGCAGAGCTTGTAAACGCGCTTAGAAGGGATATCCATGGTAGTTAGATGGATCAGCTATATATCCTTTATTGTGGATTGGAAGTTATGTACCTTGCTTAAATTGGAACATAACTCCAACTATATTAGCAGATTATTGCTTCAAAAATAGTAATTTCTGTTATGTGCAATTGAAGGATGTGACTAAGCTTAGTACCATGTGCTCTCTTTCACTAGACAAATTGATGTTGAACGTAACTCAGATTGAATATAATATATTATTATACTTTTTTTTGAACAAATACATTTTAAATTTAAGTAGAGCGATTTTCAAAATTAGCTGGTTTTACTTTGACAGGAATGTCATGATTTTTGTGTCAGAGAATATCAAATCCTCAAAACCGTATACAGGCCACAAGGCCACCACATGTGTATACGGTTGACACATGGAAATAACTATCCCGAATCCACGCAGCCGTACCAAGCCACGTTTATCTAATTACTTATTATGTGTGTTTTATTATCCTTATTAATTATCGTTTTCAGTGGATATTGATTAATCGAAAACAGTCATTAACACTGCAAGAACGCATCTATTTTCAGACAAAATTCTTGTGTTCAGTAGTATAATCTAATAGAGACTTAGTTAAATTATTTAGATACATAAACAGGGCCGAACTCATAGCCAGTACGGAAGTCAGCGCCACCGCAGAAGTCATATCCGGAGCCAGAAGCGAAACACAAACGTGAAAAATATTCTGAAATCAAAAAATAGTTTCTTTTATCGATCTAGTACAAAAATATATAATATACTGAATCTACTACAAATTATAACCGTGCTTTCTATATTATTTACACAAGCGAGACTAATTGTTCTTTTCATATGCATATTGAATTTTATATTTGTGCTTATATTTCCGTCCTACTTATATTTTACTACATATCCATAAACTGACAGAATTCCGTATCATATTCTTAGTACATAAATTCTCCACCTGGACTATAGGTCGATTCGCCATTAGAGCACATCGTTCTCTATTTATTGTTTCTAATGTTTATTTGTCGCTCTCTTTTTCATTTACGCCTTACCTTACTACATCAACATGTGATATGACCTTGTTTACAAAAACTAAAATCTAAATAGAATCTAATACAAATAATAACTTGAATGACTGTGCTTTCTACTCCAATTATGCAAGTGAGACAAATTGTTCTTTCCATATTCGTATACAATTTTAAAACTGTATAAAACTGGATAAGAAATTCCGTAACAAAGGCATTAAATATAAGAGACTATCATAAATGTTTACTTAATAAACATTATCTTTATAAATCAATGTTTATATTTAAAAGTAAATTATACAACATGTACACACAAAAAAGAAAAAAGTTAGCCTTAAGTTATAATGATACCAAAAGATATATATTAAGCGAGGGAATAAGCAGCCTTGCATGCGGGCATTATAAAAATGATTGATTAAAATGTTTTTTGGTTCCTCCTAAGGGTTTTTTGTCTTTCTGGGTTCTTTTGTCTTTCAGATCAGATTCGACATCACCAAATGGACAATAATCTGGATAGCGATTAGACTTTTACCTTGCTTTCGTATTTGGTAAAACCTTTCCATACGTCGTCACCTCGCCTCCAAACACTAGCAATTTAACATGCTGAAATGGAACTTGCAATTTTCTTTCACTTAATGTTGATGATGATGATTCACCATTCCGCATTCAAAATAAATCCATCATCTGGAGTAGCGTAAAATTTTACAATTATATCGATACACCTTCATATCAGAAAATTTTATTTCAGTCCATCCAACTTCGCATGTACAAAGTTTATCCGTCCCTTAAATTCTCACACCAAAACATTCCTGCTCACTGCAAAGTTATTTTACTAACTAACCCAGCTACCATAGTCGCCTGAATTTATATGGGTGAAAATGATTTTGCTTTCTTACTACTTCCGTAAGTTCCTTTCTAATAGCTCTTTATAAAGTTTAGCTGAGGTATCTTCTTCCTTCTTATCTTTGTTCGCTTCATAACTCTCATATATATCCAAGCCATAGACGTTTTGATCATCAATATACGCACGCAATATTTTGTCATGATTTTCAATTTGTGCATCCATACTGCGACATCTTTTATACGTCTCACTTATACAATTATCAACATAGCACTTTGTATTGACATCAGTTGGCTCTTTCACATTCTTCAAAGTCTTATGATCACCATCAAAGTATCCAGTGAAGAAAGTGAAGTTTTAGTGCTCTTCCTTGTTCTGTCTGTAAGTTTTTTCCCATGTTGTCTACACACTGCTGAAGTATCAGTATGGATTTATTCTGAATATCTATACAATCATCCAGGTACTCCTTGTTTACAGCTTGATGTAACCGTATTGGCTTGCCAACATTACTCAAACATTTTCTTTCCAGATCAAAATCACCCGTGGCCAATAGTTTAAACCCCTCTACAGGAGGACCTTGCAGATCAAATTCTGAAGCTTGAATCCGATTAAAACTCCTTCTGAACTTATGAACGCTCGTTTTACGTATACCCAAATATTTGCTATCCACTATCATTTATTCACTGACCTACCACCCAACAAGCTCAACGAAATCTCAAACCACAACAAAACGCGTCCCCCAAAGGTCACACAGCACACACTACACGCACGCAATACTTTTTCCCATGCATTGGCACGCGACCCACCTGCCACGCGACTAACCGCAGCCCACTAACTGGTCCAGAACATACATATACCGCGGCATCCTTTCAAACAAACAATGACGACATCAACACACACATGGCACACGACAAAACACCAAAGAACTAAACCCGACACACTAACAACTCACGTCGGCATTCCCAAAGAACTCATATACACCCAGTCTCAGAACAAACATAGACTAACATAAACAACATCAACGAACATAAACAACACACTTACTGGTACAGAACATACATAAAGTAACGCACCGGCACGCGACACACATAACAACACACTTACTAGTAGAGAACATACATAAAATAACATAAACAACACTAAAATAACATAAACAACACAACCACTTTCTAGTCCAGAATATACATAAAGTAACTACCATTCTCTATTTATTGTTTCTTATGTTTTATTTTCCGCTCACTTTTTCATTTCATATGGCCTTATTTACAAAAACATTGCTGTTTCAATCCAAATAGAATCTAAATATAATCTACTACAAATAATAACTTGAATGACTGTGCTTTCTACATCAATTATACAAGCGAGACAAATTGTTCTTTCCATATTCGTATAGAAATTTAAAACTGTATTTACATTTCCGTCCTACTTTCACACTTACTGTCATTCCTGATATAGAATATATTCTTCTCTATTTATTGTTTCTTATGTCTTATTTTCCGCTCTCTTTCTCGTTTACGTCTCACCATCGACATCAACATCTGATATGGCCTTGTTTACAAAAACATTGCAGAGCTCGTAAACGCGCTTCGAAGGGATATCCACGGTATTTAGATGGATCAGCTGTCCTTTATTGTGGATTGGATGTATTGTAGCTGTACTTATATTCTACTACATATCCATGAACTGACAGAATTCCGTATCATATTCTTAGTACATAAATTCTCCACCAGGATCACAGGACGAATCGCAAGTAAAGCACAACGTTCTCTATTTATTGTTTCTTATGTTTTATTTTCCGCTTTCTTTTTCATTTACGCATTACCAGTGACATCAACATGAGATATGACCTTGCTTACAAAAACCATGCGGTTTCAATCAAAATAGAATCTAAATAGAATCTAATACAAATTATAACTTGAATGACTGTGCTTTCTACTCCAATTATACAAGCGAGATAAATTGTTCTGTTGTATTTATTGGTTCTTATGTCTTATTTTGCGCTCTCTTTGTCGATTACGTCTCACCAGTGACATCAACATGTGATATGACCTTGCTTACAAAAACAATGCTGTTTGAATCAAAATAGAGTCTGAGCAGAATCTACTACAAATTATACTAGAGTACATTGATCTCTATTTATGCGCGAAACACAATAGGGCTTTGCTGTTGGCGTTTTCATTCAACACTCGCAAATCATATGCTATGCACAAAATACGACTTCGTGCTTTCTGGAGCGAAATGAGAGCAATGCGGACTCACGTAAGGATTTTTCGACATGTTGGAAAAAATCAGTGCGAGAGGCGCTTTCACTCACACTCCCTTACAAATTGAGACATTTGAGAAATGGCAACAGGGTGAAATTAGTGGAGTCGTAAGGACACAATATTTTTCATATGGGAATTGTGATTTGAAAACAGCTGCTAAATTGAGTTGTCATTTCAAAGAGCGTTTGAAACTCTAGACTCATAACGTGAAAGACGCCAGCACCAAGGCCCTATTGTGTTTCTGGCATTAGGTTTCTTATGTCTTATTTTCCGCTCTCTTTCATCATGTGATATGGACTTGTTTACAAAAACATTGTTATGCAAAATATTCAAGCAGAGCTTGTAAACGCGCTTAGAAGGGATATCCATGGTAGTTAGATGGATCAGCTATATATCCTTTATTGTGGATTGGAAGTTATGTACCTTGCTTAAATTGGAACATAACTCCAACTATATTAGCAGATTATTGCTTCAAAAATAGTAATTTCTGTTATGTGCAATTGAAGGATGTGACTAAGCTTAGTACCATGTGCTCTCTTTCACTAGACAAATTGATGTTGAACGTAACTCAGATTGAATATAATATATTATTATACTTTTTTTTGAACAAATACATTTTAAATTTAAGTAGAGCGATTTTCAAAATTAGCTGGTTTTACTTTGACAGGAATGTCATGATTTTTGTGTCAGAGAATATCAAATCCTCAAAACCGTATACAGGCCACAAGGCCACCACATGTGTATACGGTTGACACATGGAAATAACTATCCCGAATCCACGCAGCCGTACCAAGCCACGTTTATCTAATTACTTATTATGTGTGTTTTATTATCCTTATTAATTATCGTTTTCAGTGGATACATACGCCACGGATATTGATTAATCGAAAACAGTCATTAACACTGCAAGAACGCATCTATTTTCAGACAAAATTCTTGTGTTCAGTAGTATAATCTAATAGAGACTTAGTTAAATTATTTAGATACATAAACAGGGCCGAACTCATAGCCAGTACGGAAGTCAGCGCCACCGCAGAAGTCATATCCGGAGCCAGAAGCGAAACACAAACGTGAAAAATATTCTGAAATCAAAAAATAGTTTCTTTTATCGATCTAGTACAAAAATATATAATATACTGAATCTACTACAAATTATAACCGTGCTTTCTATATTATTTACACAAGCGAGACTAATTGTTCTTTTCATATGCATATTGAATTTTATATTTGTGCTTATATTTCCGTCCTACTTATATTTTACTACATATCCATAAACTGACAGAATTCCGTATCATATTCTTAGCACATAAATTCTCCACCTGGACTATAGGTCGATTCGCCATTAGAGCACATCGTTCTCTATTTATTGTTTCTAATGTTTATTTGTCGCTCTCTTTTTCATTTACGCCTTACCTTACTACATCAACATGTGATATGACCTTGTTTACAAAAACTAAAATCTAAATAGAATCTAATACAAATAATAACTTGAATGACTGTGCTTTCTACTCCAATTATGCAAGTGAGACAAATTGTTCTTTCCATATTCGTATACAATTTTAAAACTGTATAAAACTGGATAAGAAAATCCGTAACAAAGGCATTAAATATAAGAGACTATCATAAATGTTTACTTAATAAACATTATCTTTATAAATCAATGTTTATATTTAAAAGTAAATTATACAACATGTACACACAAAAAAGAAAAAAGTTAGCCTTAAGTTATAATGATACCAAAAGATATATATTAAGCGAGGGAATAAGCAGCCTTGCATGCGGGCATTATAAAAATAAATGATTAAGATGTGTTTTGGTTCCTCCTAAGGGTTTTTTGTCTTTCTGGGTTCTTCTGTCTTTCAGATCAGATTCGACATCACCAAATGGACGATAATCTGGATAGCGATTAGACTTTTACCTTGCTTTCGTATTTGGTAAAACCTTTCCATACGTCGTCACCTCGCCTCCAAACACTAGCAATTTAACATGCTGAAATGGAACTTGCAATCTTCTTTCACTTAATGTTGATGATGATGATTCACCATTCCGCATTCAAAATAAATCCATCATCTGGAGTAGCGTAAAATTTTACAATTATATCGATACACCTTCATATCAGAAAATTTTATTTCAGTCCATCCAACTTCGCATGTACAAAGTTTATCCGTCCCTTAAATTCTCACACCAAAACATTCCTGCTCACTGCAAAGTTATTTTACTAACTAACCCAGCTACCATAGTCGCCTGAATTTATATGGGTGAAAATGATTTTGCTTTCTTACTACTTCCGTAAGTTCCTTTCTAATAGCTCTTTATAAAGTTTAGCTGAGGTATCTTCTTCCTTCTTATCTTTGTTCGCTTCATAACTCTCATATATATCCAAGCCATAGACGTTTTGATCATCAATATACGCACGCAATATTTTGTCATGATTTTCAATTTGTGCATCCATACTGCGAAGACATCTTTTATACGTCTCACTTATACAATTATCAACATAGCACTTTGTATTGACATCAGTTGGCTCTTTCACATTCTTCAAAGTCTTATGATCACCATCAAAGTATCCAGTGAAGAAAGTGAAGTTTTAGTGCTCTTCCTTGTTCTGTCTGTAAGTTTTCTCCCATGTTGTCTACACACTGCTGAAGTATCAGTATGGATTTATTCTGAATATCTATACAATCATCCAGGTACTCCTTGTTTACAGCTTGATGTAACCGTATTGGCTTGCCAACATTACTCAAACATTTTCTTTCCAGATCAAAATCACCCGTGGCCAATAGTTTAAACTCCTCTACAGGAGGACCTTGCAGATCAAATTCTGAAGCTTGAATCCGATTAAAACTCCTTCTGAACTTATGAACGCTCGTTTTACGTATACCCAAATATTTGCTATCCACTATCATTTATTCACTGACCTACCACCCAACAAGCTCAACGAAATCTCAAACCACAACAAAACGCGTCCCCCAAAGGTCACACAGCACACACTACACGCACGCAATACTTTTTCCCATGCATTGGCACGCGACCCACCTGCCACGCGACTAACCGCAGCCCACTAACTGGTCCAGAACATACATATACCGCGGCATCCTTTCAAACAAACAATGACGACATCAACACACACATGGCACACGACAAAACACCAAAGAACTAAACCCGACACACTAACAACTCACGTCGGCATTCCCAAAGAACTCATATACACCCAGTCTCAGAACAAACATAGACTAACATAAACAACATCAACGAACATAAACAACACACTTACTGGTACAGAACATACATAAAGTAACGCACCGGCACGCGACACACATAACAACACACTTACTAGTAGAGAACATACATAAAATAACATAAACAACACTAAAATAACATAAACAACACAACCACTTTCTAGTCCAGAATATACATAAAGTAACTACCGTTCTCTATTTATTGTTTCTTATGTTTTATTTTCCGCTCTCTTTTTCATTTCATATGGCCTTATTTACAAAAACATTGCTGTTTCAATCCAAATAGAATCTAAATATAATCTACTACAAATAATAACTTGAATGACTGTGCTTTCTACATCAATTATACAAGCGAGACAAATTGTTCTTTCCATATTCGTATAGAAATTTAAAACTGTATTTACATTTCCGTCCTACTTTCACACTTACTGTCATTCCTGATATAGAATATATTCTTCTCTATTTATTGTTTCTTATGTCTTATTTTCCGCTCTCTTTCTCGTTTACGTCTCACCATCGACATCAACATCTGATATGGCCTTGTTTACAAAAACATTGCAGAGCTCGTAAACGCGCTTCGAAGGGATATCCACGGTATTTAGATGGATCAGCTGTCCTTTATTGTGGATTGGATGTATTGTAGCTGTACTTATATTCTACTACATATCCATGACCTGACAGAATTCCGTATTATATTCTCAGTACATAAATTCTCCACCAGGATCACAGGTCGAATCGCAAATAAAGCACAACGTTCTCTATTTATTGTTTCTTATGTTTTATTTTCCGCTTTCTTTTTCATTTACGCATTACCAGTGACATCAACATGAGATATGACCTTGCTTACAAAAACCATGCGGTTTCAATCAAAATAGAATCTAAATAGAATCTAATACAAATTATAACTTGAATGACTGTGCTTTCTACTCCAATTATACAAGCGAGATAAATTGTTCTGTTGTATTTATTGGTTCTTATATCTTATTTTGCGCTCTCTTTGTCGATTACGTCTCACCAGTGACATCAACATGTGATATGACCTTGCTTACAAAAACAATGCTGTTTGAATCAAAATAGAGTCTGAGCAGAATCTACTACAAATTATACTAGAGAAATTACTACTAGAGTACATTGATCTCTATTTATGCGCGAAACACAATAGGGCTTTGCTGTTGGCGTTTTCATTCAACACTCGCAAATCATATGCTATGCACAAAATACGACTTCGTGCTTTCTGGAGCGAAATGAGAGCAATGCGGACTCACGTAAGGATTTTTCGACATGTTGGAAAAAATCAGTGCGAGAGGCGCTTTCACTCACACTCCCTTACAAATTGAGACATTTGAGAGGTGAAATTAGTGGAGTCGTAAGGACACAATATTTTTCATATGGGAATTGTGATTTGAAAACAGCTGCTAAATTGAGTTGTCATTTCAAAGAGCGTTTGAAACTCTAGACTCATAACGTGAAAGACGCCAGCACCAAGGCCCTATTGTGTTTCTGGCATTAGGTTTCTTATGTCTTATTTTCCGCTCTCTTTCATCATGTGATATGGACTTGTTTACAAAAACATTGTTATGCAAAATATTCAAGCAGAGCTTGTAAACGCGCTTAGAAGGGATATCCATGGTAGTTAGATGGATCAGCTATATATTCTTTATTGTGGATTGGAAGTTATGTACCTTGCTTAAATTGGAACATAACTCCAACTATATTAGCAGATTATTGCTTCAAAAATAGTAATTTCTGTTATGTGCAATTGAAGGATGTGACTAAGCTTAGTACCATGTGCTCTCTTTCACTAGACAAATTGATGTTGAACGTAACTCAGATTGAATATAATATATTATTATACTTTTTTTTGAACAAATACATTTTAAATTTAAGTAGAGCGATTTTCAAAATTAGCTGGTTTTACTTTGACAGGAATGTCATGATTTTTGTGTCAGAGAATATCAAATCCTCAAAACCGTATACAGGCCACAAGGCCACCACATGTGTATACGGTTGACACATGGAAATAACTATCCCGAATCCACGCAGCCGTACCAAGCCACGTTTATCTAATTACTTATTATGTGTGTTTTATTATCCTTATTAATTATCGTTTTCAGTGGATACATACGCCACGGATATTGATTAATCGAAAACAGTCATTAACACTGCAAGAACGCATCTATTTTCAGACAAAATTCTTGTGTTCAGTAGTATAATCTAATAGAGACTTAGTTAAATTATTTAGATACATAAACAGGGCCGAACTCATAGCCAGTACGGAAGTCAGCGCCACCGCAGAAGTCATATCCGGAGCCAGAAGCGAAACACAAACGTGAAAAATATTCTGAAATCAAAAAATAGTTTCTTTTATCGATCTAGTACAAAAATATATAATATACTGAATCTACTACAAATTATAACCGTGCTTTCTATATTATTTACACAAGCGAGACTAATTGTTCTTTTCATATGCATATTGAATTTTATATTTGTGTTTATATTTCCGCCCTACTTATATTTTACTACATATCCATAAACTGACAGAATTCCGTATCATATTCTTAGTACATAAATTCTCCACCTGGACTATAGGTCGATTCGCCATTAGAGCACATCGTTCTCTATTTATTGTTTCTAATGTTTATTTGTCGCTCTCTTTTTCATTTACGCCTTACCTTACTACATCAACATGTGATATGACCTTGTTTACAAAAACTAAAATCTAAATAGAATCTAATACAAATAATAACTTGAATGACTGTGCTAGCTACTCCAATTATGCAAGTGAGACAAATTGTTCTTTCCATATTCGTATAGAAATTTAAAACTGTATTTACATTTCCGTCCTACTTTCACACTTACTGTCATTCCTTATATAGAGTGTATTCTTCTCTATTTATTGTTTCTTATGTCTTATTTTCCGCTCTCTTTCTCGTTTACGTCTCACCATCGACATCAACATCTGATATGGCCTTGTTTACAAAAACATTGCAGAGCTCGTAAACGAGCTTAGAAGGGATAACCACGGTATTTAGATGGATCAGCTGTCCTTTATTGTGGATTGGATGTATTGTAGCTGTACTTATATTCTACTACATATCCATGAACTGACAGAATTCCGTATCATATTCTTAGTACATAAATTCTCCACCAGGATCACAGGACGAATCGCAAGTAAAGCACAACGTTCTCTATTTATTGTTTCTTATGTTTTATTTTTCGCTTTCTTTTTCTTAAAACCATGCAGTTTCAATCAAAATAGAATCTAATACAAATTATAACTTGAATGACTGTGCTTTCTACTCCAATTATACAAGCGAGACAAATTGTTCTGTTCTTGTTCTTTCCATATTAGACATAGAGTATATTCTTCTCTATTTATTGGTTCTTATGTCTTATTTTGCACTCTCTTTGACGTTTGCGTCTCACCAGTGACATCAACATGTGATATGACCTTGCTTACAAAAACAATGCTGTTTGAATCAAAATAGAATCTGAACAGAATCTACTACAAATTATACTAGAGAAATTACTACTAGAGTACAATTATGCGCGAAACACAATAGGGCTTTGCTGTTGGCGTTTTCATTCATCACACGCAAATCATATGCTATGCACAAAATACGGCTTCGTGCTTTCTGGAGCGAAATGAGAGCAATGCCATAAAATGTGAGAGGGCGGACTCACGTAAGGACCTTTCGACATGTTGGAAAAAATCAGTGCGAGAGGCGCTTTCACTCACACTCCCTTACAAATTGAGACATTTGAGAAATGGCAACAGGGTGAAATTAGTGGAGTCGTAAGGACACAATATTTTTCATATGGGAATTGTAATTTGAAAACAGCTGCTAAATTGAGTTGTCAATTAAAAGCGCGTTTGAAACTCTAGACTCGTAACGTGAAAGACGCCAGCACCAAGGCCCTATTGTGTTTCAGGCATTATGTTTCTTATGTCTTATTTTCCGCTCTCTTTCATCATGTGATATGGACTTGTTTACAAAAACATTGTTATGCAAAATATTCATGCAGAGCTTGTAAACGCGCTTAGAAGGGATATCCATGGTAGTTAGATGGATCAGCTATATATCCTTTATTGTGGATTGGAAGTTATGTACCTTGCTTAAATTGGAACATAACTCCAACTATATTAGCAGATTATTGCTTCAAAAATAGTAATTTCTGTTATGTGCAATTGAAGAATCTGACTAAGGTGGTACTAAGCTTAGTCAGATTCTTCAATTGGACATAGTGCTCACTTTCACTGGACAAATTGATGTTGAACGTAACTCAGATTGAATTTAATATATTATTATACTTTTTTTTGAATAAATACATTTTAAATTTAAGTAGAGCGATTTTCAAAATTAGCTGGTTTTACTTTGAAAGGAATGTCATGATTTTTGTGTCAGAGAATAGCAAATCCTCAAAACCGTATACAGGCCACAAAGCCACCACATGTGTATACGGTTGACACATGGAAATAACTATCCCGTATTCACGCAGCCGTACCAAGCCACGTTTATCTAATTACTTATTATGTAATTCCTTGTTAATTATCGTTTTCAGTGGATACATACGCCACGGATATTGATTAATCGAAAACAGTCATTAACACTGCAAGAACGCATCTATTTACAGATAAAATTCTTGTGTTCAGTAGTATAATCTAATAGAGAATTAGTTAAATTATTTAGATACATAAACAGGGCCGAACTCATAGCCAGTACTGAAGTCAGCGCCACCGCAGAAGTCATATCCGGAGCCAGAAGCGAAACACAAACGTGAAAAATATTCTGAAAACAAAAAAATAGTTTCTTTTATCTATCTAATACAAAAATATATATAATATATAAAAATATATGATATACTGAATCTACTGCAAATTATAACTGTGCTTTCTATATTATTTACACAAGCGAGACCAATTGTTCTTTTCATATGCATATTGAATTTTATAATTGTGTTTATATTTCCGTCCTACTTATATTTTACTACATATCCATGAACTGACAGAATTCCGTATCATATTCTTAGTACATAAATTCTCCACCAGGATCATAGGTCGATTCGCCAATAGAGCACATCATTCTCTATTTATTGTTTCAAATGTTTATTTGTCGCTCTCTTTTTCATTTACCCCTTACCAGTGACATTAATATGTGATATGACCTTGTTTACAAAAGCCATGCTGTTTCAATCAAAATAGAATCGAAATAGAATCTAATACAACCTTGAATGACTGTGCTTTCTACTCCAATTATACAAGCGAGACAAATTGTTCTTTCCATATTCGTATACAATTTTAAAACTGTATTTACATTTCCGTCCTACTTTCACACTTACTGGCATTCCTGATATAGAGTATATTCTTCTCTATTTATTGGTTCTTATGTCTTATTTTGCGCTCTCTTTGTAGTTTACGTCTCACCATTGACATCAGCATGCGATATGGCCTTGTTTACAAAAATATTGCAGGGCTTCTAAACACGCTTAGAAGGGATATCCAAGGTAGTTAGATGGATCAGCTATTCTTTATTGTGGATTGGATGTATTGTAGCTGTACTTATATTCTATTGTTTACAAAAACCATGCTGTTTCAATCAAAATAGAATCTAAATAGAATCTACTACAAATTATAACTTGAATGACTGTACTATCTACATCAATTAAACAAGAGAGACAAATTGTTCTTCCCATATTCGTATATAATCTTAAAATTGTATTTACATTTCCGTCCTACTTTCACACTTACTGGCATTCCTGATATAGAGTATATTCTTCTCTATTTATTGTTTCTTATGTCTTATTTTCCGCTCTAATCGCTCTAATCTTAAAACTGTATTTACATTTCCGTCCTACTTTCACACTTACTGGCATTCCTGATATAGAGTATATTCTTCTCTATTTATTTTCTTATGTCTTATTTACCGCTCTCTTTCTCGTTTACGTCTCACCATTGACATCAACATGTGATATGGCCTTGTTTACAAAAACATTGCAGAGCTTCTAAACGCGCTTAGAAAAGATATCCACGGTAGTTAAATGGATCAGCTATATATCCTTTATTGTGGATTGGATGTATTGTAGCTTGCCTAAATTAGAACATAACTCCAACTAAATCAGCAAATTATTCCTTCAAAATGTAGTGATTTCTGTTGTGTTTCGCTAACTTAAATTTGCACTCGCAGAATGTGACTAACCTTAGTTACCTAGTGCTCACTTTCAATGGACAAATTGATGTTGAACGTAACTCAGATGAATTTAATATATTATAATTTTTTTTGAATAATTACATTTTAAATTTATGTAGAGCTACTTTCAAAATGAGCTGGTTTTACTTTGAAAGGAATGTCATGATTTTTGTGTTAGAAAATCCTCAAAAACGTATACAGGCCACAATGCCACCACATGTGTATACGGTTGACACATGGAAATAACTATCCCGTATCCACGCAGCCGTATCAAGCCACGTTTATCTAATTACTTATTATGTGTGTTTTATTATCCTTGTTAACTATCGTTTTCAGAGGGTACATACGCCACGGATATTGATTACTCGAAAACAGTCATTAACACTGCAAGAACGCATCTATTTACAGATAAAATTCTTGTATTCAGTAGTATAATCTAATAGAGAATTAGTTAAATTATTTAGATACATAAACAGGGCCGAACTCATAGCCAGTACTGAAGTCAGCGCCACTGCAGAAGTCATATCCGGAGCCAGAAGCGAAACACAGACGTGAAAAGTATTCTGAAATCAAAAAATAGTTTCTTTTATCTATCTAATACAAAAATACATATAATATAAAAAAATATATAATATACTGCATCTACTACAAATTATAACTGTGCTTTCTATATTATTTACACAAGCGAGACCAATTGTTCTTTTCATTGCATATTGAATTTTATAATTGTGTTTATATTTCCGTCCTACTTATATTTTAGTACATATGCATGAACTGACAGAATTCCATATCAAGCGAGACCAATTGTTCTTTTCATATGCATATTGAATTTTATAATTGTGTTTATATTTCCGTCCTACTTATATTTTACTACATATACATGAACTGACAGAATTCCGTATCATATTCTTAGTACATAAATTCTCCACCAGGATCACAGGTCGATTCGCCAATACAGCACATCGTTCTCTATTTATTGTTTCTTATGTTTTATTTGTCGCTCTCTTTTTCATTTACGCCTTACCAGTGACATCAACATGTGATATGACCTTGTTTACAAAAACCATGCTGTTTCAATCAAAATAGAATCGAATACAAACTTGAATGATTGTGCTTTCTACTCCAATTATACAAGCGAGACAAATTGTTCTTTCCATATTCGTATACAATTTTAAAACTGTATTTACATTTCCATCCTACTTTCACACTTACTGGTATTCCTGATATAGAGTATATTCTTCTCTATTTATTGGTTCTTATGTCTTATTTACCGCTCTCTTTCTCGTTTACGTCGCACCATTGACATCAACATGTGATATGGCCTTGTTTACAAAAACATTGCAGAGCTTCTTAACGCGCTTAGAAAGGATATCCACGGTAGTTAAATGGATCAGCTATATATCCTTTATTGTGGATTGGATGTATTGTAGCTTGCCTAAATTAGAACATAACTCCAACTAAATCAGCAAATTATTCCTTCAAAAAGTAGTGATTTCTGTTGTGTTTCGCTAACTTAAATTTGCACTCGCAGAATGTGACTAACCTTAGTTACCTAGCGCTCACTTTCAATGGACAAATTGATGTTGAACGTAACTCAGATGGAACTTAATATATGATTATAATTTTTTTTTAATAAATACATTTTAAATTTATATAGAGCGATTTTCAAAATGAGCTGGTTTTACTTTGAAAGGAATGTCATGATTTTTGTGTTACAAAATCCTCAAAAACGTATACAGGCCACAATGCCACCACATGTGTATACGGTTGACACATGGAAATAACTATCCCGTATCCACGCAGCCGTATCAAGCCACGTTTATCTAATTACTTATTATGTGTGTTTTATTATCCTTGTTAACTATCGTTTTCAGAGGGTACATACGCCACGGATATTGATTACTCGAAAACAGTCATTAAAACTGCAAGAACGCATCTATTTACAGATAAAATTCTTGTATTCAGTAGTATAATCTAATACAGAATTAGTTAAATTATTTAGATACATAAACAGGGCCGAACTCATAGCCAGTACTGAAGTCAGCGCCACTGCAGAAGTCATATCCGGAGCCAGAAGCGAAACACAGACGTGAAAAGTATTCTGAAATCAAAAAATAGTTTCTTTTATCTATCTAATACAAAAATACATATAATATAAAAAAATATATAATATACTGCATCTACTACAAATTATAACTGTGCTTTCTATATTATTTACACAAGCGAGACCAATTGTTCTTTTCATTGCATATTGAATTTTATAATTGTGTTTATATTTCCGTCCTACTTATATTTTAGTACATATGCATGAACTGACAGAATTCCATATCAAGCGAGACCAATTGTTCTTTTCATATGCATATTGAATTTTATAATTGTGTTTATATTTCCGTCCTACTTATATTTTACTACATATACATGAACTGACAGAATTCCGTATCATATTCTTAGTACATAAATTCTCCACCAGGATCACAGGTCGATTCGCCAATACAGCACATCGTTCTCTATTTATTGTTTCTTATGTTTTATTTGTATTATAGAATCTAATACAAACTTGAATGATTGTGCTTTCTACTCCAATTATACAAGCGAGACAAATTGTTCTTTCCATATTCGTATACAATTTTAAAACTGTATTTACATTTCCGTCCTACTTTTACACTTACTGGCATTCCTGATATAGAGTATATTCTTCTCTATTTATTGTTTCTTATGTCTTATTTTCCGCTCTCTTTCTCGTTTACGTCTCACCATTGACATCAACACGTGATAAGGCCTTGTTTACAAAAACATTGCAAAGCTTGTAAATGCGCTTAGAAAGGATATCCACGGTAATTAAATGAATCAGCTATATATCCTTTATTGTGGATTGGATGTATTGTAGCTGTACTTATATTCTATTGTTTACAAAAACCATTCTGTTTCAATCAAAATAGAATCTAAATAGAATCTACTACAAATTATAACTTGAATGACTGTGCTATCTACATCAATTAAACAAGCGAGACAAATTGTTCTTTCCATATTCGTATAGAATCTTAAAACTGTATTTACATTTCCGTCCTACTTTCACACTTACTGGCATTCCTGATATAGAGAATATTCTTCTCTATTTATTGTTTCTTATGTCTTATTTTCCGCTCTCTTTCTCGTTTACGTCTCACCATTGACATCAACACGTGATAAGGCCTTGTTTACAAAAACATTGCAAAGCTTGTAAACGCGCTTAGAAAGGATATCCACGGTAGTTAAATGGATCAGCTATATATCCTTTATTGTGGATTGGATGTATTGTAGCTTGCCTAAATTGTAACATAACTCCAACTAAATCAGCAAATTATTCCTTCAAAAAGTAGTGATTTCTGTTGTGTTTCGCTAACTTAAATATTCACTCGCAGAATGTTACTAACCTTAGTTACCTAGTGCTCACTTTCAATGGACAAATTGATTTTAAACGTAACTCAGATTGAATTTAATATATTATTATAATTTTTTTTGAATAAATACATTTTAAATTTAAGTAGAGCGATTTTCAAAATGATCTGCTTTTACTTTGATCAGGAATGTCATGATCTTTGTGTTAGAAAATGCTCAAGAACGCTTACAGGCCACAATGCCACCACATGTGTATAGGGTTGACACATGGCAATAACTATCCCGTATCCACGCAGCCGTACCAAGCCACGTATATTTAATTACTTATTATGTGTGTTTTATTATTCTTGGTAATTATCGTTTTCAGTCTTTAACACTGCAAGAACGCATCTATTTACAGATAAAATTCTTGTGTTCAGTAGTATAATCTAATAGAGAATTAGTTAACTTATTTAGATACATAAACAGGCCGAACTCATAGCCAGTACTGAAGTCAGCGCCACTGCAGAAGTCATATAAAATATTCTGAAATCAAAAAAAAGTTTCTTTTATCTATCTAATATAAAAATATATATAATATAAGAAAATATATAATATATTGCATCTACTACAAATTATAACTGTGCTTTCTATATTATTTACACAAGCGAGACCAATTGTTCTTTTCATTGCATATTGAATTTTATAATTGTGTTTATATTTCCGTCCTACTTATATTTTACTACATATCCATTAACTGACAGAATTCCGTATCATATTCTTAGTACATAAGTTCACCACCAGGATCACAGGTCGATTCGCCAATACAGCACATCGTTCTCTATTTATTGTTTCTTATGTTTTATTTTCCGCTCTCTTTTTCATTTGTCATATCATATCAAGCGAGACCAATTGTTCTTTTCATATGCATATTGAATTTTATAATTGTGTTTATATTTCCGTCCTACTTATATTTTACTACATATACATGAACTGACAGAATTCCGTATCATATTCTTAGTACATAAATTCTCCACCAGGATCACAGGTCGATTCGCCAATACAGCACATCGTTCTCTATTTATTGTTTCTTATGTTTTATTTGTATTATAGAATCTAATACAAACTTGAATGACTGTGCTTTCTACTCCAATTATACAAGCGAGACAAATTGTTCTTTCCCTATTCGTATACAATTTTAAAACTGTATTTACATTTCCGTCCTACTTTTACACTTACTGGCATTCCTGATATAGAGTATATTCTTCTCTATTTATTGTTTCTTATGTCTTATTTTCCGCTCTCTTTCTCGTTTACGTCTCACCATTGACATCAACACGTGATAAGGCCTTGTTTACAAAAACATTGCAAAGCTTGTAAATGCGCTTAGAAAGGATATCCACGGTAATTAAATGAATCAGCTATATATCCTTTATTGTGGATTGGATGTATTGTAGCTGTACTTATATTCTATTGTTTACAAAAACCATTCTGTTTCAATCAAAATAGAATCTAAATAGAATCTACTACAAATTATAACTTGAATGACTGTGCTATCTACATCAATTAAACAAGCGAGACAAATTGTTCTTTCCATATTCGTATAGAATCTTAAAACTGTATTTACATTTCCGTCCTACTTTCACACTTACTGGCATTCCTGATATAGAGAATATTCTTCTCTATTTATTGTTTCTTATGTCTTATTTTCCGCTCTCTTTCTCGTTTACGTCTCACCATTGACATCAACACGTGATAAGGCCTTGTTTACAAAAACATTGCAAAGCTTGTAAACGCGCTTAGAAAGGATATCCACGGTAGTTAAATGGATCAGCTATATATCCTTTATTGTGGATTGGATGTATTGTAGCTTGCCTAAATTGTAACATAACTCCAACTAAATCAGCAAATTATTCCTTCAAAAAGTAGTGATTTCTGTTGTGTTTCGCTAACTTAAATATTCACTCGCAGAATGTTACTAACCTTAGTTACCTAGTGCTCACTTTCAATGGACAAATTGATTTTAAACGTAACTCAGATTGAATTTAATATATTATTATAATTTTTTTTGAATAAATACATTTTAAATTTAAGTAGAGCGATTTTCAAAATGATCTGCTTTTACTTTGATCAGGAATGTCATGATCTTTGTGTTAGAAAATGCTCAAGAACGCTTACAGGCCACAATGCCACCACATGTGTATAGGGTTGACACATGGCAATAACTATCCCGTATCCACGCAGCCGTACCAAGCCACGTATATTTAATTACTTATTATGTGTGTTTTATTATTCTTGGTAATTATCGTTTTCAGTCATTAACACTGCAAGAACGCATCTATTTACAGATAAAATTCTTGTGTTCAGTAGTATAATCTAATAGAGAATTAGTTAACTTATTTAGATACATAAACAGGCCGAACTCATAGCCAGTACTGAAGTCAGCGCCACTGCAGAAGTCATATAAAATATTCTGAAATCAAAAAAAAGTTTCTTTTATCTATCTAATATAAAAATATATATAATATAAGAAAATATATAATATATTGCATCTACTACAAATTATAACTGTGCTTTCTATATTATTTACACAAGCGAGACCAATTGTTCTTTTCATTGCATATTGAATTTTATAATTGTGTTTATATTTCCGTCCTACTTATATTTTACTACATATCCATTAACTGACAGAATTCCGTATCATATTCTTAGTACATAAGTTCACCACCAGGATCACAGGTCGATTCGCCAATACAGCACATCGTTCTCTATTTATTGTTTCTTATGTTTTATTTTCCGCTCTCTTTTTCATTTACGCCTTACCAGTGACATAAACATGTGATACGAAATTGTTTACAAAAACCATGCTGTTTCAATCAAAATAGAATCTAATACAAACTTGAATCACTGTGCTTTCTACTCCAATTATACAAGCGAGACAAATTGTTCTTTCCATATTCGTATACAATTTTAAAACTGTATTTACATTTCCGTCCTACTTTCACACTTACTGGCATTCCTGATATAGAGTATATTCTTCTCTATTTATTGTTTCTTATGTCTTATTTTCCGCTCTCTTTCTCGTTTACGTCTCACCATTGACATCAACATGTGATATGGCCTTGTTTACAAGAACATTGCAGGGCTTCTAAACGCGCTTAGAAGGGATATCCAAGGTAGTTAGATGGATCAGCTATTCAGAATAGACAGAATTCCGTATCAAGCGAGACCAATTGTTCTTTTCATTGCATATTGAATTTTATAATTGTGTTTATATTTCCGTCCTACTTATATTTTACTACATATCCATTAACTGACAGAATTGCGTATCATATTCTTAGTACATAAGTTGACCACCAGGATCACAGGTCGATTCGCCAATACAGCACATCGTTCTCTATTTATTGTTTCTTATGTTTTATTCGTCGCTCTCTTTTTCATTTACGCCTTACCAGTGACATCAACATGTGATACGACCTTGTTTACAAAAACCATGCTGTTTCAATCAAAATAGAATCTAATACAAACTTGAATCACTGTGCTTTCTACTCCAATTATACAAGCGAGACAAATTGTTCTTTCCATATTCGTATACAATTTTAGAACTGTATTTACATTTCCGTCCTACTTTCACACTTACTGGCATTCCTGATATAGAGTATATTCTTCTCTATTTATTGTTTCTTATGTCTTATTTTCCGCTCTCTTTCTCGTTTACGTCTCACCATTGACATCAACATGTGATATGGCATTGTTTACAAGAACATTGCAGGGCTTCTAAACGCGCTTAGAAGGGATATACAAAGTAGTTAGATGGATCAGCTATTCAGAATAGACAGAATTCCGTATCAAGCGAGACCAATTGTTCTTTTCATATGCATATTGAATTTTATAATTGTGTTTATATTTCCGTCCTACTTATATTTTACTACATATCCATGAACTGACAGAATTCCGTATCATATTCTTAGTACATAAGTTCACCACCAGGATCACAGGTCGATTCGCCAATACAGCACATCGTTCTCTATTTATTGTTTCTTATGTTTTATTTGTCGCTCTCTTTTTCATTTACGCCTTACCAGTGACATCAATATGTGATTCGACCTTGTTTACAAAAACCATGCTGTTTCAATCAAAATAGAATCTAATACAAACTTGAATCACTGTGCTTTCTACTCCAATTATACAAGCGATACAAATTGTTCTTTCCATATTCGTATACAATTTTAAAACTGTATTTACATTTCCGTCCTACTTTCACACTTACTGGCATTCCTGATATAGAGTATATTCTTCTCTATTTATTGTTTCTTATGTCTTATTTTCCGCTCTCTTTCTCGTTTACGTCTCACCATTGACATCAACATGTGATATGGCATTGTTTACAAGAACATTGCAGGGTTTCTAAACGCTCTTAGAAGAGATATCCAAAGTAGTTGGATGGATCACCTATTCAGAATAGACAGAATTCCGTATCAAGCGAGACCAATTGTTCTTTTCATATGCATATTGAATTTTATAATTGTGTTTATATTTCCGTCCTACTTATATTTTACTACATATCCATGAACTGACAGAATTCCGTATCATATTCTTAGTACATAAGATCACCACCAGGATCACAGGTCGATTCGCCAATACAGCACATCGTTCTCTATTTATTGTTTCTTATGTTTTATTTGTCGCTCTCTTTTTCATTTACGCCTTACCAGTGACATCAACATGTGATACGACCTTGTTTACAAAAACCATGCTGTTTCAATCAAAATAGAATCTAATACAAACTTGAATCACTGTGCTTTCTACTCCAATTATACAAGCGAGACAAATTGTTCTTTCAATATTCGTATACAATTTTAAAACTGTATTTACATTTCCGTCCTACTTTTACACTTACTGGCATTCCTGATATAGAGTATATTCTTCTCTATTTATTGTTTCTTATGTTTACAAAAACATTGCAGGGCTTCTAAACGCGCTTAGAAGGGATATCCAAAGTAGTTAGATGGATCAGCTATTCTTTATTGTGGATTGGATGTATTGTAGCTGTACTTATATTCAATTGTTTACAAAAACCATTCTGTTTCAATCAAAATAGAATCAAAATAGAATCTACTACAAATTATAACTTGAGTGACTGTACTATCTACATCAATTAAACAAGCCAGACAAATTGTTCTTTCCATATTCGTATAGAATCTTAAAACTGTATTTACATTTGCGTCCTACTTTCACACTTACTGGCATACCTGATATAGAGTATATTCTTCTCTATTTATTGTTTCTTATGTCTTATTTTCCGCTCTCTTTCTCGTTTACGTCTCACCATTGACATCAACACGTGATAAGGCCTTGTTTACAAAAACATTGCAAAGCTTGTAAACGCGCTTAGAAAGGATATCCACGGTAGTTAAATGGATCAGCTATATATCCTTTATTGTGGATTGGATGTATTGTAGCTTGCCTAAATTGTAACATAACTCCAACTAAATCAGCAAATTATTCCTTCAAAAAGTAGTGATTTCTGTTGTGTTTCGCTAACTTAAATTTGCACTCGCAGAATGTGACTAACCTTAGTTGCCTAGTGCTCACTTTCAATGGACAAATTGATGTTAAACGTAACTCAGATTGAATTTAATATATTATTATAATTTTTTTTGAATAAATACATTTTAAATTTAAGTAGAGCGATTTTCAAAATGATCTGGTCTTACTTTGAAAGGAATGTCATGATTTTTGTGTTAGAAAATGCTCAAAAACGTTTACAGGCCACAATGCCACCACATGTGTATACGGTTGACACATGGCAATAACCATCCCGTATCCACGCAGCCGTACCAAGCCACGTTTATCTAATTACTTATTATGTGTGTTTTATTATCCTTGGTAATTATCGTTTTCAGTCATTAACACTGCAAGAACGCATCTATTTACAGATAAAATTCTTGTGTTCAGTAGTATAATCTAATAGAGAATTAGTTAAATTATTTAGATACATAAACAGGCCGAACTCATAGCCAGTACTGAAGTCAGCGCCACTGCAGAAGTCATATCCGGAGCCAGAAGCGAAACACAGACGTGAAAAATATTCTGAAATCAAAAATATATAATATACTGCATCTACTACAAATTATAACTGTGCTTTCTACATTATTTACACAAGCGAGACCAATTGTTCTTTTCATTGCATATTGAATTTTATAATTGTGTTTATATTTCCGTCCTACTTATATTTTACTACATATCCATTAACTGACAGAATTCCGTATCATATTCTTAGTACATAAGTTCACCACCAGGATCACAGGTCGATTCGCCAATACAGCACATCGTTCTCTATTTATTGTTTCTTATGTTTTATTTGTCGCTCTCTTTTTCATTTACGCCTTACCAGTGACATCAACATGTGATACGAAATTGTTTACAAAAACCATGCTGTTTCAATCAAAATTGAATCTAATACAAACTTGAATCACTGTGCTTTCTACTCCAATTATACAAGCGAGACAAATTGTTCTTTCCATATTCGTATACAATTTTAAAACTGTATTTACATTTCCGTCCTACTTTCACACTTACTGGCATTCCTGATATAGAGTATATTCTTCTCTATTTATTTTCTTATGTCTTATTTACCGCTCTCTTTCTCGTTTACGTCTCACCATTGACATCAACACGTGATAAGGCCTTGTTTACAAAAACATTGCAAAGCTTGTAAACGCGCTTAGAAAGGATATCCACGGTAGTTAAATGGATCAGCTATATATCCTTTATTGTGGATTGGATGTATTGTAGCTTGCCTAAATTGTAACATAACTCCAACTAAATCAGCAAATTATTCCTTCAAAAAGTAGTGATTTCTGTTGTGTTTCGCTAACTTAAATTTGCACTCGCAGAATGTGACTAACCTTAGTTACCTAGTGCTCACTTTCAATGGACAAATTGATGTTAAACGTAACTCAGATTGAATTTAATATATTATTATAATTTTTTTTGAATAAATACATTTTAAATTTAAGTAGAGCGATTTTCAAAATGATCTGGTCTTACTTTGAAAGGAATGTCATGATTTTTGTGTTAGAAAATGCTCAAAAACGTTTACAGGCCACAATGCCACCACATGTGTATACGGTTGACACATGGCAATAACCATCCCGTATCCACGCAGCCGTACCAAGCCACGTTTATCTAATTACTTATTATGTGTGTTTTATTATCCTTGGTAATTATCGTTTTCAGTCATTAACACTGCAAGAACGCATCTATTTACAGATAAAATTCTTGTGTTCAGTAGTATAATCTAATAGAGAATTAGTTAAATTATTTAGATACATAAACAGGCCGAACTCATAGCCAGTACTGAAGTCAGCGCCACTGCAGAAGTCATATCCGGAGCCAGAAGCGAAACACAGACGTGAAAAATATTCTGAAATCAAAAATATATAATATACTGCATCTACTACAAATTATAACTGTGCTTTCTATATTATTTACACAAGCGAGACCAATTGTTCTTTTCATTGCATATTGAATTTTATAATTGTGTTTATATTTCCGTCCTACTTATATTTTACTACATATCCATTAACTGACAGAATTCCGTATCATATTCTTAGTACATAAGTTCACCACCAGGATCACAGGTCGATTCGCCAATACAGCACATCGTTCTCTATTTATTGTTTCTTATGTTTTATTTGTCGCTCTCTTTTTCATTTACGCCTTACCAGTGACATCAACATGTGATACGAAATTGTTTACAAAAACCATGCTGTTTCAATCAAAATTGAATCTAATACAAACTTGAATCACTGTGCTTTCTACTCCAATTATACAAGCGAGACAAATTGTTCTTTCCATATTCGTATACAATTTTAAAACTGTATTTACATTTCCGTCCTACTTTCACACTTACTGGCATTCCTGATATAGAGTATATTCTTCTCTATTTATTTTCTTATGTCTTATTTACCGCTCTCTTTCTCGTTTACGTCTCACCATTGACATCAACATGTGATATGGCCTTGTTTACAAAAACATTGCAGAGCTTCTAAACGCGCTTAGAAAAGATATCCACGGTAGTTAAATGGATCAGCTATATATCCTTTATTGTGGATTGGATGTATTGTAGCTTGCCTAAATTAGAACAAAACTCCAACTAAATCAGCAAATTATTCCTTCAAAAAGTAGTGATTTCTGTTGTGTTTCGCTAACTTAAATTTGCACTCGCAGAATGTGACTAACCTTAGTTACCTAGTGCTCACTTTCAATGGACAAATTGATGTTGAACGTAACTCAGATGAATTTAATATATTATAATTTTTTTTGAATAATTACATTTTAAATTTAAGCAGAGCGACTTTCGAAATGAGCTGGTTTTACTTTGAAAGGAATGTCATGATTTTTGAGTTAGAAAATCCTCAAAAACGTATACAGGCCACAATGCCACCACATGTGTATACGGTTGACACATGGAAATAACTATCCCGTATACACGCAGCCGTACCAAGCTACGTTTATCTAATTACTTATTATGTGTGTTTTATTATCCTAGTTAATTATCATTTTCAGTGGATACATACGCCACGGATATTGATTAATCGAAAACAGTCATTAACACTGCAAGAACGCATCTATTTACAGATAAAATTCTTGTATTCAGTAGTATAATCTAATAGAGAATTAGTTAAATTATTTAGATACATAAACAGGGCCGAACTCATAGCCAGTACTGAAGTCAGCGCCACTGCAGAAGTCATATCCGGAGCCAGAAGCGAAACACAGACGTGAAAAATATTCTGAAATCAAAAAATAGTTTCTTTTATCTATCTAATACAAAAATATATATAATATAAAAGAATTTATAATATACTGCATCTACTACAAATTATAACTGTGCTTTCTATATTATTTACACAAGCGAGACCAATTGTTCTTTTCATCGCATATTGAATTTTATAATTGTGTTTATATTTACGTCCTACTTATATTTTACTACATATCCATGAACTGACAGAATTCCGTATCAAGCGAGACCAATTGTTCTCTTCATATGCATATTGAATTTTATAATTGTGTTTATATTTCCGTCCTACTTATATTTTACTACATATCCATGAACTGACAGAATGCCGTATCATATTCTTAGTACATAAATTCTCCACCAGGATCACAGGTCGATTCGCCAATACAGCACATCGTTCTCTATTTATTGTTTCTTATGTTTTATTTGTCGCTCTCTTTTTCATTTACGCCTTACCAGTGACATCAACATGTGATATGACCTTGTTTACAAAAACCATGCTGTTTCAATCAAAATAGAATCGAATACAAACTTGAATGATTGTGCTTTCTACTCCAATTATACAAGCGAGACAAATTGTTCTTTCCATATTCGTATACAATTTTAAAACTGTATTTACATTTCCGTTATACTTTCACACTTACTGGTATTCCTGATATAGAGTATATTCTTCTCTATTTATTGGTTCTTATGTCTTATTTTGCGCTCTCTTTGTAGTTTACGTCTCACCATTGACATCAACATGTGATATGGCCTTGTTTACAAAAACATCCCTTAGAAGGGATATCCAAGGTAGTTAGATGGATCAGCTATTCAGAATAGACAGAATTCCGTATCAAGCGAGACCAATTGTTCTTTTCATTGCATATTGAATTTTATAATTGTGTTTATATTTCCGTCCTACTTATATTTTACTACATATCCATTGACTGACAGAATTCCGTATCATATTCTTAGTACATAAGTTCACCACCAGGATCACAGGTCGATTCGCCACTACAGCACATCGTTCTCTATTTATTGTTTCTTATGTTTTATTTGTCGCTCTCTTTTTCATTTACGCCTTACCAGTGACATCAACATGTGATACGACCTTGTTTACAAAAACCATGCTGTTTCAATCAAAATAGAATCTAATACAAACTTGAATCACTGTGCTTTCTACTCCAATTATACAAGCGAGACAAATTGTTCTTTCCCTATTCGTATACAATTTTAAAACTGTATTTACATTTCCGTCCTACTTTTACACTTACTGGCATTCTGATATAGAGTATATTCTTCTCTATTTATTGTTTCTTATGTTTACAAAAACATTGCAGGGCTTCTAAACGCGCTTAGAAGGGATATCCAAAGTAGTTAGATGGATCAGCTATTCTTTATTGTGGATTGGATGTATTGTAGCTGTACTTATATTCAATTGTTTACAAAAACCATTCTGTTTCAATCAAAATAGAATCTAAATAGAATCTACTACAAATTATAACTTGAGTGACTGTGCTATCTACATCAATTAAACAAGCCAGACAAATTGTTCTTTCCATATTCGTATAGAATCTTAAAATTGTATTTACATTTGCGTCCTACTTTCACACTTACTGGCATACCTGATATAGAGTATATTCTTCTCTATTTATTGTTTCTTATGTCTTATTTTCCGCTCTCTTTCTCGTTTACGTCTCACCATTGACATCAACACGTGATAAGGCCTTGTTTACAAAAACATTGCAAAGCTTGTAAACGCGCTTAGAAAGGATATCCACGGTAGTTAAATGGATCAGCTATATATCCTTTATTGTGGATTGGATGTATTGTAGCTTGCCTAAATTGTAACATAACTCCAACTAAATCAGCAAATTATTCCTTCAAAAAGTAGTGATTTCTGTTGTGTTTCGCTAACTTAAATTTGCACTCGCAGAATGTGACTAACCTTAGTTACCTAGTGCTCACTTTCAATGGACAAATTGATGTTAAACGTAACTCAGATTGAATTTAATATATTATTATAATTTTTTTTGAATAAATACATTTTAAATTTAAGTAGAGCGATTTTCAAAATGATCTGGTCTTACTTTGAAAGGAATGTCATGATTTTTGTGTTAGAAAATGCTCAAAAACGTTTACAGGCCACAATGCCACCACATGTGTATACGGTTGACACATGGCAATAACCATCCCGTATCCACGCAGCCGTACCAAGCCACGTTTATCTAATTACTTATTATGTGTGTTTTATTATCCTTGGTAATTATCGTTTTCAGTCATTAACACTGCAAGAACGCATCTATTTACAGATAAAATTCTTGTGTTCAGTAGTATAATCTAATAGAGAATTAGTTAAATTATTTAGATACATAAACAGGCCGAACTCATAGCCAGTACTGAAGTCAGCGCCACTGCAGAAGTCATATCCGGAGCCAGAAGCGAAACACAGACGTGAAAAATATTCTGAAATCAAAAAAAAGTTTCTTTTATCTATCTAATACAAAAATATATATAATATAAAAAAATATATAATATACTGCATCTACTACAAATTATAACTGTGCTTTCTATATTATTTACACAAGCGAGACCAATTGTTCTTTTCATTGCATATTGAATTTTATAATTGTGTTTATATTTCCGTCCTACTTATATTTTACTACATATCCATTGATGTGATATGGCCTTGTTTACAAAAACATTGCAGAGCTTCTAAACGCGCTTAGAAAGGATATCCACGGTAGTTAAATGGATCAGCTATATATCCTTTATTGTGGATTGGACGTATTGTAGCTTGCCTAAATTAGAACAAAACTCCAACTAAATCAGCAAATTATTCCTTCAAAAAGTAGTGATTTCTATTGTGTTTCGCTAACTTAAATTTGCACTCGCAGAATGTGACTAACCTTAGTTACCTAGTGCTCACTTTCAATGGACAAATTGATGTTGAACGTAACTCAGATGAATTTAATATATTATAATTTTTTTTGAATAATTATATTTTAAATTTAAGCAGAGCGACTTTCAAAATGAGCTGGTTTTACTTTGAAAGGAATGTCATGATTTTTGAGTTAGAAAGTCCTCAAAAACGTATACAGGCCACAATGCCACCACATGTGTATACGGTTGACACATGGAAAAAACTATCCCGTATACACGCAGCCGTACCAAGCTACGTTTATCTAATTACTTATTATGTGTGTTTTATTATCCTAGTGAATTATCATTTTCAGTGGATACATACGCCACGGATATTGATTAATCGAAAACAGTCATTAACACTGCAAGAACGCATCTATTTACAGATAAAATTCTTGTATTCAGTAGTATAATCTAATAGAGAATTAGTTAAATTATTTAGATACATAAACAGGGCCGAACTCATAGCCAGTACTGAAGTCAGCGCCACTGCAGAAGTCATATCCGGAGCCAGAAGCGAAACACAGACGTGAAAAATATTCTGAAATCAAAAAATAGTTTCTTTTATCTATCTAATACAAAAATATATATAATATAAACAAATTTATAATATACTGCATCTACTACAAATTATAACTGTGCTTTCTATATTATTTACACAAGCGAGACCAATTGTTCTTTTCATCGCATATTGAATTTTATAATTGTGTTTATATTTACGTCCTACTTATATTTTACTACATATCCATGAACTGACAGAATTCCGTATCATATTCTTAGTACATAAATTCTCCACCAG